>JAKLNT010000014.1:0-553284 GCA_022814375.1 Aspergillus quadricinctus | reverse complement strand
GGTTTAGTTGAATACCTACAGCTTAGCATACCGCTTGCTCCGCAGGTCTTAGGTGGTCACACCACCTACACCTTGTATATTTAGCTATACGCCAGAGAGGCCCTGTCTAGGGGGGTGTGTTGGAGGTAATGCCAGAGGTCTAGCCAGGCCTATATTCTTCCAGCCTAGGGCTTGAGCCTAGGGTTTGTAGATAGCTTCCTTCTGCCCACTCACTAGCTAGTAGCCATAATATCATCCATCTCCATTTTCCATCAGCTCCATGAACTGACATATATCAAGTTGCCATATCCCATAACCTTTCAGTGGATTTCTGCGAACCAGTCTCTGATTCAATATGATCCTTCCTATACTTCGTCAATGCATTCCCAAACGCAGATCATTGATGTGGCTATGGAGACACTCAGACACGTGGTTTTCAGCTCTGCTTATGGCCGTGATTTGGCTGGACTATTTATTACCCCAAAATAGCCCTCGGATAGTCAGCTGGCCTTGGTTCTTTCTTATCTTCCAATCTGGCAAGCCCCGAGAATGTATAAAGAGATATTGAACAGAGTCTTGTCCATAGTACGAGAAGATAACGGCACTGGTCAGACTCAGAACAGGTAGGGTGACTCCTTTTTGTCGCTGATCACTGTGAAGGCTAATTTTATAGATTGTCTCTCCACTCCTTGCTGATCTTTTTTCGATTCTTGTTTTATTCTTTCCTTGTCTTTCTTATTATTCCCTTTATTCCTCTTCCTTTTATGAAGACGGACTCGGATTGCGAACCTGCGGACATCAGCACAGTCAGTGGCTACTATGGGCCGGGTCAACTTCTATCCTGGCTGGTAGCACTTTCTTCTACTGTTCTACATCATGAGTGGTCCATTGGATGGCATTCCCTGCCATCGGCAACAGAAGACGAGAACAAATCTTCTGGTTTGGATGGTGTACAGCTGACTGCATTGCTGTACTCCGTTGGTTCAATTATCGATCTGACCTACAGAATGATCAGGGGAGAGGCCGACGGACAATACATGGCGGCCTACTACACCACCTGGCTGTCTCTTGTCGCCTGTACCTGTTGTTGCGCAGTAGAAAGGAGGCAACACAATAATGCACAACTATCCACCCTTAGGCAAAGGTGCTGGTCCCTTCTATGGCTGATGGCCTTTATTGCACTCTCTTTGCAAAACTTCCTATCGACACGCGGAGACTCGGCCATTATGTCTACGGTCTACTCCGTTGCCTTGCCTTCCATCAGTCTCTTTCAATATATCATAGTTTCGTACCTTACTCCAGAACGCCAACACTCGGACCGGTTTATAGAGATGTATGCTTCCATGCTTCTCATGACTGCGGACGGGGGGCCGAGAGACGGTCTGAGAGTTGATGGGAAATGTATCACCGCCCCGGCGCCTTGGGCCCTGACGACCGCGAAATTGACGGATCTGGATCAGCTTGCTGCTCTTTGTGTCCAGATAGCGGTTACGTTAATCCCTGTGGGTGTCTCATGGTGGAAAAGATATCATCACTCATCTGTTAAGGGGGATGGCAGACCACAACCAACACCAATACTACAGAGGGTTTGGACCTACTAGATCATGTGAATTAGTTCTCCTTGCTTGGGCAATCTATAGCTATCATACTCCCTTCCCACTAATCTTACAGTCAGTTGCCGAAGTGCTGACGTGTCCCTACCATATCCCTTGTCTGCTGACAAGTATGATGGGGCAATGTGGTCGACTTGGCTTGTTGATCAAGTGGAGGAGATTGGAGAACAAAGAAAGACAGCTAAGGTACTAGGTCCAATTAGATGTGGAAGTGGATAAACTGGCATGCTACTATAGGTAATTTTGACGGATGGTTCCCTAGGGATCAGGCTGAGCAGGACGTCAGTTGGTTGGGCAATCAACAGTGGGACTGTAGAATGTAGATTAAACACTGATAAATATAATTAGAATACGAGTTCTTGAAAGAAAGGCGCCAGGCTATTGCGGAGGGTCGTCCACTCCGGACAGGGGAGGAAGAGCATGAATGTAGATAGGCCGCAGCCTTGTGCCATGTAGCCATGCATATATCATTGGTTGGTTGATTGTAGTTGGTGCTGAGCCAGCAGCCCAGGAGTCAGGACATTATAGCAAATTCTAGTAGTAGATAGTAGATACTACTTACAGTCTCTCGCGGGTTGATCATTGATCAACCCCAACCATACCTCCACCCTTCAAATAGTCTATACCGCTGACGCATATCTTTCCCCCTCGAACTGTAATTATCATGTGGGCGTCCGGTCTGAGACGTAGGAAACTCCTACATGTAGAGTATAGATATCCTGACAAACGTCCAGAGACAAAGGTTTTTCGACGCTGGGCCTGAGCGGAGATTGGAGATTCAAAGCCCACTCTCTCTCTACACAACTCACCAGCCTTCTGACATAAGAACAGCTCGTCCAGCTGCTCTGAATAAACGCACTGCGATCTATAAGCAGGCACCTGCCAGCTCGAGTAGAAGCTCGAAAAAGCTCAACAACGCCGGAGACTCGAGCACCTGTTAGCCTTGTCCATTTGACAAGGATGACGATATCGCCTCCCACCACCGCATGTCGGGCATTGTAGCCCCGTTGCATCTCTAGGAGCAGGGCGGCGGCGGAGTTACATGGTGATATAGAACATAACGGCCACAAAGGAATAGCACATAAACCAGTCGCCGTCAACGACGGCGTCGACTCTCAACGCGGGCAGGTGGATGGTGGCCATTGCTGTAGGCGGATGTGGTATTTAGCAGATGTTTACAGGAGGCAAGAGGTTCATATTGTTGTGTGGAGTTGATCTCTTGACTCACTCGGAGTCACTCCACCCAACCTCTACTGCAAGGCCATGGTAGCCATGGAGGAGGTGGTCTATGTACGCATGATCTAACTCTGCCCACGTGAGATAGATTTCATCGAAATGCTGGGACAGCATCCAGCACCTGATGAATGCCATCTCAATCCAATCATGGGTCTATTGCGACGGACCTTCTTGCACCCGCGCTTGCCCTTGGCGCAATGCGCGCAGGCGTTGGTGGCTTTGCGACGGCGGCAGCGGTGGCTGTGGTCATTCAACTTCTTTCAAAGGCATGGAACGCAGGGACGTCTGGCTGTCGAGATTGTCAAAACAACTTTGACTGTTGACGTAGGGGTCTCAAGCTAGCCCCTGGCGTCCAGTCCAGGGCGAGGTGCCGCCTGGACTCAGACGGGCCTATCTTAACTACAAGATTCATGCCCGTGTTCTGTTGGCGGGGACCCCATGCTGAATCCGCCTCTTTCTTCCAAGAGCCCATCTCCACGGTATCGAAGACAGCTCAGAAGCGACCAGCACATCAAAGCTCCGCGCAGCTAAGTCATGGTCGGGGTTCGCATCCCTTTGATAATAAGGGTACCTTCGTCGCTATATGGAAAGCGAATGGGGGTCGACCTGGACGGTCTGGACCATTATCGACATCCATTTCGGTCGAGTGGGTCGACATGATTTCTTACTCCGTAGTGACCTTTCCTCAGTCAACTTTGATGCCTGGGCAATGCATTTCAGCTCGGATTCGCTGAAGTCTTCCGCTCGAGATATGTGCACATGGGTGCTACAGTCTGCATTCCACCTGTATACACACCGGCATCAATGTTTATCTGGGACATGACAGCCCGCTGAGTTATTTCAGCGACCTTCTTGTTTTCATCCTGTCTTGTTCCCCGTGGGATTAAATTAGGGGCCTTCGCCCCCGACAAACCAGTTGTACGACGCCGGCGAATCTCGCAGTGTGGTATACTTCTCTCCTAATTCAATGCACCGTTACATGTGTGCTCGAAGCACTTCCGACGGTAGGGTAGTCTTCAACCGCATTGCACCTCCCATGGCTTGCAAATGCTTGAGGCACATTTCTAGCCCTCCGTTTCCTTCGCTTTCGTGAGAAAGGTAATGACCAAGTTCTGGTTGAGTTCAGCGGCCGGGCATTTGAGGATTCGCATGGCAAGACTGTCAAGCTTTCCTTGCAGGAGCAGTCTTCCGGTATTTGGCTTCGGCGGATCGCTTTTGCTTTCGGATTCTTTCTCAATGACATCTTGGATGGTACGCTCAACCTCATCTGCAATGCGTCTAGTAATACCAAACCGGCTCAGCTTCCATCTGACGCGACGGACAATTCTCTTGGTCAAGGCTGCTCCTCTGTTGGCCAAGGATTTGCCCGCGGCCTTTGCTGAGATGGTCTTCGGGCTCATTATGACCTACTTCACACAAAGGACACAAAGACCCCTTCGTCAGCACAATGTCTGGTAAGGTCTTCCACCGTCTTGGCCGATCAACTCATCAATCCAGGGAAGTACTATGGCATGGCACGAAGCTGCTGACCTTAGCTGCCACTCTGTCCTTGGCTTCTGCCAACGCTTAGGAGAGGATTTTTCGAGCAGACCTGTCCTGGTCGCGGGCACTATTGCGCTGCAAGGCTTCTCGTCGAGTCTCTACTGCCTTGTTCAAGGCCGCAATGGTGGTAATGCTCCTTCAATGTACAAAACTAGCGCCTGCTTGCCATCCCATGCGAGATGTTCCATAAAGGCTGCCGATATTGGCTTAGTGTAATCATTTCGACGTGGAGGCCTATAGTCCTTTACCTTCTGACTTGCTCTCTTCTCTTGTTCAAGAGGAGGGGACAACCCTTCACTGCTGGAAAGCCAGGAAAGCACGCTTCCCTCTGGCGATAGACGTGTTGTGTCCCAGTCCCTCGATAAGCTGGGTTTGATGATCTTTTAAGCGCAAGGAAGCCTCTGAAGTAGCTGCTCCTGAGTTAAAGGAGGCCTCTGAAGATGCAGACTGAAGGTTTCCATAATAACAACATCAGGGGTGTTGGTATGGACTTTCCAAGCACTTGAAATCTGCGAAATTCAGATCAATGGACTGAGCGTCTATGACTTTTCCAAGTACTTGTCCCAGTGATTGCTGGAAACGGCCCTGCACTCCATGCTCATCCCCCCCTCTTCCCGCCCTCCGTACGGAGACCCTAATCCTCAATCTCCTCAATTGCTCCACGAGGGAGCGACGCCAGGCTAGTTGGCACAAACTTTGGCTCACCCCTAGTTGCGTACGTGCACTTAGATGCATGGTCTTTCCACTTGCACCTAGCACACGCGCCACCCTAGTAGCCTGGCAGCTGAATATTGTTGTAAAAGACTGACTGGGTGTTGTGCTGACAGTCTAACTGTTGGATAACACCACAGGATGCAATTAGGACAGCGTTAATGTATGACTGTCTATTAGTTATTATCTAGTAATATTAGTATAATAATATAAGTATAAGGAGTAGGTTACTTACCTGCTTGACAGAGATAGATCCTTTGCGAATAATAAATGAGTAAGATGGGAATCGCTAGATAGTCTTTTGGTTGTTGGTATGACAGAGTTCCCTTAGTGCCTGATTGCCCAATGCTGTGATCTGTATGGTTTGGTACCAATCGCCCTGAAAATAGTGCTCTTCACCATACTTGAGCATCTTCCTCTGCAGGGGGCCGGTGTTGTGGAGGTCATTGGGGTTGTATAGCTGATGGGTAAAGGTTGTAAGTGCCATTTTGTCAACAGGAGGGGTCGGAGCGCGAGGGATGACATTGTCGTTTACAGTAGTGGGCTCTTCAGGATCTTCAGAAGAGTTGGCATCAGGCAGCTCGACAACTTCATCGTACGTGGTAGGGGTGGGTTCTTCTTCATCCTGAGTGTTGGCATCGGGCAGCTCAATGACCTCGTCATCATCCTGACTCTCTCATGACTTAGAGCGAGCAGGGAGACGATGGTGTTACGAGCCGTTTTACCCCTTACAGAAATAGGGCTGTATGGAATACTGGAAAGAATATCAGCAAGCTCCTCTTGTAGTTATTGAGGCTGAGTATTTCCTTACGCGACCATTGTTGCCCACGCAGACAAAGATAAAGGAGTAACTGTCAATGAGAACGCAATACACAGTGTCATTTTCCTTTTTCTTCTTCTGAATTCTGGCACGGTGAACGATCCCTAAGCTAGTCAGGAAACGCCGTTGTACAATGGAAATAGATTTGTTCGTTGGGAACTCACCCATATAGGAGATAAGTTGCCCAAGGCTCGACGTATCTCCATATCGTTTTGCTTCCAACACGATCAGGTTGCCGTCTCGGCCTTAATATCCCGTGCTTGCTGAGTATGCTGTAGACCAGGGCGTGCAATGTCATGGTCTTTGGATCTCGGCCAGGCGGAAACCCTGAGCTGGCTGATCAAATCTTGTAGTTGACCTTCTTGAGCGCACGACGGGGGCGCGCTGTCGCTGCGGTTTCTTCTAAATCACTGTCAGTCCTAGCCAGGAAGAGAACTGCGTGGGGAGAAAGGGAGAGAAGGACTTACCAATTGGCTGCTTGCGTTTCTGTTTCAAAGAAGTTCCTGTGGTTCCTGTGGGAGGCGTTTGTGCTGCCGGTGGCTGTGTTCCTGCCCAGGGTGGTAAGAGAGGCGTCCCAGGCGGCAGGAAAAGGGATTGGAAGAATCCAGGTGTGAAAGGGGGGCTGGGTGACGGCGGAGATTGGGGCTCAGTGGTGGGCGCGGACCTTAGGGCAGTTGTATCGGACACATCAACGATCACCCTCATGCCCCGGTTCTTACGCTCAGGCGGAGGCGGGTCGACAACACCGACAAGGGTACCGCCCCGCTGGCCGCGGGACGCTCGACCCCCACGACCAGCGCGGGAGGCCGCACGACCGCGACCAGCAGGACGACCCCGGCGAGCACGAACGGGAGCAGCGTTGGCGGTGGCAGCGGAGCCGCGGGAGGCAGGGGCACGGCCCCGAGAGGCACGGCGAGTAGAGGAACGACGGCGAGCCATATTTCTATACGTAGAGTCAGTAATTATCCAATTTCCGGCACACGCAGCGAGGGAATCGATATGTTTATAAGCTAATGGGGCGACAGCCGACGATGCGGAAAGGCAACAAAGGGAACACGTCCGGAAGAGCACCGATTCAAGGAAAACAATGATAAAGACGCTGAAAGGAGCATCAAGTACACAGAACAAAGCAAACAGACGCACCAAAGAGAGTGATAAATAAAGGAAACATGTTGACTGTCGCCAGATACTGTGGGAGAACCAGCAAAAACGATGACAAAGAGCAGAAAACACCGCAACCCCTGCAACACAAAGAACAAAGCATTTTACACTCAGAATCAACAACAGCAACAAGGCAGGAAGTATTACCTGCACAAGGATAGCAGGAGCTGTACTATGACTTACTTTTATTCTTAGTGCATTTTGTAAGAACGCAGGCTTTGTCACAGACCTTACATGCTTTCGCGACGGCTTTATCGCGGTCCTTAGGGCATATTCTAGGCTTCTTCGCCCTTTGGCCGTGCCCAGAGGTTCTCCTGGTCTTTTCCACGACCTACCAGAACTTCCTGGTGTTTCGACCGAATGGGGTTGGCCTTGGCGTCGCCTGCATTGTTCACCCCGACCAAGTAGTGTAGGAGGAAAGGACAATAGTCCGCATCGTGGCAATATCAGCCGGGTCCAAAGACTGCAATCGTGTCTTAAGATCACTGAGTGTGTCCACCGTCAATTGTTTTCTCAAATAGTCCGACGTGTGTAGCGAGCTTCCATGAAAGAGGAGGATTTTAAAGGCGTCTCCCACCCGGGCCCGGAGTTCCGCAAGCCAGGTATCTATGAGAGCGCTCGGACAGAGGATTAACGTTGGCCAGTGTATATAGGCGGGATCCTTGTCAGCAGTGAGGGATGTGTACCGGAGTGTTGTGATAGTTATGGTTGTTTTACCTGTCCCACAGGCGTCCGCCAGGATGCCGCCACTGATAGGGCTCTTCTCTTGACAAAGCATCTAGGCCGCGCCAGTCACCTGCCATGGCTTTAGTCATGTGGATTCCTGATTCATGTTGCTAGGTACAACCAGCAGCGGCGCAACCGGGTCGAGGGCTAGGGTGTTACAGGCGTCGGCGTAGGTGGGCGGATGGGCGGAAAGTGACATCCGTCCCCTGGAGTTGAACCGGGAGGCTCAGATGTCGAATCGCCCGGGCTCAGCCCAGGGGGAGAGGAGGACGGGAACATGGGTCGTGCGTCTCTGATTGATGTCTCCGGAGCAGATGGAGGCCTTGATTCAGAATCGTTGTCCTTTTGTTGCCATCTTTGACCTATTTTGCCATGTCTGTCAATATGCTGTAGCATGGGCAAGAAGTTCAACACTTTTATTGGCGAGATACTCATTAACTCAATATCTTAGTTTCTCGATATCGGCGAGCCACACGCACGCATAAAGATCCAAGCGACTCTATGGTTGTGGTGTAGGTTGTCGACAACTTCCCGAATCCTTCGGCGGTCTTCTCGATCAGCTTGACGCGCTCGGGCTCCTCGAAAAGAGCACCTGGAGGGATCAGCTTAATTCAGCTTTGATTGATGTCGATCCAGCTGTTACAGGATGCTCAGATGTTATCAGGGAGTATGCCCTCACTCGTCTTGTCTTCCGGTTGGGACTGCTCATTTTCTTGCAGACAGTACGCCTTTCCATTGCGCACCACCTATTTACCTCCTAGAGAGGGCGCTTCTGTGGATTGGTCATCCCCTGCCTCTGTCAAGAACTCCCCACCGCTCATCTCCGCAACAAGACCATATTCCTTAGAACAAGGGTCATGTCAAAGGACTTCTCAACCTGGTAGTTGTAGACCACAACCACATTCGGCTGTCCGAGCTGACAGACGCATCCGATGGCCTGATTGACAACACTTCTCAATGTGCCCTTAGAAATAGATAGACGTTGCAACACAGTTGCTGCAGGTTTGACCCTGCTGTGTTCACAGAGTAGGAACATATCAGAACTGATTTGAAGTCTTGTAGTTCCCTGCGTCAACGAGTTTCTTGAAAAAGATGTCGAAGTTAAAATACCAACTCTCCACAGAGAACCCTATTCAGTCCCATTGTTGCGTCCCCAGTGATGTCAATCGGAGGGATACCAAACTGGACATGACTTTGACCATTGGTGTGATCATCAACGCTCTTGTCGACGATCTCCTCGCTCTGCTAGGAGTGAGTGAGTGACCGCTATCGGAAGGGTTTCTGGCCATAAACATGCTTTCCAAGTGTCACATGACCATCGACACACAACAGTATCCCCGTGCAACAAGGAAAAAAAGAGAAAAAAAGAAAAGACATTGGCATTGTGATGTTGTTTGCCAAAATAGATTGCATTCCCCGACGGAGTCCTTGTGTTGTAGTGCAACCCGTCGAACGGCATGGTTAAACGAGGAAGCGAGTGTCATCTGCGGGGAAAAGCAGGAAAGCGCTACATGCGCAGCTGTATGACAGCCTCTGCAAGACGGAAAACAGTCTATGGAAATAGACCTGGGTGTGTCGTACTGTCGGCGTTCAACCCACGTAGGATACTGACAATGGGGTCACGAACTTTGCCTGGACAGGTTGAGACAAACACCCTTTTCTCCCGTCAAATACAACCACCATGGCACTGACGGTATCAGCTATCCCAGATATGTTTCGGATAGACTGATTCGGTCTCTATGACTGATGGTAGTAAAGATTTCCTCACGGACCGCAGGCACGTGCAGCAAAAGGATCTCAAACTTTGTCTGAGGGCGTTCAACCGGAATGCCCAGAGGAGCAACCTATACCACAGTCATACCATTAGTAAACCCTTATATATTGAAAGGGTACCTAGTTATCTGCCATTGCAGGAATCTCAGTGGATTGTCGAGGACTGGATTATTTTGTACTCGATAGAGTATTAAAAAGAAATGACATCGGGCAATTGTATAGGAGAACGACCCTGAGCGCCGTCAAGTGGTCTTTGTTCCACGCCGACCCCGGGACATGAATCAGTTCCTCGAGCGGGAATCTGGACCGGTGCAGCCAGGAACACCATCAGCGTCTTCCGTCTCAGTGTTGGGCATGGCGTTACCCGCATTCACATGGGTAGTGATGGGCTGTCCATGCATGACTTCGCAGATCACAGTCTGCCACGCATCAGGGACTGGAGCGCGGACCTTCTGGTCGTGAAGATGGGCTGTAACACGGGAAATCGCAGCTATCTTGCGCTTTTCCCCAGTAGTTTTCGTCTTGTTTCCAGCTTCCGACGATGTACAGACCCGACCGCGCGCGGCTGACCCCAACGTTCAGTCGATTGGGGTCAGCCAAGAACCGGAGTCCTGACGACGCAGTGGTGTCAAAGATTACCACAAGCGTATGACGTGCGATTCTAGCGGTTACTGCTGGAGACGGCTGTCTGAGCCTCTAAGCCCGCGTTGAGCTCTCTCCGTTAGAGGGGAGGGACGCTTCCCGGACCTCTGATAGCACTGATAGTGCGTTCGACTTGATTAAGGCAGTTAAGAATTTGGATATGCCATTGTGAACCAAGGACCGAACAGAGAATGAACGAAGAAGGGGGCAACCGTCGAATGACAGAGATGAGGATAGAAGGAAGGAAATAGAGAAGACAGTTAAGGACGAAGGATAAGACGAAGAATGGGGAGAAGAAGAGAAGTAAAGACAAACGGCCACGGATGGCGGCCGATATTCCATGACCGACAAAAAAAGAACCACACAGGTCAGGCTGCACTGTCAACAAACGGTCAGCAAGCATGGTTGCTAATAATGAAAGAGTAATAAGTACCTGCCAGAGGACGGTCCTTCTTAAGTATGTCCTTCCCTGACAAACGAACATATCAAAACCGAGACGGATCTCATCCGTCGGGTGGCGGTTTGCGTGATAGGACCTAAGATCTCTATGGACAGGAGTCAGGACGCAGAGCGTGGCATATTGCGGGTACCGATGGCAGAGGCACTATTGCCAGCTCCTGGAGACAATAATATCTCGCAGGATGGAGGTAACTTGGTAAGAGACAGCCCATCTGTAGCTAGTATACCTGGGATTGGCTATACGCCAACAGCCTATTATCACTGATATCAGTCAGTTATAAAGCTTGTAGAGGGTAGACACATGGACCTCACTAACCCATAGCTGGAATAATGATGGGACGCAATGTCTCAATCATCGAGTTCCCCCTGCAGATTGCAAATCAAACGCAACCCTCAGAAAGCCAAACGCCATCTGCGTTGTCGGAATTGGTTTGCCAGATTATACTTGATGTTCTGGAGATTGTGCTGGGTGTAGCTATGCATCGCCAGTCCTTCCAGTCCGAAGGACATTGACTGAGTAGGTTGCAGGCCAGTGAATCGCTACATGATGAGCATGCGTGTCAGCAAGCTGGCATGATCAGATCCATGGATGCTTACCATGTCTTACTCTCGACAGTGCCGGTCATTCTTGTGAGTATATCAGGTAGATGCTGACAGCATCACTAGCATAGTGCTTCTAGCAATCATGCATGCAACATTTCATGAAGGTTGAGGTAATTGAATAAAGAGAAATCATAACGAGCAAGTGTCAAGAAGAAAAGAAGGGAGCAAGGGAGGGCCTTCTGTGAATAGTGACTGCTAGATAGAGTGGCCAATCTACATTAGTGAATACTAAGATGGATATAGAGAATAGAAATGACGTTTCTCAATTCACTATCTCGAAAAGTGAATATCCCTGTCTATATGTCTAGATTCTAGAGCCCGGAACCGTTTCATACTCGGCTGAGCCCAGCATTATGATTATTGGCCTTCCCGAGGGTTTCTCTTCCATCAAGAACTCCTATTCACCAACATGAAGTGTCCGTCAATTAAGGCCGGGGAAGTAGGGAGATCCCCTTATCAGGAGACCTCGACCGACCGACTGGCTGTGCGGTTCAGGGCTGGCTGCGGTAGCAACCTTTTTCTGTACATGCCTGCAATCCCAGCCCAAATCTCATCCAAACGGACTCCGGTTCATCCGCCGCCCAATCTCCGTCCATCGCGATGCGTGAGCGTGATCGTGACCGTGACCGTGACCGTGGCCTGAAGCCAGACTTGTACTCTGGCTGTAGGCACTGCCTCCCACCGAAGGATCCATCTCTGCCTCCGGCGGGAGGAGAGGAAGAGGTCTGTCAAAGTAATGCCGTTCGTACGGGGGCGGGAGGTCGTCCGGCTCCGGCTCCGGTTGGGCCTCCCTGGCAAGAGTCATGTCCATTGATTGAGAATGCTGCAGCGGAGGTGGGCGGTAGGCGGCCGCGGACCAATTTACATCGCCCCATGTTGACGAAACAGTCGGGGGGCCGGTGGAGGGGCTGGTGACGACCCAGATACGCTCGCTTTCGACCCACGTGAGTCGGCGAGGACGGGTCTGCGCCGACGAGAAGCTGGAGAGATCTGAGCCACTGTGGCGATAGCTGTGGCCATGGCTGTGACTGTGACTGTGACTGTGTCTATGATTATGGCTGGGACTAGTCCGGGCAGTAGAGTCGAGATCGAGGGTTGGGCCTGCTTGGACTTGAAGACGGGGTCGCGCAGTGTGGCGGATGCAGGTCGGGTTGAGATACCTGGCTCGGCGAGGAAGGGTATGAGCGTCGGCGGACGCAGGTCTTTCCAGGAGGAATGATTCTGTTCCTGGATTGGCGAGGAAGGCGTGGTCGAAGTGTATCTGAGGAATAGACATGTTGCCGGCCGTGTAGGTGAGCCGGGGGTTGTGGACCGGGGGGCCTTCGAGTGAAGAGAGGTCCATGGGAAGCGAGTACTCCGTACACAGCATGGAATCGATGGAACAGGGATCTTCTTTAATTGTCGCTAGATGCCGCGAAACGGGCCCTGAGGTCGAAACCCACGAGGTTCATGAAATAAGTGGCGCGAGAGTACGAGGCCCAAGTGTCGATGGAGCCAAAAATAAGGTATGAATACGATGCGGCCCAGATGGCGAGTGGATCAACCCTTTTGAACGAAGTCAATATGTCGTGTGTCACAACCAGAATAGAAGTAGATTTGAGTGAGAGTATCCCGGCATCAATTACCTATATATGTTGTGGGTGGAAGCCCATAGTCATGCTGGAGAGGCAGTGTCGACACAACAACAAAGACAACCAACAGACAACAAAGGTAAACACTCCTGCGCCTTTGATCGGATCAGTCGGTGTCAGAATGGGGCACCTTTGAACTTAAGCCGAGTTTATGAATGCCATGCCATGTTCATGCTATTCCGGAGTCCCCGTCAGGCGATCTGGGGGCCCGGATGGATCTCTTGGACAACCGATAGCGAAGAACCAACAAGGCACATCGCCCTGGGAGGCGTGAAAGAGGAAAGGAGATAGTTTGGCCCCGCACAGATCTATCAAAAACGTTGAGTATCTACAAGCGCAAGGCGAGAAAGCTTCGCTAAGCCGCTTGAAGGAGGGAGCAGCCGAGCAGGTGATATTAGGCGTACAGTCATGATCAGTTATCTCAAGGTCACATGGCTGAATTAGATTATGCCGGGTGGAATAGACGACTACCATCCAGCGTTGCTGTAGTCGTTTGTTTGTGTGCCGTGTGTGGACGAACTTACTGGTCAGTTTCGCTTCGTTGAGTATACGAGGTCAATACGACGAGGCCAAGATCATGAAGCGACTGTTGTTGTTAGCCGCTGCCATGATATGTTGGATAACAAGGGCCAGTTGCGAACACTGCCCCAAAATCAAGTATTATTATCCTATCTTAGCATATAAATTGGTCCCCTGACCCGCTAAAATCTCCTTTGTCCTCAAAGCCTCAATTCGGCCCCATTGCCAAGTTGTTACTCATCTGGCCTTACCGCAGCTTTCTCACTTTGCGTTGCTATTTCTTTGTTACTATCCAGAGACTTGCAAGAACATTCTTCGACTGTCGGAAGAATAAACCATCAAAGAATTTAAAATGATGAGATTAAACAGTGGCAATCACCTGGTGTTCGTCTACAGTTACTGCTATTGTTGTGTGTCGTCCATTCTTCGACTCAGCCTTCTAAGAAATGACTTGTAATTTTTCCAGAGTATTAGAGATGCACATGCACATTTCTTTCATATTACTGATTTATGCGTGTATAACCAGAGGTTTAAGCTGCCTTGCATCGGTCTGATATAGACGGTGACCGATTTAGTCGGTCCATCCATCGACAACCGTACTGCAGGCGGTCCATGTGCCTGCAGTAGATAGACGTTAAGACTGGTATGTCTCAGTAGTGCTGCACATCCTTACGAGCACGAGATCATTGACCAAGATGGGACATGATCTTCTTTACGAATCATAATAGATAACCTGTGGATCAGATATTACAACTTAAATAGTGTTTAAGTTACATCATCATATTGACAAGTCGAGAATACAATGTAAGAAAAAAGATATGTATAAGCAAGGATATAAACTGCTCTCCCAAAAGAAAGCCCAACTATTTGACACACACCCGTCACTCCGTCATGACAAGTTTATCCAGAAGCGCGATGCTGGAGCCTCGAGTGACCAGGGTTCACACTATGGACAAGAAAGGAACTGCTCTAAGCCAGGAAGAAAGCGGCAGCGGCGGCGGCACCAGCGAAGATGAAAGAGCCGCTGAGGGTGTTACCAGCGCCAGTGGAGAGACCACCAGGAACAGAAGGACTGCGGCTTGTCAGCGGTTATTCAGTAGACAAATTTCGTGGAGATGGCAACTTACGTAGCGCTAGGGCTGGGGGTGCCGGCAGGAGCAGAGGGGATGACGGGGACGGAAGAGGTAGGAGTAGCAACAGGGACGGTGCTGTAGATGACGGTGGGCACGCAGGTGGTGATGGCGATGACGGAGACGCTGGAGGCAGGAGCAGTGTTGGTGGGAACCGGGATGACGGGAACGCTGCTGCTGCTGCTGACGCTGCCGCTGGCGGAGGGAGTCTCAACGGGCATAGAGCCAGAGGAGGTACCGCTAACAGCGGGGGTGGTCACGGCTCCAACACCCTCGGGGGTGGAGGTGGCACGGCCAGGGCAGTTGGTGACGGTGGGAGCGCA
This sequence comes from Aspergillus quadricinctus, assembly GCA_022814375.1. Lineage (NCBI taxonomy): Eukaryota > Fungi > Ascomycota > Eurotiomycetes > Eurotiales > Aspergillaceae > Aspergillus > Aspergillus quadricinctus. Next base: position 538,416 of record JAKLNT010000014.1, on the reverse strand, counting down.
GGAGGTAATGGTCACATCCTCGGTGGTGTAGACGGTCTCAAGGGCACCGTTGGGGAGAGCAGCGGCAAGGCCGGCGAAGAAAGCAATGGAAGCAGCAGTGAAACGCATCTTGAATATTGGTTGGTTGGTTGGTTGGTTGGTTTATGTGGAAAAGTCTCTGAAATTAGCCGTCAAGGCAATTTTCAAGTCGAGGGTTGTTAAAGAGAGTGTGGGTAGTTGGTTTGGTTTGAAAGAGTGGCCGACCGAAGTCAAGTTGATTGATGCGTAAAGAAGTCTGAGCTTGAGGGAGGAAACAAGAAAAAGAGAACGAGGGAACGATGGAGGGAGACCGGGGGCCTTTGTATGAACGGGGAGATTAAACCTGGAGATCGTCTCAGGGGAAAAGGACTGCGCTGCGTCAAGTGGAGAGCGAGGGGGGCCTGCACCAGCACCAGCAGTCCAGCACTATTATTGCAGAACTAACTAGGTACAGTAAGTCACTACTCGGCCTGTAAGTTCTATCCAATTATCCACTAGATTGGAACGGCAAGTCAATCAATATTGCAAGAATACTGTATGTTCCTGAAAACGTAGTACCGCTAAGGCACGGAGAGGACACTCGTGGGATGCAGCGATGACAGAGCGTGGCCTATGGTTGGTGGAGGATAGCATCAGCCGGCTAGTGCTTAGCTGGTCGGCGATGAGTGCGACCCTGCGACCTGCGTGCTGTTGATCCCGCTGTTCGATTGCTTGTTCGAGTGTCGCCCACCAAAAAAAGCCATCCAATTGTCGGTTCTGAACCCCTGAGTATCAGGCACTAGCGAAGTTAGAGGTCTTTGTGTTACGTACTATTCTAGGCATTCAGCCGTTCTACATTCCTTCTACCGCAAGTATTAATGTCATATTTCTTCCCATTACACCTTTAACCTACCTACTCTCCATTATAAATGGGTACAGGACAGGAATGATTGATCAGTAAACCCGATAGCTCTCACATTGATCTATAAGCGATACGGGTAGGTAAGGTACAACATTGGAAGCATCCGTTTCATAATTTCCGCCGTGTACCAATCAGAATCATTTTCTTACCCGTTCCTGAATGCGTGGTCCACTCAGAGGTCTCATTCATTTTCCCGCTGTGGCTCTCCAACCCCGCTGCGTGTCCAATGACCGGAGATCTTGTGGAGACGCAATACTCCACCTGCCCCTAAGTCGTTTATTTTGATTTCAATTGAATCTGATGGTCTCACTCAGGACGGGCGACGCCGCGACAGACGGACAAAGAGGCAGGCTGAATGACTGTGGTTCCTAAATTTTTGAACTCTGGATCTGAACATGCACTCCAGGGGATGAACATGTCCAGGAACCACGGAACCTGTTAAGAATATTGGAGTCAATGACCTCGTGAGTCGTCCATCATCATTGAGAGCAACAGTGATGTATGCTGTATGCACATGGCAGTCAAGGCACAGACCCAAGTCCTCTACAAAATTGGCCTTGAAATGCACCCCTGCCAGGGACCACGTCTAGATACCACTGCAAAGACACCGACTTGATTGAAGTCTGAGCGAGAGCTTCGAGACAGGGCCTTTGACACGCCACTGTCACACTTGTTGTAGATATTGCTTAATCAAAGCTTAGTGGTATCTATCACTTGAGTCTAGTAGTACTGGTATTATTGGTCTTGTGAGCAGAAAGAGAGAATTGGGAATAGCAATGCAAGCCACTGCGGAGAGACATCGCTAATGAAGTTAATGAATAATAGTCCTCTCCGGTTACCCCTGACTAAAAGCGGCCATATCCAAGACTATAACCTTTGATTGGCTAGGTATAACAAGTGATAGGCGTCAAAGCCAATTCAACTAGACTCGGAGCATGTGCGGAGTAGAGACGTTCTTCGGTTAATCCACTGTTCAAAAGAGTATGATGAGCATGATCAAAGCTTGAATCTGATGGAAAAGGGGTTTGGTCCGTCGTTCAAGCAAACTACCACTCTACCAGTAGACTATCTAGTCCGCTAGTCAAGCCAATGTTGCTTTGATTAGAAACGGGTCATTGATTATGGACAGTGGTCGGTGGAGTTGATACTATAAACAGAAGACCTTTAGTCACTCATTGACCTTAGAGACAGAGTGATCACGGAGGACTTCAGGGAACACAACGATACGGTCTGTGCCTTCAATTATGGAGAACTTACTACTTGATAGACACCTAGAGGTTGATTATGGCCAGGGACAATGGTCCACAGATCAACAGGGGCAGCCTGCCATTCTCAGCTCCCTGAATCATTCGTTCTTCAGAATTCAACAGATTCTGCAGGCAATACGGAGTATTCGATCAATATGAGTCAACGACGTAGTCGCTATGTTCCGCTTGAGCATTCCTTTCTTTGCAAGTATCTGGACGATCTACGAGCAGTGGGGATTCAAAAGGCTCAACCGAGGATCATCAGAACCGCGCGTCTATGATGCATTGATTATAATTGTCAATGTAACAGCGACCAGGATTCTAGGCAATTAGATCGTTCAGTGAGACCTTACATCGCACTGGCATAAGTATGAGGTAGTAATGTAGCAACATCCAAGAAAAATATCATCACAATTCTCAGAGATCTCGCAAACTGCCTCCGTGATGTCGGGAGTGCATATGACCTCGGTCGCTATTTTCGGACTCTTGTGGGGCCTGGATATCGGAAGTAAGTGACAGTGACATAAGGAGTGCCATTCTCATCTCAGCTGCTTGTTGTTGATTATTGATGTCAGAAGTAGATGGAGCTCTTTGCGATCAAGATAGGAGATCCAAGTCCACTGCCAGTGTGGCTCTCTGGTGGTTAAAGTCGCAAGGCTCAAGAAGTTGAAGCTGAAGCCGCACGTGCCTCAGTTGAAACAAAGACTCCTGTGGGGGAATTATCTATTGAACAAGTACTAAAAAGGCTGATTTATCCTAGATGAAAGACCATAGACTTTCAATTAGCAAGAAGAAAGCCTCAACGATTGCTATACTTGTTTGCAGACTTGCGACTTGCAGACTTTGCAGTCCTGTTCATTGTTGATTATTGTTGTGGATCCTCTCCCAAACAACTGTTGACGGCACAGCCATGCCGGACCACAGTCGATACCCATCCTCACAAGCCACAAGTCCGAGTATTTTAAGCACACTAGGGACTAGGGAGTCTAAAGTCTGAAAGACTGAAACACTGCCAACTTGAGGACTTGGATGTCTCATCTCGAAATAGGATAGGTGCACAGGCGCCACATCTGCCAGATTGGGAAGGAAAGTGGCTGAGAAGTTGTTTCGTCCTCTCCACACTTGGCAGCTGGTAAGAGCAAGAACGCAAGATACATGTCAATACTCTATGCTCGATACATATGATCTCATGATTGTGAGGTCAAGCATTCAAATCTCGGTATGATGACACGGATAGATGATGTGGAGTTTCATTGGAAGAATTTTCATTGATGCCTAGACGCCTGAGAGCCGAGGACAACACATCGACACCATCATCAACAGCAACAGAGAGTTAAAAGACATTGTCAACAATGAAAAGACGCCATCTAATGATCATGATGAACTAATTTAGATACTGTAACTATCTAGATATCTTCGTAGAGATCGCATATTTATAGAAGTGGTCTATCTCTCTAGGCGCCTTTCGAAACAGACTGGTTCCACCGATTCCGATCCCCAGCGCGATGTGCCTCATGATTGGCATTTGAATTGTGATGGAACTGAGTAACAGCGTATAACATAGGTAATTGATATAATATAAGCGACATATCACTCAGAATCTAGCTGTGGATGGTAAAGAACCGAAAGCCAATAATCCAAGCTGACTGACTGTCAGCTGTTATTCGTGTCATCACCGACCGTGGCCCATCCCCATCATCCTTCGATCCTCCTCACCCACATCATCCTCATCCTCATCCTCATCCTCATCCTCATCAACTCCTTCGTTCATCATCCCGTCTCTTTCTTTGATTCTGTTCAAAGGAAGAGAAGTACCAACGTTCGTTTATCCCCATCTATCGTTGTCATCTATTGTGTTGTCTCTTTGATCCTACGCCTACTACTGTTATAGCTATTATTCTTACCCCTCCTTTGTTCATCCGCCGCTTGTAATCTCGGCCCCACGGCCACCTTTTGAAACCCAGTTGCTGCTTCGTCCACCCTCTTTTATCCATTTTAGTCCTCGAGCTTCTCGTTCAAGGTGTCGACCTCAAACGTCGCCGATCTGGCTACCTTGGCTGATCCCAACGAGTTGTTTTTGCCGGGGGAGAGGCAAAACAACCTCGCCATGTCGTCCTCACCCGTTCCTCTCCTCAGACCACCGGTGCCTGGCAGTCGCAGCAACAGCAACGGACCTCGACCTCCAAAACTCACTCTGGGAATTCCTCCATCCCCGAGCAGCAGACCCGTCAATGAAAATGGCGCCGTCCCCGCAATCGCAGCAGACCCCGCAGCTTCCCAGCCTCAGCGACCTTCTACCCGTCCCGCTCCTCCTCAGCTGCGACTCGCGACCCCCATGGGCAGCAGCTCGGATGTCCCTCAGGAAGTGTCCCGACTGGCAAATGGCAGACCGGCCCCTCCACCTCTGGCAACCACGGGCTTGAATGAATCGAACGGACATTCGAGATCCAGCAGTTTTACGTATCTGGATGGAAAAGCTAGCGGTCCGGCATCCGCATCATCCTCGAATTACTCTGCCCTCTCGTTCGCTATGGGTCTCCGGCAACCGCACGGCAGTACTCCGGATCCGTCGTCTGCGATCAGCTCGGTTTACTCCGACAGGGAGGGAGGTGTGCAGATGGAGCGCGAAAACAGCGTCAACGGACTTCTTCCCGATTTGGATAAGCTGAGTCTGGAAAAGGGCAGGCCCCTGGACGTTGATGATTTGGATGACGAAGGCTGGCTGGCTGCAAGTGAGCAGAAGAAGATTATTGAGTTGGGTAGTCTGGGTGAAGGGGCTGGTGGTGCCGTTACACGGTGCAAGCTCAAGGACGGAAAGACCGTTTTTGCCCTGAAGGTATTTACCATATCCCTAAGACGTGAGATCTTCATGCTAATACAATTGCTCCTCTAGATCATCACGACCGATCCAAATCCGGATGTGAAGAAACAGATCGTTCGAGAACTCAACTTCAACAAGGACTGCGCGTCTGAGCACATCTGCCGGTACTACGGCGCTTTCATGGACAAATCGACGGGAACAATCTCGATTGCGATGGAGTTTTGCGAAGGAGGAAGCTTGGACAGCATTTACAAGGAGGTCAAGAAATTGGGAGGGCGAACAGGAGAGAAAGTGCTCGGCAAAATCGCAGAGGGCGTCTTGAATGGCTTGACATACCTACATAGCAGAAAGATTATCCATCGAGGTAAGCTCGCTTCTTTCAGGAATTCGTGCAGTCAGCTGACCGATCAGATATCAAACCCTCAAACATTCTCCTATGTCGAAATGGCCAAGTGAAGCTCTGTGACTTTGGCGTCAGCGGCGAATTCGGGACCAAGGGAGACGCCAACACATTCATCGGCACATCTTACTACATGGCTCCTGAACGAATCACCGGCCAATCCTATACCATTACGTCCGACGTTTGGTCCCTTGGTGTGACGCTGCTCGAGGTTGCGCAGCATCGTTTCCCGTTCCCTGCCGATGGCACAGAGATGCAGCCACGAGCCGGGTTGATAGATCTTCTTACGTACATCGTTCGCCAACCCATTCCCAAGCTGAAAGACGAGCCCGAAAACCGTATTCGCTGGTCCGATAACTTCAAGTACTTTATTGAATGCTGGTATGTACTTCTGCCGTGAATAAATGGGCTAAAGTTAACCTGTCCTAGTCTCGAAAAAGAACCTCCACGAAGAGCTACTCCATGGCGGATGCTGGAACATCCCTGGATGCTGGACATGAAAAATAAAAAGGTCAACATGGCCAACTTCGTCCGGCAGGTGTGGGGCTGGCAAGATTGATTCCCCAGGCCCAGACTATCTGCAGCTTTCAGCATTCATTAGATCCGTTTCATTCCTAATTACCACCCACCGAACGCAGCATTGACTTAATCTCATCTACAATAATGCCCTTGCATATATTACGGTCTCTCCTTCAACGCTTACAAGTGGCTGGGCCTTCTTGATTGACCAGGATGTCAAAAGCATACGAATCTTGCATTATGACGACATTCATTACCTCTCATTGCAACGCCATTCCTTTGGGTGAACAGCAGGAGTTGAATTATTTTCATCTTGGTTTCTACTTCTCATTCCTATCTTCCGCAATGTTTCTTCAAAATTGAGGAGAGTTCGAAGACATCTGCCGGCGAGCAGCAGCGCTGACGCTTTTTCATGGATGCCGAACGGGATAGCTGGGACTCGATATCTTTGTGAGTTTCAATGTCGGTTCAGCCTGATTCTTCTTGAGCAGCTGCATCTATGCTTTTAGTATCCACCTTATGTTCTTGTTACATGTCTGTTCCACATGAGATATACATTGGCGTTGTCAAGTCAATAGTGAAAAATCTCATTCTCTTCTACCTGACGAGACAGTAGATATTGGGCGAATCAGTAACTCAAACTTATTTCCATAGCTGATCTTGTTAACAAAGTTGACAAATAATGTATGCCTCGGCCGAACTCAGATAAGGCGATGCAATGTTGCAATGCGAATTGCAACGGAAGTTTCGCAAATTTACACGGGAGGCCTGAGATACCTGGAAACAGTGAACAGATGCACTCTAGTAGTACGGAATAAGCGTGACTTGGAGCTGTATGGTGTATTTCCTAACTCAGGGGTTTGACATTCTAATGCTTCATTTCTTGGGAGTGGATGGTCTGAGCAGGATGTGATATAACATGGTTCATTCATTATTTCTCACACTATATGTATGACTAAGGTATTGCAGTACCGTGATAAATGCATGGAGTCAAGGGACAGGACAATCTCAGTCTCAACGCTAACCGACCAGACCAGACCAGACGCGGGACCAACGCCATGTCATCAGGGCAAACATCACGAGCTCAAGCTGAGAGCTCGAAGTGAACGCGGAAATGAAAGAAGATGGGTATTACGATCGGTTGACAGGCTGCGCACCGAGAACCCAGCCGATCCCGCTCGCCAACCCGCCCGTCACCATGTTACTGACGACATCTCTCTTGCGGACGCGGCTTTCGTGCGACTGCGGGCTGGATTCCTCGTGGAGGTCACGCGCTCGCGACGACGGTGTCATTTCGTCGGGCGTGGCGGCTGCCGAGGCGGCGCTGCGCAGGGGGAAGGCGTTCTTCTTCAGGGCTAGCGCGGCGCCGCGGGCGACTTCGAAGAGACCCATGGGCGCGTCTTCGAGGTGGGAACGGTGCCGTTGGGCGCGGACGCGTCGGGCGTGTTGTTGCTGCGTGTCAAAGGCGTCCTGTTCTGTGTCGGTTGGGCCGAAGCCGCCGGGGACGGTGGACAGGCTGTCGCCCTTGGTGTCCCATATCTCTTCTTCGGCGCTTTCCTGGGCGCGGAGGATGTTCATCTCCTCGTCGCAGCGACGCCAGGCGCCGAGAATCTCTGGGAGTGGGTCCGGATATGGGACGAGAGTGAGCGCCAGAGAGAGGAGCTCCATGCGCTGTGAGAGCTGGGTGATTTGGGCTTGCAGGGACGGCGCGGGGGTGGAAACAGGGGCGCGGTAGCGGCCGGCGTTGTAGACAGCGCGCCAGGAGATGTCGTCTTTGACATTCGGATTCGTGAGGGGTGAAGCGGTGGGTAAAAGTGAAGGGGGTGTGAGACGAGTGAGGATGTAAGAGTATGCGGTACCAAAGTCGTTTGAGGACAGGGCGGATGAAATGGCCAGAGACATGATGCGCCGCTCAGCTGTGACCACCGCATCTTCCCGCGACGGAGGAGTGGCACCGAAATGCGATTTGTCGTCTTCGGAGGCACCGGCGGGCAGTCCGGCCTCGACCAAATTTCGTCCAATGGAAAGTAGGTCGTCGAGTTTTGTGTAGCTCTTTGGATTCTGATCGAGCACCTTTTCAATCAACGAGAGAGGATCGGAGTGGACACGAATGCTGACCGGCTGAAAGGGGACGCCATGCTGCAAGGTTAGAGAGTAGAATGACAGAGCGTGAGTTGCTGTTATGAGCGCCTGGATTTGTTTCAGGGTTACGGAGGTTGGGAAATGTGGTTGGAATGCTTGTAGACTGGTACCCGCGACACCTGTCAGTTGAGTATTTGGATAAGAATCGCACGAAACTCACATCTCATAAGCCCTCTTCATCCCCCCTCGCGTCCTATTGCCGTTGCTCGCGTTGTCATAGGCCGCAAAGATAGCGTCTTGGACCGCTTGTTCGACCTGATCGGGATCCAGAGGAGCCGGGTCGGATCTGGTGTAAATATCCACGGCCAGTTGATATTCTTACGTCAGTCAGCACCTGTCCAGTAAGCAAAACGGCAGCTTCAACCTTACCTTTGGCTTCCAACAAGGCTCTCAACACCTCTGTTTCAACAGTATCCCGGGAGACCTTCCAAAACAGTCCGTGACAAGGAGGACGATCCACTTTCTGTTCAGACTGTTTCGCCTGCCAGTCGCGAAGCCACAGCAACTGCTCACGAACCTTCCTCCAATCACGACCAGGGGCGGCCTGCTTAGCAATCGAGCTGACCGTACTGCGAAGCTCTGCAAGTTGCATATCCTCGTCGCTGTGCAGGCACAGGTTTGCAGCTTGCCTGCAGGGCATTGAAACGCCCAATTCGTGCAGCACCTGCAAAGAGAGGAGTAGTGCGCTCAAGAACGAGACGGAAGAAGCAGACGGATGCGTCAAAGGGTTCGAACTCAGCAACAAGGCATTTTGTAACAAATTGACTCTTGATGTGGACGGAATCTCACCCGCATCGAATGTCACCGAAGGAAGCGCGGAATCCTTGCGTGCGACAAACAGAGAGTCCTGAAGCTCGAGTAACCGAGCCACCCTTGTTACAATCTGCATTGAGCCCTCCAGAGAGGAACTGCTCGTATCAGGGTTTGCGTACACAACGGCAAGGCCTGACTGGCCATAACGAGTTCGCATTTCCGTCACTTCGTCCTGTGTTAAATGTTGATTCTCCTCTCCGTAGCCTCCAAGATCCACATCCTCAGGCCCATCCCAGTGAACAAAGGCGTTGACTGCAGTATCATGCTCCACCAAGCTATGCGACAGCAACCATTCATTTACCTGTTGCCATATAGCACCTGTTGTCGTCTTCGGGCGGTGGCTGTCCTGAGGAAGGGATATCGCACTCTGACTTGCGGCCTCATTGAGCCTGCGTCGTTTCGCGCGATTGCTGCCATAGATCCACGCACCCACCAGTCCACGGAGGTTCCTCGCGATGTCCATCTTGTCCTTTCTCGGACTCGTCATAGAGAGCAGAACGTTGATCGCGGTGGCGTCGTCCATCGACTCTAATGTATCCAAGGAGAATGTCTCATCTTGACTCGGGTAGTACTCGTAGTTCAATCGGAGGAGCGGTAGGATGCTAGAAATCAACCATGTGCGCACGGTGGACGAGCGTTGGTAGAATGGCAGAAGAAGGTCAAGGATGAGTGGCTGTAGACCAGTCTCGGAATCTATGCGATGCGACCGATGGATAAGGAATTGAGTCAAGAGGTCGGAGGGCTCGCTATCCTCGTCATCAGGGTGTCTCAGCGGCAGTAGACGAAGCTTCCGGACACGTTTCCTCGCAACAGTCTCGGGAAGATCTTGGACGGCAGAAAGGTCGACGTCACCTTCCGAAGGCTCGTTCGAGGAACCGGATACTAGTTCTTGAAGCACAGACGTATAGGCCTGCGGTTCTATGCTCTCTGGAAGAAAGGTCAAGATAATGCGCAAGAGACGCTCCAATGGTAAATAGCTGGGAAATTGGGCGTGGAGGAGCGGCAGATGAACGACATTGCCAGTGGCACAGAGCTGCGTTGCTAGAAGAATCGCATGAGGACCAGATATCGCTGCAGAAATCGCCATCGCGAGTCAGACTCCATGAAATGACCTCTCATGTCACAATCTCATCGGTACTTCTCCAGCCCTCCAAGTCGAAACGTAGACGTCAACGGGGACAACAGGCGGGGCGCTCGGACCACCTGGGCGGAAACAGGCGAATCGCCGCTTGACTAAGACAAAGTCGCATCCTCACCTCCGCTGCTCTAATCCGCAGTCCTCTGCAGTTCCAGTCCAACTCTTACGCCCCCCAGCGACATAATGGCCTCTGGTTTCGGTCTTAATGGCGGTATGTGGTGCTCTTTCTGTGACTTTTGAGTTCCAGCGCTGCCTCAATTGACGATCCTCGGTGGTCACGGCTACACTCCTTCATCCATGCGGACTCCCCGGCTAATACTCCCGTGATTGTCAGGTCCCTCGCGCTGCTACGGTTTTTGGCAGGAGGTTCTAGGATGCTACGTCGTCAATGCTGGAGAGGGTGAAGCCGGCAAGAAGAAGTGCATGCCCGCTCTGGAGGATTACTATGAATGCCTGCACCACCGGAAAGAGGTACGCTTTTTATCTGGGATTCCTTCGGTTCGATTTGCGGTGGACGGCTGTTCTGCGATATTCGAAACACTGGTGTGATAGTCTGACTTTGGTGTATAGGCTCTCCGAACGATGAAGATGCAGGCCGCCTACCGCAAGGCCGAGGCCGCACACCCCCGTGAGAATGCGCCCAAGGCAGAACAGATTCGCAGTTTGGGTCTGTTAGGGAAGGAAGAAGAAGCGTCTGCGTTGCTGGCCAAGTCATAAGAGGGGAATTGTACGCATATCAAGGGGTGCGGTTACATGTTGTCTTTATACACTACTACCAGTCATGCTGTCGCTTTACTCAATTGAGTTCCCAATTGTACAGGAACAAGCGTCCAGTTTCCGTTCTATCACTTACGAACTCTGAGCTTAGTGCATTTTTAGTCAGATGGTCTATGCTTGAGAACTTCAGTATTGTCTCAGAAGTCGAGCTCAGGTGTCATCGAGGTTCGTCGGAATAGAAGACGATGAGTGGGTGAAACCCAGTCAAATGCTCGGTGAATGGCTTCTTAAATGCATATCTCTGCCATCCTAGAGGCGGAAAATCTCATATAGGCATTGATGCGAAGAATGACGTCGATCTGCGTAGAGTACAGTATGCGATCGAATTGAAGTCAAGTAGATCTGATTAGAGAGCATTGAGTAAACAGCCACACGAATCAATTAGTGAACAAGAAAGCTGGACTATCCAGTGGTATCCCTGAATCAGTGAGAGTGTATATCGCAATCGTACTACTACCTTAGGCATTGAGAAGTGTCACTCGTTGCATGGTACGGAATACCTTCTAGTATTGTCAAACATTCTCTAGACTAAATGATACCTGACTTGTCAAACTGAGGAATCCCAAGTGATCTACGCAAGTTCAAGTATGCACATGAGGCGATCTGGCATTTCTTGGCGTGTTGTCGGGAGATTAAACAAGCTATGAGGCGATTTATAACTGAGGCACCAACTCTGAAGTATATTTTGACGAACGTGTCATGCAGACAACTTGACTACAGAGTGAGTTTCGTAGATATGAGAGCCAATTTCCTCTTTCAATTGGTATATTTTCGAGATTCGTCCTATATCTACCAAGTGGAACCTCGATATCCTGACCATGTCACCATAGAAATCCGGGTGTCCATGATCCAAACAGATCATCATGACTCTCTGCGGTTGTCTCATTTGCAGGAAATTTCACGGCCGTCGATCCAGGCGAGGGACAGTCACGTGATACTCAGAAAACCTTTACGGGAGTGGAGGCAACTAAGCCTGTCCAGGACTAGCGCGTACAGTCCAAACATGGGCAGGCGCGCCCAGCCAAAGATGCCCCCAATGATATAAACAGCCTGCGTGACCTCGAGAGGAGAAAAAAAGGTCGATGATCCAAGACGGACAGAAAACAGAACCAGGACAGGACAGGTTAAGGAGCCACCCGACCTTACATACCTAGGTATCTATACCTACAGAACAGCCACACTTGCAAGCAAGCAAGCAAGCAGTACAACATCACTGTCCTGTAACCTCTATCTTATTATTTTCTTTTTCTTTTTCTTTTTTTTCCCCCCTCTTATTCGCGTTCTCTCATTCACACTTCACATCTGAGTATTATACTCTGTTCCTCAACTTCTCCATTCACTTCTCCGTCGATGGCTGTGGCGCGGGTGTAACAACCTTGTGTATTTTACCTTACCTCCCTTGGTCTCCGTTACCTGCCTACTACCTCACTTTGGCGTCTAGGGAGGTATTCTCTTCATCATCTTCTTCTCTTCTTGATTGTTTTTCTTATGGAAATTTTTTATACCCTGCGCGCATAATCTTTCACGACTCCAGCTCCCTATTCCTGATTTAATCTCTTATCACATTTGCGCTTACATCCGAAGTGACGACCCGCCATGACTTCCAGGTAAGTGATCGTGTCCGTCATAATCTGGGCGTTTCCGTATTGTATACAGAATGACGCTAACCGTTTGTGTTTAGACTTGATCGTCTTGTCACGTGAGTTTGCTCGCCAGGAGCTGCTTCTTCGCCAACTGACCAATTACCTTGCAGATTACTAGAGACTGGCAGTACGCCTCTCATCAGAAACACTGCCGCCCAGCAACTGGCAGATGTGCAAAAGCAACACCCACATGAATTATTTAATCTCCTCGGACGTATTCTGCCATATCTTCGATCCAAATCATGGGACACCAGAACCGCTGCAGCCAAGGCGATCGGTCTCATTGTCGCCAATGCAGACACGTTCGATCCTAACCAGGATGACGGCCAGGAGATCAAGAAGGCCGAGGATGACGATCTCGATGTCGACATTAAATCAGAAGAGGAGCTGTCCTCACCCACGGACGACTCGCTGCTCCAACTGGAGCGTCTCGATCTCTCCTCTATCCTGAAATATGGAAAGAGACTACTCGGCAGCGCAGGCAAGGAATATGAGTATTCTCTGGCCGCTATGGATCCTGCTTCCCGACTGCAGCACCAAAAGAAGACCTTGACCTCCCGCTTGGGTCTCGCAGGGGAGTACATCGAAGAGGACCTAATCAATGACAACGACCTGGTTTCGAAACCGGTTCTGAAGGAAGAGCCATCTTTCGTTTCCTCCCGCGAGCACAGCATCCAAGGAACTTCCCAGCCTCTGGCGTCACCGATGGAACCCGCGAATGGAGAGGAGTCCGGCTTGAGTAAACGGCAGCTCAATCAACTAAAGCGCAAGAACAAGCAAAGTGCCAGAATGGGTGCGAATAAAGTGCGAGTGGTTGACCTGTCCTCGCGGAGAGCGTCGGAGACCGTGACGACACCTTCCGTGGCCACACCTTATCCCGTCAAATCAGAAAATGGAGAAGAGCGCAATGGCGATTCCAAGACAGATTATTTCTCGTTAGACCGATCCGCCGGCGACGATGATTCAAAGATAGTCTCGGAATTCAAAGGAGCTCCGGTTTCGGAGAATCCATTACTCCAGCCAGAGCCCACAGACGAAGGTCCCAATCCGAACTGGCCTTTTGAGCTCATGTGCGACATCCTCATGGTCGATCTTTTTGATCCCAACTGGGAGATCCGTCATGGTGCTGCGATGGCCTTGCGTGAAGTCATCCGCGTCCAGGGTGCCGGTGCCGGTCGTGTGCAGGGGAAGAGCAGGGCTGAGAATGATATATTAAATCGCAAGTGGTTGGATGACCTTGCGTGCCGTCTCCTGTGTGTGCTCATGCTCGACCGCTTTGGTGACTACATCTCAGATAACGTCGTAGCTCCCATCCGAGAGACCGTTGGTCAGACGCTAGGTGCACTCCTGTCTCAACTCCCATCACGGTCGGTCATTTCTGTCTACAAGTGTCTGTATAGAATCATTATGCAGACTGATCTCGGCCTGGAACGACCTATCTGGGAGGTCTGTCACGGTGGCATGATCGGTCTCAGGTATCTGGTAGCGGTTCGAAAGGATCTGCTCGTCAAGGATTCCAAGCTCATGGATGGTGTTCTTGAGGCGGTCATGAAGGGCTTGGGGGATTACGATGACGACGTCCGTGCCGTGAGCGCGGCAACGCTCGTTCCCATTGCAGAAGAATTCGTCAAGACCCGTCAAAGTACTTTGGGTACCCTTATGACCATCGTTTGGGATTGCCTTTCGAACTTGCAGGATGATCTCAGTGCCAGTACAGGTTCAGTCATGGACCTTTTGGCGAAACTGTGTACCTTCCGAGAGGTTCTCGACGCGATGAAGGCCAATGCCGCCGTCAATCCGGAATCATCGTTTGGTAAACTGGTTCCTCGCCTCTACCCCTTTCTACGACATACCATCACTAGTGTCCGTTCCGCGGTTCTTCGAGCCCTTATGACATTCTTGCAGCTCGAGGGCGAGGGCACCGACGAGTGGGTTGACGGAAAGGCGGTGCGTTTGATCTTCCAGAATCTGCTAGTGGAACGGAATGAGGGCGTTTTGAAGCAGTCTCTTCAGGTCTGGTCAGAGCTGCTAAAATCTCTGGAGACTCGCGGTTCCTTCAAGTCAGAAAGCGATCTCCTAAGTCACATTCGACCCCTTATCACTCTAAGTATGGGTCCTTTCGGTGTTCCGCGATATCCGATTCCTATGGATGCGTCTCTGTTTATCAAACCCTCCGGTCTGCCTTTCCCGTCAAGCGCTGCGGCTCCTGCCAGGTCATCTCCCTCCAGTAACACGCCTGAAGGAACTAAAGGTCGTCGGCGTAAGTCCGAGAAGAAAGAAGTGCCACCACCCTCTGCCCACAATGTCGACGGGCACATGCTCCAAGGCGACATTGACCTTGTGGGTGCGGATACCATGCTGAGATCGAAGATATATGCCGCGAGAGCTCTCGGCGAATTGCTATTCTTCTGGGACAAGAACCAACTCCCGAGTTTATGGCAATCTATCTTGGAAGGACTCAACCATTCGGCGTCGACGTCACAACTCTCTTCCGCCATGATAGTGGAGGAGTATGCCAAGCTCTCTGGACCTAGTGGCAGCTATGCCTCTACTTTGTGTGAGCAACTGCGTCCAATCATCGAAGGCGAGCGTCCTTTGTGGTATAGCGACATTGCTTGCTATCTTCATGTCGCCCGAGCACAGTGTCACTCCCTTTTGAACACGTTCCGCGATCACGCACATGTTCCTGGCTCAAAATTGCCTGTCCTCGCTGTCATTGTTCAGGGTGATGCCGAGGCTGGACCCAATGCGTTCTCGCTGTCTGACGCCGAGAAGGTCATTGGCCCAGACTTTGAGCGGCTCAAAAAGGGTCTTACTCCGGCTCAGCGCATTACCGCTCTCCAAGTCCTCAACGATACTCGTGCAACGGCTGAGAGCGCTATCAACGAGGCCAGGAATGCCAGAGAGCAAAGGGACTTGCGTGTTCGGGCTGCCGCCGCAGGCGCTCTGGTTGCTTTAAGCGACATTCCGAAGAAACCGAGCCATATTATCAAGGGAATGATGGATAGCATAAAGAAAGAGGAGAACGCGGAGCTGCAGCAGCGGTCTGCCACTGCTATTGCTGCCCTCGTTGAGTACTACACCACTGCCACGAAGCGGGGACCCGTCGACAAAGTTATCGGTAATCTTGTCAAGTACTGCTGCGTGGATACTTCCGAGACCCCCGAGTTTCACCACAATGCGACTCTCGAGAAGTCCATCCTGTCGCTCCGCAAAGAAGAGGACCGGCGCGATCATCCAGACGCGGCCAGGTTCGAGAGAGAGGCCAAGGAGGCTCGAATCATGCGTCGTGGCGCCAAAGAAGCTCTTGAGCAATTGGCCGTCAAGTTTGGTTCCGAGCTCATGGCCAAGGTGCCTAACCTCGCTTCTTTGATAGAACGCCCATTGAAAGAAGCCCTTGCCGGCGACGAACTTCCGGCGAACATTCGTGATCCCGAAAACGAACTTGGCCAGGAAGTTGTGGATGGATTGTCCACGTTGCGTGCCATCCTGCCCAAATTTCATTCGGGACTTTACCCATGGGTGGTTGATCTCATGCCGTTTGTAGTCAAGGCACTTCAATGCAAGCTTTCTGTCATTCGATATGCAGCTGCCAAGTGTTTCGCCACTATCTGCAGCGTCATAACCGTCGAAGGCATGACGATGCTGGTTGAGAAGGTCCTGCCTATGATCAACAATGCTCTGGATGTCCACCACCGTCAAGGCGCCGTCGAGTGCATTTATCATCTGATTCATGTGATGGAGGACGGCATTCTGCCTTATGTCATCTTTCTCGTCGTTCCTGTCCTCGGTCGGATGAGTGATTCGGACAACGAGGTCAGGCTGTTGGCCACAACGTCTTTCGCAACCTTGGTGAAACTGGTTCCGTTGGAAGCTGGAATTCCTGATCCACCTGGTCTGTCCGAAGAATTGCTCAAGGGTCGGGACCGGGAGAGGCAGTTCATGGCGCAGATGTTGGATCCACGGAAAGTCGAAGAATTTAAGATTCCCGTGGCCATCAAAGCGGAGCTTCGACCTTATCAGCAAGAAGGTGTTAACTGGCTTGCCTTTCTCAACCGCTACAACCTTCATGGCATTCTCTGCGACGACATGGGTCTTGGTAAAACTCTGCAGACCATTTGCATTGTCGCCAGTGACCACCACATGCGGGCGGAAGAGTTCGCTCGGACTCAGAAGCCCGAGGTTCGGAAACTTCCTTCTCTGATCGTTTGCCCACCGTCTCTCTCCGGACATTGGCAGCAAGAACTGAAGCAATATGCTCCGTTTCTCAACTGCGTCGCTTACGTCGGTCCACCTGCAGAGCGGGCAAGGCTGCAAAGCGTCCTTCCCAACGCCGACATCGTCGTGACGTCCTATGATATCTGCCGCAATGACAACGAGGTCCTCAATCCGATCAACTGGAACTACTGTGTTCTGGACGAGGGTCACCTTATCAAGAATCCCAAGGCCAAGGCCACGATCGCAGTCAAGCGTTTGCTTAGCAACCACCGTCTTATCCTTTCGGGAACCCCTATCCAGAACAATGTGTTGGAACTGTGGTCTCTCTTTGACTTCCTTATGCCAGGTTTCCTCGGCACGGAAAAAGTCTTTTTGGATAGGTTCGCCAAGCCCATCGCGGCCAGCCGCTTCAGCAAGTCGTCTTCCAAGGAACAGGAAGCGGGAGCTTTGGCTATTGAAGCCCTGCACAAGCAGGTTCTTCCTTTCTTGCTGCGTCGACTCAAGGAGGAAGTCCTGAATGACCTTCCGCCAAAGATCATCCAGAACTACTACTGCGACCCCAGTGAGCTCCAGAGGAAACTGTTCGAGGATTTCACAAAGAAAGAACAAAAGGCTCTCCAGGACAAGGTGGGGAGTTCCGAAAAGACTGACAAGGAGCACATCTTCCAGGCCTTGCAGTACATGCGTCGTCTGTGCAACTCCCCTGCACTTGTCGTCAAGGAAGGTCACAAGCAGTACAACGAGGTTCAGCAATACCTCGCCGCCAAGCATTCCAACATTCGAGACGTTGCGCATGCGCCCAAGCTCAGCGCATTGCGCGACCTGCTCATCGACTGCGGTATCGGTGTTGAGCCGCCGAGCGAGGGCGATCTGAGCGGCGCCAGCTATGTCAGTCCCCACCGAGCCCTAATCTTCTGCCAGATGAAGGAGATGCTGGATATCGTGCAAAGCGAAGTGTTCAAGAAGCTGCTTCCGTCCGTTCAATTCCTCCGTCTCGACGGCAGCGTGGAAGCCACCAAGCGTCAGGACATCGTCAACCGGTTCAACACGGATCCCAGCTACGATGTGTTGCTTTTGACAACCAGCGTCGGTGGTCTAGGTCTGAACCTGACCGGCGCCGACACGGTCATCTTCGTGGAGCACGACTGGAACCCGCAAAAGGACATCCAAGCCATGGACCGCGCCCATCGTATCGGCCAAAAGAAGGTCGTCAACGTCTATCGGTTGATCACTCGCGGCACCCTGGAGGAGAAGATCCTGA
Source organism: Aspergillus quadricinctus (assembly GCA_022814375.1). Lineage (NCBI taxonomy): Eukaryota > Fungi > Ascomycota > Eurotiomycetes > Eurotiales > Aspergillaceae > Aspergillus > Aspergillus quadricinctus. The sequence goes on along the minus strand of JAKLNT010000014.1, from coordinate 520,518 downwards.
AGTAAGTCCATCCCCGTCTGACTGCGACACAGTTGATTAACGTTTGTTATAGTCTGCAACGATTCAAGATCGACGTCGCCTCCACAGTGGTCAACCAGCAAAATGCCGGCCTCGGCACAATGGACACAGACCAACTCCTTGACCTCTTCAACCTAAGCGAAACTGCCGAAACGGCCGAGAAGCCCAGCGACGCGGCCGGCAACGAAGTCGACATGGTCGACATCGACGGCAATGTCAAGGAGAAGGGCAAGAAGGGCTGGCTCGACGACCTCGGCGAACTCTGGGACGACCGCCAGTACCAGGAGGAGTATAATCTCGACTCTTTCCTGGCTACCATGAAGGGCTGATCCATACTACTGACGACTTTCGCCCGGTTTGCACGGTTGTGGGCTTTGGCTTTGGCTTTGTTCCTTTTATTTCTTTCTACTGGCGTTGGTCTGGGTTGCTTTGGAGGGTCCAGGTACCGGTACCTTAAGACGAGACGAGACACGAGACATGGAACTGAAGTGAACTCTTCTCTCTTTTTTTCTTTCTGTTTGTTCCACTATGATGATTTGTCCCTTTTTCTTCTTCTTCTTTTATCGAGAGCCTTCTAATTCCCTGTACTCTTACTCAAACTGTTCTGTACATATACAACAAACATCTTCATGGTTTACGGTCACATTACCCATGGTTCATCTTTTCCTACTTTGATTCTTGACTCATAGAGCGAAGGAGTCAATGGTATCGGTCCGTAGACCTTGAATTCACAATTCCATTCTTGTACCCGTACAGACAAAAACGAAGAAGAAACAATCTGAGCTAAGCTAGTGGCTATCATACTTTCAATCAATCACAATCAATCAGCCACATCCAGAAAAATCGAAGAAAGGGGCCCAGACGCCGTCGTACGCCGGTTGATAGACCCAGACAAATGCATTCCAAGCGCCTCATATGAACGAAGAGGGGAAAAGGAAAAAAGCAGACCATCGAATAAGAAACGTAGATACATCAAACAGCAAGGCGACTGTACGATCGTAACCACTGTAGAGGTTTCAAAGGGTAAATGAGCATGAGCATGGCCATCTATGCAGGAGTAGAACATTCGTTAAACAGGATACACGCGGTCATCGCTCAACGACGGTTCTTGGGCTGAGCGAGCATGTTCAGGCGACTGATGCTGAGAACACCGCGGCTCTTCGCTCTAGTGCTGGCGGGTGTACCTGTACGGCTGGAGATAGAGGAACTGCGGACAGGGGTGTGAGTGCGGGCCTTGGTAGGGCTGAGGGTGACAGGAGCCTTTGCGGGAGAGGGAGCGCTGAACTTGAGTCTCTTAGCGCTGCGAGCATCTGGAGTGGAATCTGCAGGAGGCACATTCTCGGCGTCCACTTCGTCGTCGGTCGCGCGGTGCCTCTTCTTGTTACCAATGCCATGGGGCACACCAGCAATGTCAGGTAAAGTGTTTGACTTCTTATTGCCAATCCCGTGCGGCATACCAGCAACGTCGGGAAGAGCGGTGGACTGAGCGTTGATATTCGATGGGCGGACATGACGGATGGTTGGAGTGCCATCCTGACCTGATCTGATAACAGCGGCAGAGGTCTTCTCCGGAGTCAGGACGGGCAAAGTGGGATACACAATGTCTGATGAGGTATGAGAAACAGACACGGTTATCTTGCACGGAGAAGGAGATGGCTGGTCCAGCTCGCTGTCGACTTTGGCGGCTGGAGACCTGGTTGTGGGAGTAAACTCGACCCGTTTCTTGGGCGAAGGTGTGGGAGCGGGCTCTTCGGACACTGAAGGCTCACGAGAGGCTCCCAGAAGGAAGTTGGAGGTGAAGTCCGGAGCGGCCACATGAGTGCCTGCAGCGATCTTTGCAGGGTCTCGTGAGAATAACGGCTGATGGCGGCGAAGGATGGATTTGAGACCACCTAACGTGGGCAAGTTGCTCTTGATACGCGGGTTGAAATCGGTCTGGGGCGTGCGTGGGATGGAAGCAGGCTTCGAGACCGGAGAACGTGCCAGCGAAGGGATCATGCTGGTCCGAGGTGGCTTGAGGCTGACGGATGAAGTGCGCGCGGCAAAGGCTCGTGTGGGTGTCATCAAGGAGCTGCGAACAGCAGATCTAGGACGCGGAATAGTCGACTTGGGGGTCTTGTCTGCCTCGGCGGTCGGGCGGCGAGTCGAAACGTCGTCGGTCTTGTCATGCTTGACACGTTTCGCACTTGGCGCGGCTGGGGCAGAAGGCTTCGCCGCCGACTTGGGAGGTGACTGACGCCTTGACTCAGGTTCATCAAAGCCCGCTTTCGAGTTGGTCCGCTTGAGAGTCGTCCCGACTGGCTGGAAGCGGCCTGGTGCAGCACGGAACGCGGAGGGATGATTGGCGATGGAGTCCATCTTCTTGAACTCCGCCATATGAGCGCTGCTAAAGCGGCCGGCCTTGCCCTTGGGCTGTGCAATGCGTCGGTCTCTACCATTTAGCCCTTCAGCGCCACGGTCCGCAGTATCTTGCTTGTCTTTTTCCAGAACCATTTGAGCCTTGATCTTGGCGACATCCTCACGGACGCTCTCCATGAGTTTCTTTGCCTCATCGCTGAGCTGAGACTCTTGGCAGGCGAATCTGAACTCGAAACCGGGAGTGCCGTACTGGCTCAAGGGGGAGGCCTTGGCTTTGCTGGGAGTATCGTTGGCCACGGTTTCCCTCACCACGTTGCCATTGGCGTCTTTCTTGACAGGGTTGAAACCCAGGATCAGACCCGAGTCCGCTTGCTTCGTGGTACTCTGGTGGACCTTGCTCGGATGCATCTCGTCATGGGATGGACGGGTTATAGCGCTAGTTGGGGTTTTTGTACCGATCGATTTCTTCGCACTGGAGGGGACGGGTGTTTTGACACTGGATGGCTTGGTTGGAGTCTGGATGGATTTGGTGGGCGTTTTAGTGGTGGTATGAGATTCGACATCACGCGCCTCATCGCGTTCCATCACAGTGGGAAGCTTCTTTCTCTTCTTGCTCCCGTCTTTGTTTGTGGTATTGTGGTCGTGATTTTCGTTGGTGTTGTCATTGAGTGTCTCAGACTGAGATTGCGGTTCCTACAGTGAGAAGCGAGGGTTGTCAGTACTATTGATATATATGTAAGGGCACACCAGCTGGAGACTGCTGGAGAAGTTTTTGATAGCTTCAGGCGCGTCGCAATTGCGCAGAGGGGATCCCACCTCGGATGACGCCTTTGTTCTGAGGCGGGCGGAACGGCGAACCGCCATGATTGTGGATAAAGAAGGTATCCGTTTTGCTGCGATGGATACAACACGTAAAGAATGACAATGGGACCAAAAGGTAAGAAGGAGGACCGAGGAAAGGGATGGATAGCTGAGGCGCAAGGGAGATGAAGCTATTCTGGAAGCGAAAGTGTAAACAAAACAACAAAACGCAGGCGGTGAGCTTTTTGACGTCAGTTTTTACCACCACCACGAGAGGTACGTATATCACAACACCACATCGCCACCACTCTACCATAGGATGACACAATTGAATCATTCGATATAATCTGTACTTGCAGATATTGTTCTCTTCTAACTGCTGACTACTGACTACTGACACAGTTTAGATAACTATACCCCGAATGGATAGGTCTCTCCCTGTCCCAAAGGAGTCTTTGGTTGCACCTTCTCCAGTGGCTTGACAGCTTCAGTCACGTCGAACCAGATATACGCGTCAAATTGGTTGTGGAGATACGCCTGCGAGTAGTGCGAGATGCGCTCCGTGTCCGGACGATAGATGACCCCGATGAAACGCTCCAGACGGGTGTTTTCAGCGGCCATAGCCGTCCGCAAAACAGGATCGAGGTGTTCCTTGCGCAAGTCGATCACAAAGCTCGGGATGCCCGTATCGTGGGCGATGATCTCCCAGCTATCGTCACGGGACGGCCGCACCTTCATCACCTGCATATCCTCGTCCCATTCGTGGGCGGCGGCCACGGTGCCAGTGTGCGTGCCACATCCGAGGATTGCGACATTCTCGCGGCCAAACCCCTCACGGACCAGCTGGCCGATGTTGATCTCGTTGCGGCGCGTGCCCATGCTGGTATAGCGCGCGTCGCCGCAGTGCGAGTTGTGCGCCCAGACGATGGCCTTGGCGTTTGCGGGCTTGTGCCGGAACAGCCGGCGCAGCGTATCATACATGTGCGTGTCGCGCAGCGTCCACGACGAGGCGGAACTGTAGTACATGGCCTTGTAGTAGCGCTCCGCGTCGCGGACGACAAACGCGTTCTGCTCGCCGCTGTGGAACTCCTCCCCGTCGCGCACATCGTTCTGCGCGTATTGCAGCCGTTTGTCCAGCAGGTCGCGCAGCATCTGCAGCACCCCGCTCTCGCAGTCCTCCATCCCCCGGAGCGAGGCCAACCCGTACGCGGAGGGTTCGTCCACCCAGGGGTTGAGGCAGCCGTACCGGCGGCGAGCCTCTTTGCCCGCGGGTGGATCCACGCGGTCCAGGTAGTCGATGACGGCGCGGATGGACGAGCCCATGCTGTATAGATCCAAGCCGTAGAAGCCGGCCTTTTTGTCATCTGGCAGCCTGGAGTTGTGGTCGCGCATCCACTCGACGAGATCCTGCATCTCGCGGTTGCGCCACATCCAGGTGGGAAAGCGTTTGAAGGGCTCGAGGTCGCGGGCCTTGCCGCCAACGCCCGCCTTGGGGCCGGGACGCTGGCGGACGTAGCGATCGATGGCTTCGGCGTCGGGCCAGTCCGCCTCGACGGCCACTATCGTGTAGCCATGATGCTCGATGAGCCGCTTGGTTATCTCCGCGCGCGCGGCGTAGAATTCCGACGTGCCATGGCTGCCGTCGCCCAGTAGCACGACCTTGTAGTTTCCAAAGGCATCAAAATGCGAGCCGAAGCTGGGGTCCGTGATGGGGGGCAGCGGGCGGGCAGCCTGGGTGAAAAGTTGCTGGAGTTGCGCCATGGGCCGAGAGCTAAATAATCGTTGAATATACTGCATTTAGTCATGCAGTTGAGTATGCGCCTGACTAGAGAGGTCCTAAATACTAAATACTATACTTTGCCATTGAGTGGTGGCCGGCGGCAAATGAAATCACATCCTCGTCAACTCTACTATCATCATGACTTCACCGCATGAACCAGAACAAAGGTCCCTCATCAAGCATTATTATATTGCGTACCTCTCTAGAGTAGTCTAGAACGGATTATAATCTCGCAAAGCATGAATAATCTCCGCAGATTCCTCCCCAGATTTAGATCAATATCAGCTAGAGTCCTAAAAGCACAAAGCACAATGGCCACCCCAATAAGCAGCCCCTCCCCACGCCTCGACCGCTTCCAACAAGCCATCGAATCCCTGTATGGCAGCTTCTCCTCCATCCCGGACCCTGCGTCCTGGACCCCGCCCCCAAACTCCGGCGGCCACCGCGGCCGCTACCTCTGGACCGACGCCTTCGGCGTCCTTACTTTGATAACCATGCACCGCGAATACGAGAAGGCGCTCGCCGACGCAGCCCAAGCGCCGGACGATCGGTACCTGGTTCTCGCGCGGCGGGTTGTCGAGACCGTGCATGACATCCTAGGCCGCACGCGCGACGGGCTGGCGCGGCTGCCCGGCGCGACGGAGGACAATCCGCTGGGCGGCGGGCTGCGCATCGGGAAGATGGACGAGCGGGGTCCGGACGCGGACGGCCAGTACCACCATTACCTGACGGTGTGGATGTTTGCGCTGAACCGGCTGGCGCTGGCGACGGGAAACCCAACGTATAATGAGCAGGCGGTGGCGCTGGCGAAGGCGATTCATCCGCGGTTCTTTGTGAACCGTGAGAGTGCGCGCCCGCGCATGGTCTGGAAGATGAGCATGGATTTGTCGGCGCCGTTGGTGGCCAGCGAGGGGAATCTGGATCCCATTGATGGGTATGTGGTTTTTCGGCTGCTGCAGGGGGCGGCGATGCAGGCTGGGGGTGGGGCGGTGCTGGCGGAGGAGATTGCGGATTATAAGCGGGTGATGGAGCGGAAGGGGCAGCATTTTGTGTCGAGTGATCCGTTGGATCTGGGGATGACGCTGTGGACGGCGCATTGGTTCTCCGAGGGGGAGGATTGGGCGGCGAGGTTGGCGGGGCGGTGCTATGAGCAGATTTGTATTTCCTGCCCTTGTTGTCTGGGGATAAAAGCTGACCATACAGATGATCTGTTTGAGATCAACCGCTACCTCGAACGCAATATCAAGTACCGGCTGGCGTTCCGCGAGTTCGGCACGTGTATGGGCATCCAGTGCCAGGCGGAACAGACCACCGAGAAGGACCGCTCCGTCGACCTCAAGGTGTATGCTGATGCCATCATCGCGGCCTGGGATCCGTACATGGAGCTGTCTCTCGCGACAGACGTGACGCCAGACGATCTGCGGCCCATCACGCGGATCATGTATGCCGCGGCATTGATTCCTGGAGGTGAGCATCAAGCATTCAGAAAGAATATGCAGAAACTGACAAGATGCAGCCTTTCGTAGCGGGTATCTGGGTCCTGAGCCAAAGTGTCCGGAAAAGTAGATGACGCAAAAAGGTGTGCATTAGAGTATATACGCCGATGCCGATGCAAGAATGAACTGAAGAATGTCCTACTCGTACAAAAGTCTAGCATGCAACGTATCGTCGTGCCTATATTCCAGGAATTCCAACAATGTCCCTCCAGGCCGGCACACTCAACGGCAAAATGTAAACAACGTAAACCGTCCCAAGCGCAATCAGCAGCCCAGACCACTACACCATTAGCGATGCGTGATCTCTCGTCCCGGATAAGAAAACATACCTTTTCCAACCACGTGTGGAACCAAATCGAAGTCATGAACAACATCCACCATCCCAAACCCACAACGGCCCCAACCAACCGTAAGGACCAAATCCGCATCCAATAGCCCTCCTCCTGACCCTTGACTCTCTCACCCTCACTCTGACCAGAAACCTCCCCATCCACCTTCTTCCCCCCCTCCACCCCCACAGAAACAGCCCTCATCGCCCCAACAGCCTCAAAAACCAGCATCGACGTAGCAAGCACAAGCATAAACACATGCCCACTCACATCATGACCCCCCGTCCACGACCCCCCAGCCGCCTTACAAGCCGCCGCCGTAAACAGCTTCTCCAGTCCGGCGGAAATAGACCCCTCTTGCGCAATAGCCGCAGCCGGATTCCCCGGCGTCTCCGCCACAACGCGCTCACATTTCCCGCCTGTAATCACAAAACTGCGGTCGATAATCGGCGGTCCAAAAAACCATTGTGTCGTTAGGTACCACACCAGCGTGGCCAGGCTGTATCGGAGGGCGGCCTGGGCGAGTCGGCGTGGTTGGTGCGCGGAAGCGGCGGTGTAGGCGGGCTGGGAGACGAGCAGGGAGACGAAGGCGAGGGTGGTCCAGAGCCAGCCGATCTTGACAAAGTAGAGATTGAAGATGTTGTCCTTGCGAGCGAAGTAGTTGACCGGATTTGGGGGGGAAAGGTTCACGTCGGAGGCGATGGAGGGGGCCAGTGCAGTGGGACGCTCGTGACGACTTTGCCTGGAGCCTCGGGCTGTGGGAGAAAGGATGGAGAAGAGTGATCCCACAAGTAATGTCACGGGATAGATAAGAAGAGCCGTCGTTGGAGGCCGCATTGTCGTGGTAGATGCCATTGAAGGGGGTGATCGCTCTCGTGAGGCCATCTCCCGTCTTATGTCTTTTGTCTTTCGCTCAAAAGTCTGCTTTGTCTGGTATATGAGGGAATGGAACTTGAAGAAATAAAGTGTAATGTTATACAATGACAGAGACAGGACTAGTCCAACGGCATGTACCTCTATATGCAGTGGTGGGTAAACCAGATGACGTCGGTGTCCCTCAAAGTCTCGGCCAGTGAATGTGAGTGTGGTATGTACGTAGCTAGACTAGCTACTAAGCCGGTACCGGCACGCTTATGCCATACATGATACACCCACCTCTAGACTCTAGTATATCTCGATTCTCGGTAGAGAAGAATCAACCCTCATACAACCAACACATTGGACCTTACACTACTCTCACTTTTTTTTTCATCCCTACCTACTTGACCATATTCTCTCTATCTAACATGGCCGGAAGTTCATCAACCAATAAGTCGACTACCTCCCAGGCGTCTTTCGATACTACAGATGCTAGTTCAGAGTCTTTCCTGTCGTTAAAAGAGCATGAAGCCCAGATCATCGAGGAACTAGGAAAGAAACCCTTCACGACGATTCCTGCCTTGAAAAAGGAAGTCGAGTCACTATTTCAAGCCCTACAGGGCAAAACCACCAACAACCAGTACCTGGTTTTCACGGATGTCCCGAAGCACATACACGCGCAGCTAACGGAGAAAACGTCACGTCTCACGAAAACCAGTCGTTTCTCGTCCTATCATAACGGTACGTTAATCATTAAAGTCATGCCCAACCCGGAGCATGAAGTTGCTGCCGGAAACTTTGATAGATATATCAACGCAGCGCTAGATGCAATGGGCGTGGGCCAAGAGCTCGATGCTCTGAGATCAACGACTGTTGAGATCGGCGACTTTACGAAGGAGGCAGATGCATCTTGGGGCCCCCGGGGGCGGGACACCGTTATCAATCTCGTACTCGAGATAGGGCTTTCCGAATCCAGGCCGCACCTCAGCATGGGCATCAGGGGGTGGCTCGAAACCCCAATGTCGACAGTCCAAGTTGCTGTGCTAGTCAATATCAACAGGACCCAGCCGGAGATTGAGTTTCGCCGTTTTGAGTTGGCACCGAGAACATACCATGTAGTGACAAGCGCCTCCCCTCCTTCCGCCATCTGCACTCAAGCCATCCGGGTCCACCGGGTCAATGGAGCAACCGTTGTCAATGGTGGTGCTTTGGTGCTTCCCTTTCAAAAAGTTGTGGGACGGGCGCCAAGAACACCAGCCGAGGGAAACGTCACCATCTCGGTAGCGGAGCTTCAGTTCTATGCTGAAGGGGTTTGGTTGAAACAGCGGTTCATTTAGTGCGACGCCGCTCGTGTCGTCGTCGCAGACGATCTTTGACTTTTGCAAGAAACATCTTCGAGAAGTTAGGTAAGTGGCGACCACATATACTCTCCGACTTGGACTAATGGAATAGATAACGCTTGTCGTCGTGGCAGTCAGGGATTGGGAGAAGTAGTTGCGGATTGGAATGGAAACGTGCATTGGAGCACCTACCGAGCCATATGCCGTCGCAGCGGGGTCTGGAAAGACTATGTAAGTCACCCCCGCCAAATAGCCATGAAATGCTAACTGTCCGTTAGAATTGGAACCGTGATGTGTAAGTAATGCGTGAAACACATTGTTGCTGAACAAGCGAGACTGAACAGTCGACAGGGCTCACCCTATGCTGGAATATATCCGCTCCTACTGGATCAGGTTGGATCTCGAATACCATGAAGACGATCAGCTGCTGACTGCGCAATAGAGCATTCAACAAAGAGACCCCATTGCATCTCCAGATATTTTCCCTGAATGCCAAAACATGCCTGGATATCTTCCACAAGAACGCAGTCTCAACTGCAGATGAGAGTATCGCGCAACAGAACAATGCAAAGCTGCGCAGAACCCTAGGCACGGCCGCCAATTCCTTGAAACACCAGGTCGACGGAACCGAGTTGTCCCTCAGGACCCGACAGAAGACTGCGAACAGATTGTTCGTTGGAGTGATTGCGGCAGAGCTTGAAGGAACGTTTTGGCGGTGCGCAAACGAGGCCGGTATGTCCTGTTTATCTTCCGTGCGTATTGTGAGCTGACCGAGTAAGGGACTGGGATGCTCAAGCGGATGCAAGCTCTCATGGAGCGTGATGTCGAACTGAATGGCGCAGAAATCCCGAGAAAGAGTGCCCAACGAGTGTCTGAAGAGCTATCCGACATATTGAAACAGACTGAGGACAAAATCGCTTGTATGGTCCGCGCAACAGTGATAGGGCTGGCGCGCGATTACCACACAGCGATTATTGCACCACAGATCATCAAGCTCTCCAAGCAAGAGATGCAACTGAAACTAGAAGTGGCTGAAGCCATTCGCAAAGCAGAACAGCATCTCATATTGGACCAACTTAATCTCGGCGTCGAGGATGGAACTTGGAATGACACTCAGGCGGCGGTGGAGACGGGACCACAAGCCTAGGAGCAGACTGATGATCAAGAGGCCCAGGAGATGCATTATTCTGATTCGAATCCGGTCTGATCTGAGTACGAATAATGTCGTGCTCCATTCCAAACCGTTGGGTTCACCGGTCGAAGCCACAGGATTGGTACATGTCGACTTGGCTCTCGATTGGGTGTGCTTGAGCCAATGGGTCACTCGCCAGTGGTCAATCCTTCAACTGCTGTCAAACACTAGATGGTAGTTAGTCTAGATCTTCTGTGATTGTTTTCATGCAATGGGGTACGGACTGCCTTTCGCTTCATCAATAGTCAAGTGACAACGTTGGACCTGGCTAAGCTCTTCATCTCGAGGACTTTGTAGATAAACTGACTCTATCTGCATCAGAATCATGGCGAAACGCAAGTACTTCTGTCACGTCGACGGAAGAATCGACGAGCTTCCACAAATGCACGCTAACAGTACTCGGTCAGTTTGACCAGCCTCCTGAATTTTGGCAGGCTAGTAAATGGGGTAGAGGTTTGATCACAAGATAGATAGATATAATCCAGAGAGGATGATCGTCATCATTTATTAAACTTCATCTCTGTTAGAATTGTTGATGAGTGACAGGCTGACAGCTCTCTCTTCTCTGCTATACAAGGTAGCACAGTGAGCAAGCACATGACCTCAGGTATTTAGCAGCAGCATCAACATCTTCTATTATGGCCTCCTTCTCCTCCTAACCACATCCCATTCACGACTCTGTGAAGCACTGTGAACTATTTTTGGATATCTGATATATTCTTGCTCTTCTCCTCCCCATCTCTATATTATATTATTCACTCTCACTACTCTCACCGGGGTCACAGCGGAAGAATATCCAGATAAACATTTCCACCGCCTTCGCTGACATTCGATACGCTCAGCCAATCAGCGACTGTGATTTTGTTAACCAGAAAAAGATCAGAACAGGAAAACGCCGAAAAAGAAGACGACGAAGAAGAAGAGATGGTTCTTCCTCAACTCTTTGCTCGTCACAAATCCAAGCGATCCACTTCCGCCAAAGAGGATTCGAAGAAGACCTCATCTCCAGAAAACCCTCCTCCATCGACGGAGACTCTTCCTTCTCGATCATCCTCGACTTCAACTTCTCCGTCTCGCCACCCCAGTCCTCATCAGCTTCGCTCTCCCTCCACATCCACCGCTCACACCCGTTCCTCTTCCTCATCATCCATTCATCTCCCGTCTTCTCACTCCTCAAAATCGTCCAAAGCCAAGTCGAGATCTCATACGTCCGATAAATCCAAATCCTCCTCGTCCAAGGACGCCTCCGCTGCGAGGTTCAGTTTCCCTTCCTCCCGGCTATCCTCCACCTTTGATCGCTACTCTCGCGATCCCGACTTTCATCCTTTGAATCTTCCCCCCGACGAGCTACGTCGTTTATCCGCCATGGCTTCTGCCGCCGATCGAAGCTCAATGGATATTGATTCGCCTGCCTCTCCTTCGCAGAACACCAATGGTGTGAACGGCGCTCAGACTGAACGGACTCCTACCCCGCCGCCGCACAAGTCCAATGGCTCGGTCGCCGAAGCCGACTCATTCAAATTGGCGGGCAATAAATTTTTCAAGGACGGGAATTACAATCGCGCAATTGAAGAGTTCACCAAAGGTGAGTATGCATTTTAGTTTGTAAAGTATTCCACAAGGCTAATTGGTTAGCCATTGAAATCGACCCCAGTTCCTCCATCTACCTCTCCAACCGGGCTGCAGCATATCTCTCTGCCAACCGCTACCTCGAAGCTTTAGAAGATGCTGAGCGCGCATTGGAACTGGATCCCACCAACTCCAAGATTATGTATCGTCTGGCCCGCATTCTGACTGCACTGGGACGCCCGTCCGAGGCTCTCGAGGTTTTGTCCCGTGTCCAACCCCCCGCCTCCGCGACCGACCGTGCGGCGCCTGAAAAGATGCAGCGCTTCATCAAGCAAGCCGAAGAAACCTTGGCGGAAGATCGAGGTGTGTCGATGGTGCTATTCTGCGTTGAGCAGGCACGACAGCTGCTGGGCCGCGGAGTCAAGGAACCCCGCAAGTGGACTCTTCTGACTGCAGAAGCACAACTGAAGATGGGTAATGAAAACGCGCTGAGGAAAGCGCAGGATATCGCCATTTCCATGCTCCGCGAAAATAACCAGGATCCTGATGCGCTTATGATCCGTGCTCGTGCGTACTACGGCTTGGGAGAATCCGAACAGGCTTTGAAAACACTCAAGATGTGTCTGGGTCTGGACCCCGACATGAAACAGGCGGTGAAGTTGCTGCGCACCGTCCAGAAGCTTACACGCACCAAAGAGGAAGGAAACAACGCTTTCAAGGCCAAGGATTACCGCAAGGCTATCGAGCTGTGGTCCGAAGCGCTCGAGGTGGACCCTCAGAACAAGGACATGAATTCCAAGATTCTGCAGAACCGGGCTCAGGCATACATTAACCTGAAGGAATACGATAATGCCATCAACGACTGCAATGAGGCCCTGAAATTGGATCCCTCGTACGTCAAGGCGCAGAAGATGCGCGCCAAGGCCTACGGTGGCGCCGGCAATTGGGAAGAGGCTATCCGCGACTACAAGGCGGTAGCAGAGGCCAACCCCACCGAGAAGGGCATCCAGGAGGACATTCGCCGCGCAGAGTTTGAGCTGAAGAAGGCTCAACGGAAGGACTACTACAAGATCCTCGGTGTCTCCAAGGACGCATCTGAGTCGGACATTAAGAAGGCCTACCGCAAACTCGCCATCCAGTACCACCCCGACAAGAATCGGGATGGTGAGGCCGGTGACGAGAAGTTCAAGGAGATTGGAGAGGCCTACGAGACTTTGATCGACCCTCAGTAAGTTTTCTGTCGGCTTGATGGATCTGGTAGATTCTAACATCATATAGGAAGCGCGCTGCTTATGACAACGGCGATGATCTCATTGACCCTGCTGAAATGTTTGCAGGCCGTGGCTTCGGTGGTATGGGAGGTATGGGCGGCATGGGCGGCATGGGAGGCATGGGCGGTGCCACTCATATCAACATCGATCCCAGCGTTCTCTTCAACATGATGAACGGCGGCGGAGGATTCGCCTCGGCTGGTGGTCATCCCTTCGGCGGCCACCACCATCAGTCTCAGGGCTTCCCTGGTGGATTCCCTTTCTAAACTCCAACTCGACCCGACAGTTCAACCACGATAGAAGCGATCTGACAGATACCTCACGACGATAGAACTCTTCTGCTTTGGTCTTGCCTCCTTCATCTGCATAACAGGCCGCTCCATGCATACGTGTCGACGTTCAAAATTTTCCTGGGTGCATTGCATGATGGTTTCGGACTGCTCCTGATGCCTGATGCGATAGATTGGCGTCCTTTTTTCATTTCTTTGTCATTTTCTCGGCCTGATGGTATCCGGGTCGAGATTCTTTGTCGTTTTTGTTTCACAGGCTTGCCACGTATCAGTGGGATTCAAGCAGAAGCAGATCATTGCTTTGAGGCGTGGCGGAAGACATTGTAAGGCGTTATATACTCCATGTACGGTTACTGATTTTTCTGGCATGATGATGCCTCCTTTTGAATGACACGTTCTTCTATGCACTCGATTACTTATTGGGGTGTGTGATAGACATGAGTACTCGAGGCTATGCCATTGCTGATTCATTTCAACTTTCAGACGAAGACTTTTCTTAACACAAGAAATCATTTTAGCCAACATAAAACAGGATTGATCCCTCCTTGGATTTGAAGGTTACATCCATCCATCCTTCTATCCCTCTTTCTTCGTCGTCGCCGTCGTCGTCGTCGTCTGCTTCCTCGCTGTCAACCTCATTCTCATCCTCGTCATCATGGCTTCCCTCGTCGCTATCAACCTCATCATCACTCATCCGCTCACTGCGAACCATCGCATCAACCATCCCCTCTCCCGACTCCACAACCTCCACACCCTCCCCCTCAAGCCTTACACTCCCACCCTCGGTACGCACATGCACACTCCCAGCCCAAGCAGCCGGATACGCAACCTCCATCGCCCCATCCCCCGCAACATGGCTCCCCGACACACAATGAAACCCCTCCGCCGCGCCCCCAGCCTCCGAACCCAAGACAAAAGGCTGCGTAACGTGGACCCGCTGCTCACCAACCTCAGTCTCCGTCTCGATGGATACATTCCGCCCCATCATCTCCGTGGTACAATTCTCATCAACACCAGGAACGGGACCGACCACGACGGGAATAAGCATAGCGGTTATATCACCACCACCTGAAACAAGCCGCGCCGAGCGCGAAAAGATCATCCGGCCTGCGATGGCGCCTGTTTCTGTCTGGATGTCGAGGTCGTAGGGTCGGGCTGGGAGGGTTTTGGTGCGGAGGCAGTTGTAGTTATAGTTGTCGGTGTCGGTGTCGGTTCGTGAGGTACTGGTATCCGCATTCGCCTCCATGGCCAGGTCCAGGTCCAGTTCGAGGTCCAGGTCCGGGAGGAGGGCTGCCTCTGGCGCGGTGAATGAGACGGTGACTGTCCCTGAGAGGGAGCGGATGTGCAGCCGCGCCGGCTCGAATGGGTGGTCTGGGTGTGCTGGCTGCGGGGCGATGGCTACGGTGATGTTACCCGTTGTTGTCGTAAGGGACAATAACTCGTAGAGGGGGTACACGCCGTGTATGTTCTCGGCGCCGGAGTCGATTGTTATTCTCCGGTTTGTGTCTGCGGGGGTACCCTCGTCGCTGGTGCCGGTGCTGGTGCTGCTTTCTGGAAGACTACCGGGTTTTGGCGACTGCTGCAGTCAGTATCAGTGATTGTCTATGTCTCTGGAGGGATGGATGCACATGCACATGCACGCAGGACTCTGACTCACCCTCGCACAATACCGAACGACATTATAAAGCACTACACCGAACCAAACGGCCAGAACAGCCTTGAGAAGGAACAGCAGACAGGTCCGTCTGAAGGTTCTGGTTCTGGATCGAGAATGAGGCCGCTTGAACCTGGGGCTGGGGGTCCATTCATCGTCGATCCCGAGGGTCGAGCTTGGCCTGGGGCTCGGGCTCGGGCTGAAGTTCTTGACGTCGCCCATTTCGAGCTCTTTCATCCCGTCTGCTGGCGCGGTTTCATACTCTTGGGACTTTGGTAGGAGAGGAGCTGTGCTGTGAGATTGATCCTCGTCTAGCATTGACGATTGATAGATGGGTGCAGAGTCATCGTGACGGTCTGGAGAGCCGAGCTCGGACATGATACCGTTTCTAGGACAAGATTGATTCTTTCTGGAGTATTGAGTGTCGGGGCATATGATTTGGAGGATTGTTAGACTGCGGGGATAGCTGTGAGAAGCTCACGGAAGAGCGTTGGTACCATTCAATCTGAGGTCGAATATACAGAACTGTAGATTACGACATGATGAGATGAGAAGATGAGCAGTTTGGTTTATTAATGATGGAGCTGTGATGCGGCATACGACGCGATGATGATAGAAGCTGATGAGGTTGAGGTGAGCAGCACGTGGAATGCGTCATCGCATCTCCGCTACCAGTTATCTACAGAGACAAATATGTACACTATATGCAGAGAAAGGAGATCTCATTCAACAAGGTCATTATGAAATAGAAACAATACATCATAACTAAAAACATCAGGGGAATCTTGGGGTATTCATAACGAATGTGCTTTCGTCTCGATGACTGCAAATCAAATATGCAATGGTGATGATGGAGAAAACAATGAAACGCAACAGACAGATCGCTCAAAGACTATGCATAACCAAGGTTCCCCAGCAGCGTCCGGCATTCATTTCCAGCCATGCCTATCACACCCAGTCCTCTGACCAGGTTGCCCTTGCGCAGACGCTGCAGGCCCACGGCAACCTTCCACCCTTCAGTCTCCTGCAGAACGAAGACATAACGGCGACCTTCCTGGTCGCGGATGCTGGCGCGGAGGACATGCAGGTCTCCTTGCTCCTCCGCGTCAGGCGATGCCAGTCGGCACTTGTTCTTGCACACCTTCAAAAAGTTCACAAGGTTCGCATCCGACTCCTCTGGGGTTGGTTCATTGGTGCTCCGGCGGAAGAATACGTTGGCGGTCTTAGGGTTCGGACGGCCTTGCGCCGTCGCTCCGTACTGAGGACACCACACCTCCACCAGTTTCATGGTCCAGGCCTTGACATCCCATTCGCGCTGAGGTACCCCTCGGATGTCGTCATCAATGAAGAGTCCCTCGGTGGTGATGCGCAACACCAGTCCATCTGTCACCATCCCTTGGCCAGAGACCAACTGCGCCACAGGACTTCGCATGAAAGCGTTGTTGAAGGCGTAAACGCCTCGGATGACAATCTTGTCGGGATCTTTGGTCGAGTAGGCCCCTCGAGTTGAAGGTGGCGGAGTCGTCCGAGCTGTCGACTGCGAAGGGGCATAGGAGGATTCGGAATAGACCGAGGGGGAACCCGATGTACCCGCATACGGTCGGCGAGGTCGGTCGTAGGGCCGAAAGGAATAGGCGTCATCCTGGTCCGCAGGCGATGGCTTCTTGGGAGATGGGGTCCTGGGAGCTGTTGACGCGGTTGCGGATTTGTTGCTTGCTGCTTTCGGCGTTGCCTCCTCTTTAGCTGCCGCTTCCTGGGCATCTTTGGCCTTCTTCTCAGCATACTTCTTCGCAGCAGCTTCCTTGAGCGCCGCGAACTTGGCATCGGCCTCTCTTTTTGCAGCGGCCTTTGCAGCAGCCTCTTTCTCTGCGGCCTCTTTTTCAGCTTTCTCTTTGGCTCTGGCCTCTCTTTCCTTGGCCAAAGCAGCAAGTCTTTCAGCTCTGGCCTCGGCTGCTTCACGCTCAGCCTTGGCTTTCGCTTCAGCAAGTTCGCGTTCCATCTTTGCTCGAGCTTCTGCCGCCTCTCTTTCAGCGCGCTCCCTGGCCTCCTTTTCCGCTTTCTCCTTTGCTGCGGCCATCTCCTTCTCGAGCTGCTCTTTGCGCTCTCGAAGCTCCCTTTCCATGGCCTCGCGTTCCCGCTGCTTCTGCTTTTCTCGTGCTTCAGCTTCCCTTTTTCTTTTGAATTCTTCCATCTTCCGCTTGAGTTCCTCCTTTCGCCTTGTTTCTTCGCGAGCTCGTTCCCAATCTTCGCCGCTCTTACTCTTGCTTTCGCTCTTGCCAGAAGTCGGCTCTGCTTTCTCCGGACCCGGGTCGGAATTCGGAGGAGGTGTATGGGGTGGGGGCGCGGCGCCAGCGCCATACTGATTCCCGGGATACGGGCCTCCTGGACCGGGGCCGGCTCCATAATTACCGCCACCGCTGTAGGTCCCTTGCGGCCCCGGATTAGGGCCGCCGAAATTGGGCCCTGTCGAATATCCCGGGCCTGGGCCTGCACCTGAGGTCTGATGGTAAGAGCCGCCGCCGGCAGCTCCAGGCCCTCCAGGCCCTCCTGGCCCAGACTGGCGGGATTGAGAGCTCCCTCCGGACTCTCGTTTTGTACCGGCTACATGTGCTTGATATGCACCAAACCCCCATCCCGCAATGCCAACGACGGCCAGTAGGACCGCAACACCCATTCCGCCACCATTGGCGGCTGTCGCAAGATACCATCCCTTCACAATGGGAGACAGTGTCTGCCAGATGTAAACCACCACTAGCGCGGACGCAGCGCCGGCCAGGAAGCTATTCCGGTGAGTTTGTAGCGAGGGAAGGTATAGAAAACCAGAGCCCGAGGAATGAGGTGGGATGATAAAGATATCGTAGTTTCCCTCCGGAAGACCAGAGTCTCTCTTGAATCCGTGCGTTGTGTTCGGATTCTCACCGTGAGGCGGTGGAGGCGGCGGAGGGCCGTCCATTGTCAATCCTTATGCTGGACTACAGCGCTGGGTCCCTGAGCAAGTATTTGAACTGCCGCGACTGAAGGATACCGAACGCTGTCGTCACTCGTTATTGATGAAGACCCGTTCTCGGCACTCTAGTGGGCTTGGTTTTGAGTCTGTTATCGTTGAAGTGGCAGATTAGAGGCACAGGCGTAGTCGACGTTTTGTTCATATTCTCAGAATCATTGAGACGGCACTGAGGCGTGTGCCTCCAGCGCTTTGATCTGCTTCTGGAAAGCCGTTGTCAATGTCAGAAGTGGACTGTATCCACGATTGCGAACGAAAGTACCACTTACATGATATACTATGATAGATTAGAAGCCAGGCTTTTGCGCACCGAGGTTATGCCAAAATAATAGCTGGAGACTGTAGAAACGATGTGGGTGAGGATGGAAGTGGGATGGAGAGGGAAAAGGCCAGGCGGCAAGGCAAGGAGAGGAGGCTATGGAAACGTGTGATTGATCAGCGGCAGCCAAAGGATTGGTAGACAGATACTACGTACGTAATGTTGCAGACTGCCGATTAATTCGTCGAGCTCGAAGGACCGTTGGGACTCGTGTAACGGAGAGAAGAATGGTTATGTTATGTTTATTTGATTAGTTCGAGCTCTAGACTAGATATTTGTTGACACTCGGACGTTCGGATATGATTCGTGCGATATATACCTCTCTAGATCTGACGATCTTCAAGACTTTCGAGACAGAATAGCACCGAACAGTACATGATCCTTTCTCTCCAGACACCAGACGCTGAGAATGAGATACTAATAATCCCCAAATTATTAGACCTGGACAATAGATCTCTCCATCGGTGCACGGTCTAAGATTCTAGACGAAATCAGTGCGTAACCATTCCATTAGTGTACCACCCATCCATGCATTCCTTGATCGAGATCCAGCTCTGAATAAACTCATGAAGAATTCTACATGGCTTTAATCACTTTTACAATCAAGCTTAATCAGGAAATCTCCGAAGAATGTGCTGGCTCCGATCGTTGGCGGACGAGGCGCATTCTTTGGCAGTCGTCAGCGACAGTGGCTTTGTTTGTTTTGATATTCCTCCATTGGTAATGGTTCGTCTTTCGTTACTGGTTGTTGATTGGTTGTGGATATCTGCATAGATACCTGTATAAAAGGTACTCACATAATTATGCCTGCATGTACAATCTGTGTCTCTTTTCGATGCTGTTCTTCTTTAATCGTAACCTAACCAATCTCCTCTGGAGTGGGTTTGTTGGGGCTTCCCATGGCACTAGCAAGATGTCAAAGTAGAGTTATCTGTGTATCTTCTGCTTGAGGCCCTATGCTGCTTTGAAAGTCTATAAAAGCAAACGCTCGACCATTCGACTATACTCGAGGCATGGATATACAGCCCAGCATTGAGCAAGATGCAGCAAAGAAGGACATGAACAGAACCTGCATGGTAGATATGTAGTCTACCATTGATCAGTCAAGGAACGTGGACTATGGTCAAGGTCAAGTTAGCAATCGGGGTCGGTCGGAGGATGGCCGGGGAAATCTCATGATCAGCTTGCGGTGTCTGATGATCATGAGGATTAATCGTGAGACACAATCAGTGAATCCAATTACAATGCTCTTCAATCCATATGGTAGACGAGCAACTTCCAATTGGAAGCAGGTAGGGGATGATTCAGAGATATGACACCAACTGAAGATCCTCAACTAGACAGATAGAGAGTCAGTGATGAGTGGCGGTCGGGGAAATGAGAGCCGCCTGCGCAGGGCGTCTCAAAACAGTTAGATTCATCCTCCACCATCATCACCACTGCCACTACAGAGGACTGTAGACTACTTTACTACGGAGTATCTACGGCTGCTGCTGCTGGTCAGTCGAGGTTCATTTGGACCAAGATTGCTTGTCAGCCATATCCATCTTCTCTTGACCATCCTACACTTCCTGTCTGAATACTACACCCTACCAAACTGCTGCAGTCGGGGTAGTCAGGTACCGCCCCCCGAAATCACCGCCTCACATCGCTTCTCCGCCTCCCCGCCAACTGTCCTCATTGAGATTGGTCTGCTTCCACGCTGAACCAAGGTCATTTCTCTGATTGTGTCCTCATCTCCTCCTCTATGCAGCAACCATAGATTACGCAGTTTGGCCGTATCGACACTCGCCCTTCCGAGGGCTCACAGTCCATCATGTCCTCCTACCATCCCCCTACCCAAACCTACCAGTCTCACGCTGCTCCTCCCCGGCCTATCCAGACCTTCAACCCGGTCGCGGCTGTGACTGCTCCAGCAGGCACCTTCCTACCGGGGACCAAGGTGCAGGTCGGAAGCCATCGAGTTGTGGTTGAGAAATACCTCTCCGAGGGTGGTTTTGCCCATGTGTACGTCGTGCGACTCTCGCAGCCCGTCGATGGCTCCGACCGGGCAGTCTTGAAGCGGGTTGCGGTCCCCGATAAGGCTGCATTGGCGAATATGCGGACGGAGGTCGAGACAATGAAGAAACTCAAGGGTCACCGGCACATCGTCAAGTACATCGATTCCCATGCGTCTCAGCTGAGAGGGGGTGGCTACGAGGTGTTTTTGCTCATGGAGTTTTGCTCCGGGGGAGGTTTGATTGATTTTATGAACACACGGTTGCAGAACCGACTGACAGAGCCGGAAATCATCAAGATCTTTTCGGATGTGGCGGAGGGGGTGGCTTGCATGCACTATCTCAAGCCCCCTTTGCTGCACCGGGACCTCAAGGTCGAGAACGTCCTCATCTCCTTCCAGGGAAATACCCCTCTCTATAAGCTCTGCGACTTTGGCTCTGCGGCTCCGCCTCGCCCGGCTGCGACTTCGGCTGCTGAAGGGCGTTTGATTGAGGATGACGTCCAACGACATACGACGCTGCAATATCGAAGTCCAGAGATGATTGACGTTTATCGCAAACAGCCGATCGACGAGAAGAGTGATATATGGGCGCTAGGAGTTCTGTTGTACAAGCTGTGTTATTACACTACTCCGTTCGAAGAGGTCGGCCAGATGGCCATTCTGAATGCGACCTACAAGTTCCATTCATATCCCCCATTTTCGGACCGTCTGAAAGCGCTCATCGGTGAGTCTACATGGCCGTCGGTCTATGGACAATACTGACAGAATTAGCATCGATGTTGAAGGAAGATCCAAAGAAGCGCCCTACTATCTATGAGGTAGTGCGCGAAGTGTGCAGCATGCAAGGAAAGGAAGTTCCTATCCGCGATGTAAGCAGTCTGCTCTACCTGAGGATGCCTTTCTAGAAGCTGATCTCTTTACACTAGATATACGCCAATCGCTCTGTTTCGGAAGCTCGTCGTTATCAGGAACTTCCCCACTCCCCGGTGGAAGCGCCTCAAGTGGGAGCGGTGTTCTCTGCACCGGTCCAGGAAACCCAGATTATTCCGGAGATTGCGCCGATGCGTCGAGGACGTCCGACCAGACCGGATCATTCTCAGCACAACTCGGCGAAAGCAAGCCCGTCTCCGTTCCGTGCTAGTCCATCTACAGACCCCTTTGCTGTTCTGGACGGCAATGGTCACAAGTCACGAAACTCCATTGAGGAGTTTTCGAACCGCTTCCCGTCGCTTGACCAATTCCAGATTTTGAATGAGGAAAAGGACAAGTTTGACTTTGAGCCGGCTGTCGCAGAGAAGAAGCCGGAAGATGAAGATCTTGCGCGGAGACTGACGAATGCTCTTGCTGACGACGCCTTTGTGAAGCGTCCCTCGCCTCAGAACGAAGAACGAACGATCAACCAGCGACCTCAGACGTCCTCGGTGGAGACGAAGTCTGTAGAGCCACCGCGACATGTCCAAGAGCGGCCGTCGCAGCAAGCTCCATTGTACCAACCTGTTCCCCAGAGACCCACCATGGTGTCGACTGGGACAATGACATCGCCTCCGCCCACGCCAGGGTTGGCAGAGACAAAGCCATCCGGCCGTAGTATATTCAGGTTTCCGTCGTCCGATAATCAGCGCCAGCCGTCCAATCCGTCTTGGTTGGCAGAGGCGGATCAGAAGTCTGTGCGACCCAACAAGGCGCCATCGCCTCCGACTTCATCGACAAGACTGGAGCCACACCCCAAGACCTCCTTCGACAAGTTGTCCAATCTGTCATCTGCGTCGTCACGGCCCTCGTTGGACGGGGCGCGACCGTCGAATCTGGACGTCCATGGTCCAGTGGGCCGGTCCAAATCCGCAAACGGCAAGGCGCGCCCGGTCTCTGTCCATACCGCGTCAAGGCCCGAGTTCTCGCGGGGGTCGGAGAGCGCTCGGTCGTCTCTGGACTTGAGCAGACCGATGTACGAAGGCGGCGCGCCGCTGCAGCACGCGCGCACCGAGATTGACATGTCGGAACGGGCCAATATCTCCTCGGATGTGGACTTTCTGCGTGCGAAGGAAGAGGAACTCAACCGCAAGCGTGAGAAGCGGTACAGTGGCAGCCACAAGCACAATAAGCGCACGAGTCTTTCCACGCTGTCGCTGTCCGGCACCAAGACGTTATTTGCCGGACGATTCGGCGACGCTTTCCGCCGCTTCGAACAGAGCAACCCGGACAAATCGCCGTCTCCCACCGAGGACGCAGCGAAGCCGTTACCTTCCGTGACAACATCGGAGGTGCCCGACTATGCGGCTGATTTGAGTGGCGATGAGAGCAACGAGGATATATCCCCGGAGATGCGGCGCGAGCTCGAGCGCCGGCGGCTTTCGCAGGAGGAGAAGCGAGTGGCGGCGGCAGCGGCCGAGTACCGTCGCCGGGTTGCGGAACAAGGAGAGGGAGGGCCTAGGGTCGGGTCGTCGGCGATTAAGAGCAGGGTGCAGTCACTGCTGGGGCAGAGCAACAAGCCTCCACCTCAGAAAACGGCGACGGGCTACGGGCGGTACACCGACGAGTCGAGTGATGCTTTGCAGGCGAAGCAGACGGAAGGCCGACCGGAGTCGCGGCCAGGCACGCGGCCAGGCACTGGGGCGACCTACAGTTCGGGTTCGGCTCAAGAACAGTCTGGAAGACCGGCGAGCGCTTCCAGACAGGAGACAGCACGCACGGGATCGCGGCCGATGGCGCCTCCCAAGCCGAAAGGGCTTCGTGTGGGTGGGCCGGACCTGGGTCGGCCCTCGAGCGATGACCGCAGTCCGACGGCGCAGGCGACACCGGCCAGCCCGAGCGAAGACTGGGAGGCCAGCTTTAGCCGACGGTTTCCCAGTCTGTCCGGACTGGAGATGGTCGAAACGGAGATTGAGATACCAAAGTTTGCTGGTCTGAGGACCAAGGAGGTGTAATTAGACTTGGCTGGCCTTTGCCTTTGGCTGTTGGCCTAATTAATATCATATATACATATTGATAAATGAACATATCAGAGCAAGTCAGCTTTCTATTGTCGTAGTTTTGCCCTGGAGCAGGACTGTAGTATAGATTACCACAAAGGGTTAGTGCACCCCGCAGTAGCTCTCCGCCTCTGCCTTTACACTTACAGAGGTACAGTCCAAGTCAAATAAATCCAGGCCGTATCTTGAACACCATTGCATAATGGCCCCAATTACATTAAGCACGGTGGATGGTACGCTACACCCTCCCTTTTAAGGCAGTATCTCTGACGAACAACAGACGACCTCAAGGAGGTAATCCAACACCTCTTCGAGATCCAATCCGCCGTCCACGGCTACCTAGGCCCAGAGACGCAGACCGAGCTCGTCAGGAAAATGTATTCCCTCCCGTCCCTCATCTTCCCTTCATATCATAATCAGAATCTGAAACTGATGTGGGATATAATGTATAGCAAAAACCTCACCCTCGCACTCTCCACCCTCTCCACACACACCAAACCTGAAGCCCAGCAAGAACAAGAGCAAGAGAAAGCCACCCCCGAAACAAGCACAAGCGCAGGCGACCCTTTGCTAAAAGACATCCAACTCCCCCCCGAGATCATCGACTACGTCGACGCAGCGCGCAACCCGGACATCTACACGCGGGAATTCGTGGAGCTGGTGCAGCGCGGGAACCAGGATCTGAAGGGGAAGAAGGAGGCGTTTGCGAGTTTTCGGGATGTGCTGGCGCGCGAGATGAGGAGTGCGATGCCGGAGTGTAGGGGGGAGGTGGAGAGGGTGCTTGCTGCTACCAGTACCGGCGGTCCATCACCGTCGACTACGGAGTAGACTAAAGGGGTGTGTGTTTCTTTGTTTGGTTGGGTTGGTTGAATTATGGAGTTACGGAAGCGAAGACAGGGATTATTTTAGACTATTCACTATGGTAAGGCGTTACTGTTAGGAGTGCTGTTTATTAGTCTAGGCTCCAGTGAGTTTGGGCTCGTCTGGGCCAGGGGTAATATTAATGCAACTACGAAGTCAAAGAGATACCCATTTGTTTAATGAGAAAATAACTCAAGTCTAGATCTCCCGGTATTTCCCATCCGAGTAGCAGAGCTAATAAAGGATCTTAAAGGATTCGGCGATCCTGCGTTGCCGTTACTAACTTACTAGGCAATAGGCATATGAGGCTATGAGCAAGGAGACGAGCATTCCATTCAATTATGAAAGACTCCTTGCTCCGACACGTGCTGGTGATTGAGATTATTGAGATTGAGAATGTAGACTACATACATGTTTGGTTCGCACGTGTCAGTATTCAGTAAGGAAGTATCTACGTATCTACGACACTGAGATCTGATGATATTATTCGAGGCGTCGCCGTGTAACGTCTATCCCCAGACACAGAGGAAACCATTAACCAACTCAAGTAAGATTAGACTTTGTGTCCTCGGGGAGTTAAGAAACGACACGGGAGTCAACCGAGGCAGTACTTTGTACAGGAGATCATCCTAGATGTCGATACATATGACTAGGGAGGTGGACATATCTAGATGAAGTCATCTCATCTCGCACGGTCATTTTTGTGTCCTTTGCGATGGCCACGAGGACTAGCTTGGTCCACTTCAGTAACGGTCAATACACACTCGCAGGATGTAGTCTACCATCTTTGAGTACGGATCGCAAACTGGACCAACTGAGTCTGACCAAGGATCAGATTCAGAGACAACCTAGACCAGGGTTCTCGTGGAGAAATCCAGGACTGGACAAGTTAGTGACTTGGCAAGGGATCGTCGGATAGAGCACAGTGCACAGTCACAGCACACGACATCACTCGATGTATTTCTGTTGTCCGTTCGAGTCAACGACTTGGCCAAAAACGTTGGATTGGAAATCTACCTTGGCCGAGTAACGGTGATTGTGATCATACTCTTTGTCAAGTAGACTAGATAGAGAGGTAGATAGATAGTCAGTTATGTCTCGTATCTACTTGGAAATTGGAATGATCTCATCTGATCCTTGGCTACGGAACTATTGACAGCTAAGTGGGACGAGAAGATATCTTGAAGTGAAAGACAACTGACCAGTCATATTCTCGTGCTTCGAGTTCGGGGTATATCGGTCTTGGATGTATCAATCATCTTCTTTATTGGTCTTGTCCTTTTTTAAAGTCACCGTAACATGTCAATAATACAGTCGTCGGTGTGAACTCCGTACAGCCCCAGCCCCAGTTTCCCCACGTCTAATAATACTTCCACTAATGATGCTGTTCTTACTTGCTAGTATTCATATTGACGTTCTCACCTGACTGCTCTTATTCCTTTCCTCAAGTCCAAGTCCCTTCTATGATCTTTTCTACTCCCTTCTCCATCTCTGACTGACATCCAGCTAAAAGCATGCCTCTTCCCCCTACTTAGACAGCATGCCCAATGGGACCCAACCTGGCGATGGCATCACCGGGGGATATACAGGCAACAGCCTGGCCCTGAAAATCACCATTGCGACTCTGGCCGGAATCACCTGGTACAATGCCATCGAACTCATCATCCTCGTCTTCGTCACCTTTAGCAGGTACCGTGGCTGCTACTTCTGGAGTTTGCTCATCTCCTCGTCCATCGGGCTCGTTCCTTATTCCGTCGGGTTTCTCCTCAAGTTCTTCCAGTTGACTGAGCCCTGGCTATCCGTCACTTTCATCACTATCGGCTGGTGGTGCATGGTCACCGGCCAGTCCATCGTCCTCTACTCCCGCCTGCACCTGGTCCTGCGCAACCCGCGCATCCTGCGCCGCGTCCTCACCTTGATCCTCGTCGACGCCGTCATCTTCCACATCCCCACCACCGTGCTGACCTACGGGTCCAACATAGCCGGCCCAGACACCCGCTCGGTCTACATCCGCGGCTACAAGGTGATGGAGAAGATCCAGATGACGGGCTTCTGTCTCCAGGAATTTCTCATCTCCGGCCTCTACATCTGGGAAACCATCCGCATGCTGCGCCTCGACCCAGACCGCGGCAAGCGCAAGATCATGTACCAGCTCGTCGCCATCAACCTCATCATCATCCTCATGGACCTTGGTCTGCTCGTCGTCGAGTACATGAACAAGTACATCATGGAAACCATGATCAAGGGCGTGATCTATAGCATCAAGCTCAAGCTCGAGTTTGCCGTCCTCGGTAAACTCGTCTACCTCGTCCACAACCACGTCTGGAAAGCAGACCCCGCCGCCGTCGGCATCGACAACTACCAGACAGAAAGCTATCGAGAATACCACTACCCCGACTTCGTCGACGCAACCCGCGTCACATTCGACCTCACGCACGCCGTCCCCCCCGCCTCTTTCTCTGCTCCGCGCCGCCGCTCCCACCCATACATGGACTCGGACGACATCTCCATCGCCATGTTCGAGCACTCGGAGAACGCAAACGCAAACGCAAACGCACCGCCCTCGCTTTCCCCCCTGGACCCGGCGATCAGCCGCTCTGAGATCTCGCAGTCCTGGAGCGGCGAGACGCAGCGCGATGTGAGTCCGCTTGATTTCACGGAGCTGCACCTGCATAACCCCATCGGACGTGCGGCTGATAAACCGGGTTGATTTCTGTCACAACAATGAATAATGAGTCATGAGTCACGAGCGTCATTCATATTTTATCTTAATTCTCGCTGTATCGATGATACTGCAATCAACAATTCATAAGGTACTTGTTGAGGTTACTCCACAGTCAAGGGCTGTTCCATGGTTTTGGATAACCGGACACCCATCATTTACCACGGCCCAGAAGCGCCGCGTCCACATGGCGGTGTCCACAGTCCACACTGAACCCTGACGAGGAACTATGCTAGCATCAGACTTGCTAGCTGGCATACTGTACATAACAACTGAAGATAAAGTTGACTTACCTACAAGTAACCATACACAATTACACAGAGTCAATACAAACAGACTGAATACAAAGCAATCATTCCTCATAGCAGATATTAAGATAGGACACACAGTAGATGCATGGATGCAATCACAAATCATATAAGACATGACTGCTTCGCTTCGCTCGCAGTCATATCTCGAACCGTCGACTCCCCTCCACCAGCCCATCGGACAATTTACTCACCCCCACCCAGACAGGAGCATACCGTCTCACCTCGTCCAGCGCCGGGATCACCCCGGGGGTATTCCCATCGCTCCAGAGACAGATTACCCTCCCAGTTAGCCCTGTGCCTTCCTCGCCAACGCTCTCACTGTCTGTAGACCACTCCACCTCCACACTCCAGGTATGTCCCCACTCACGACTCCAAAGCCGGATCTCCTTCGTCGCCTGCCCCTGCGAAACATGCGGGAAGCGAGGGTCATACGCCGAGTCAGCGACCCTGAAATCCAAAACTGGTCTGTCGAAGACGAGTTTGCAGGCGCGGGTGTTTTGGCCGGAGATGTTGAACTGGGCTTTTGGCTTTGTTTCGTGGTCGGATGTGCTGACGTTGAACGAGAGCCAGTCTTTCATCTTGCCTTCAACTACCACCGGTGGAATGCCATGCCAAGGACATTTGGGGCGGAGGAGATCCAAATCGCAGGTGATGTTTTGGCCGGCGGCGCTGGGGAGGGAGGTGGCGACGTTGTGGACGAAGGGGTAGGCGCCGCTTAAGGAGGCGTGGTTGATGCCCGTGTCGAGATCGACCTCCTGGATGAAGAAGAGCTTGAGTCGGTTGGCAGGGGAGAAGGGGAAGGCGACGAGATTGTAGATCAAAGTACCGACGAACACCCACAGCAGGAAAACAGGGATGTGGTGCGTGTACCGGTGGATGAACGGGAGGAGCGGCATGAAGAGCAGAGTCGTGAGCGCGGCGATGGCGATATAGATCAAGAGCGAGGAGCTGCCGTCCTGGGCGGTCTGGCGCAGGGCGGCCGTCAGCAGCAGCGCCAGAGGTCCCACGAAGATCAGGACGAGCGGCGCGGTCAGGAGAAACTGCAGCACCCAGGTCCATTTCGGCAGGTGGATGCTCCAGGCCTGCTCGTGGCCGTAGAGATTGGGCTCGCGCTCGTCGTCGTCATCGTCGTCGCCGCGAAGATAGTCGCCCGTCACCCGGACATAGTTCGCAAAGGTGGTGCGCTGTCCGCGTAGCAAAGACGTCGTCTCCGTGGCCTCCTCTTCATCCCCGTCCTCGACGTCTTCATCCTCGCCAGAGGCCGTGCCCAGCCGACTGCCGTGGCTACTGGCCCGCCGAGAGGGCAGCGCAAGCTGGGTTGCGTACTCGGACTTGCGAGGCAGACCAAAAAGCTCCAGATACGAGATCCACGTCGCAAGAAACGTCCCCGCAAAGGCAAAAAACACAAAATAGCCCCCGGCCAGGCCGTATTTGTTCTCGTAGACCGTGGCAATGACCAGCAGCACCCACTCCACGAGAAACAGCCAGGTCAGCGTGTACACGCGATGGAACGCCGACGGCCGCGCAAAATCCGCCACGCGCGAGACAAACCACGACCCGAAGACCCAGGCGGATATCATCATGCTCCAGACTGCATACTCGCTGCTGTGGATGATGTACGGGTTGAACTTGGTGACCAGATACGCCAGACCCACGGTCACCGCCGTGGGGATCACCAGCAGAAAGGGAAACCGGAAGAAGCCCCGGACCCCGTGCAAGGGCACCACCTCGCCGCCGTCGCTGTGCTCCGGCCGCGCCGACGATCGGAACAGGTACATCCTGTCCGCGCGAGTCAGCGCGATGCTCGTCACCAGCAGAACGAGCGGCGCCACGATCAGCAGCGTCACCGACAGCGCAAACAGCGTGTGCAGCTCGAAAACGACAAAGGTGCTGCCGAACAGATCGAACCACACACCCCTCGGCCCCGATCCACTGGCAATCCGATCATCCTCGCGCGGCAGCCCTTCAAACCGGCCACTGCTGTCGGAAACCAGCCCCTCCGTCGTCGCCACCGCGGCAGACAGCATATGCCACACGGAATCCAAACTCGTATGCCGCGCATCGTCCTCGTCCGTATGGTACCTCGCGCGGGGCTCCATGAACGCAACATCCAAACCGCGCAGGCCCAGATCCCCTTCAAAGACGACATAGTCCGTCTGGCTACTAATCAAACCCGCCTCGAACCCGTCCGCGCTCAGCACCGACCCAAACGGATGCGGCGCCCTCATATACGGCTTGGTGACCTCCGCGTCCGAGCTCCGGAACAGCGTCGCCCGCCCGCCGGCGCCCGCTCCCTCCAGGTTCAGAAACGTATGAGGCAGCCGCGAGATGGGATGCTGGCTGTACACGCGCGCGCCGTTCAGGAAATCCTCCTCCCCGTTGTTGAAGAGCACCACCAGCCCGCGCCGCGGCGCGTGCCCCGGCGTCGTGAAGTACTTGATCAGCTGCAGGCACGAGACAACGCCCACCCCGTCATCGGTGGCGCCGTATCCCGTCGACACGCTGTCGTAGTGCGCATTGACCAAAACGCCGCCCTTGCCCGCCGGCCGGCCGTGCGGGTCCTCCCACCAGCGCTCCCGCTCCTCTTCCCACCCCCGGATATACACCATGATATTGGTGCTTTCGAAATACACCCCGAGGCCCGAGCCGCGGCCGGAGAACGTGAGGTTCGACTGCGTATCGTCAAAGACAAAGACGGCGGGCTTCTCCTCGTCGACCGATTCATACTCGCTCGCGGGTGGTGCGCTGTCGATAAGCGCGTGGATCCGTTTCAGAAGCCACTCGTGCACTTCGTCGTTGCGGTGCGAGTTGTATGGGTGGAACCCGTTCGTGAGTGTTTGCAGATCAGCCCAGGCTTCGGTGAGGTTCAGTCCATCCGGGCTCGAGCGGGGCGCTGAAGGCACGACATGATGGACGACAAGCAAAGGCACCACTATCGCAAGGTACACGACCGAGGTGATAACGGTGACCGGCCATGGTGTGAATCCGAGGGGATTGGATCGTGAAAGCGAAGGACGGGCCATGGATACACTGATTGAACAAAGCCAGTCGCTCTTGGCTCAACTTCACGCTGCCACTGGATTCGAAGCCCAGCGCAGGATGGCGGTTGAGGTGAACGCGCTTTAAGCGGAGAGCGGGGAAGCGGTATCCAGCCTACCTAGTAGGTATTCGGCTGAACATCAAGTCTCCTCTGCTTCAGGCCAAACCGAACTCACATCAAATCTGAATGGATAATAGTACGAGATGAGACAATATCAAGCAAGAATGGAATAATTAGAGCATTCCAGCTTTGTTGTATCTCTATTGATGCGATGAGATCGTACGTTTCGGAGTCTCCACTCTATGACATAGACAGCTATTGCCACACCGTGGTGATCTACTCCAAAGCAACTCTAGAGGAGAAAGAAAGAAAGAATGAATGAAAGAATGAAGCCTATATATGCTAACCCAAGTAAACAAACATGAAACCCGAATCCCAGGTCGTATCAACCGCTATTGATGCAATTCCAGATGATGAAATCTGACAGTCCTAGTTTGTACGTATGAGGTGGAAATGATAGGGACGCCCGCTCTTTAGCCATGATCCCTGAATGATGAATGCCAAAATTGACTCAAACGTCATGCGACAGTTGAAGGGTAAGAAAGGCAGAGAAATAATCACGGACAAAAATAACACGCTCGAAGGAATCGCAAAGGGGTATCAACCGTGAGCATGTCCGATATCGATATAGTCTTCGTCATTTATGACCGTCGCATGCATCAGGCCAGTCACTTGACCTTCGTCCTCGTCCAACTCTTCGTCATCGTCATACATGGTAGCTTCGGTCATTTCGCGGGTGGAGCCAGGACTATGGTTCAAGTAGTCGCGAAGTCGATTGACCCCTTCCCCACTAAAGACGCAAAACACCTCTCGCTGTTGTTGGGTAAACTCTGGAGGTGCTTCGCGGCAGAACCGGGTGACTTCCGGAACCAAGAAAGCCTGCACACCAGTGAGACTGAGATGTGTGAGCCGAGGGCAATTGTTCAGCAGAGCATGTATTCCCTAGACAAGGATCAGTTCTGAAGACCAGGTCGGAGAGGACTCTCGTCAAAACTTACCGGCATTGACAGGTTGATGCAATAACTGAGGTGCACTCGCTCCAAGCTACTAGTACCGAGAGGATCTGGGGACACCTTGGGCCGTGCCAGAGCCAGAATACTCTGATCTGTAATCAACTGGCACTTGACCAAGCCGATTCGTCGAAGTTTAGGTAGAGTCGCCAGCTGCTGAACGCTGTTATCCGTTAAGCGGTTGCAACAAGCCAAGTCGATGTATCTGATCCGATTGCAAGCCTTCACCAGCTGTATTACCGCAGGATCAGTGATATTGGAGCAGTGACCTAGATGAACATAGTGGAGGTTCTTCCCAAGCTTGCAGATGGCCTGCACCGCACGGTCCGTGATGAACCTACACTTGGCCAAGACCAGGTTCCGCAAGCGAGGCGCAGCGCCGACGATACGCTCTACAGCATCATCTCGGACGTTCTCACATGCTGTCAGGTCCAGGATGCGGAGACTATCAAAGGAGAGGGACTCGGAAAGATTTAGAAATGCCGCATCGCTAATCTCGACGCAGTGGGCCAGCCGCAGTTCCCGAAGGTTTCGAAGTGTGGTCATGAGCGAGGTCACCGAGGGGTTTGTGACAAGTTTGCAGTCATGCAGGTCGATCTCAAGGATAGCCGGACAGTTTTCTGCAAAGGACATGATTGACCGATCCGTTACTTGTACAACTCCATTAAGTTTCAACTGGACTTGTTAGCATAGCATATAAATCAATCAGACAATTAGAACTCACTCTTTTTATCTGTCGACAGTTCTGCGAGATGACAACAAGTGAGTCATCGGTCACTTTGACACACCCAGTGATGTTGAGTCCTTGAAGCCTAGGGCAGTTCCTGGCAACAGTGTATAAAGTATGGTCCGTAAGGTATCGTAGATCTGAGACATCCAGGGCCTGCAAATGCCGGTTGCCTTCCACCAGGTCGGAGACACCCTTGTCGGTGAGCTTCGAACAATTCGTCAAGGTCAACCGCTCGATACGCTTGCACTGAGCAAAGGGGACGACGGTGCCGTCGCTGACATCTTCGGTCAACGCGGAGAGATTGAGTCGTTTGATGAGCTCCGAGTATGCGAATAGACTATCCGGCATTCCCACCGACGCTGTTACGCTCTTCAGGTTGTCCCAGTTATTGCACGACGGCCGATGCCACAGAATCCCGACGCAGTTGGCAGCCCACCCTCGGCATACCAGCATGCAACTCAGCAGATCCGCAGTTGAACTGAGCTTCGCAAATATCGAGATAAGGAGCTCCGGCGGTAGACGTCCGATCGGCGGAAGTACTGTGTTTCTTGAATTCAGGTCGCGAGGCTCGCGGAAGTTCCCCACCCCGACGGAAGACTGCGAATCGTTGGCCAGGGCCATGAAGAAGTCGGTGTCATCATCGACGGTGCGATCGGGAGAGGTGGATGACGAGGACTCGGAGGGAACTTCGCTCGAGAAGCGAAGTGGTTGCCGTGAGCGGGGCATTCTGGACGGCCGGTGTGAAGCCTGGGGAGGTCTTGTGATGAGGGTTGGCTGATCAAGGTTCTCCAGCAGCATGAGATGTGCTATTCATGAGTACCTTGACATGAGAGGATACCGCTGTCAGCACAAAACCGTAGCTCGAAGGCGTGAGACTTTCGTCGGTATCCCTTGTAAGCAAGCCGGAAGGGAAAAAGAAATCGAAAGCACGGCGCCGTCCAACTCGGCCGATGAAACCCGTCGCAGCGTTTGGGGGAAAAGGACGAGCAAACAGGGAGTAGAAAGCAGGTATCAATAGGAACGCGCGTCCGAGCGTGCCTGCAGCAGTTGCACAATAATCCGGAAGGCAAGGGAGGGGCTGAGGCTGAGAAGCGGAGGAGAATGGAGGTTTGACCAAGGAAACGACAAACGGTCGGTCGGAGAGGGAAAGTCGTGGTGGGGTTATCGCGATTTTATGCTTAGAGTAGCATCCTTCATACGGTCTATGCGTATGATATGACAGAGAACTGTAGAGAGGTATGGAGGGTGGGATATATCAACCCAAAAGAGAGCTGTTTGATCAGGCGGCTAAGACGAGAGTCAGCAGAGGGGGTCGGCGGCGGCTGCCAAAGTGAATGGAGGAGGCAAATAAGAATGGTCCAGTCCCGCCGCTGCACCATTGACGTTCTTTGTTAAAAGGACTATAGTGTGTACCTTAGCCTAGATTTTAACCTGGATATAGCTGAAATTCACGGATGTCAAGACGTGCGATGCAATATAGTAATGGATATAGGATCAAAGTGAAGGTACTGGCATGGCGCTTGTTTTGCGAACCGATTGGCTGTGAATGAGATAGAGATGGTGGCCTTCTAGGCTTCTACGGGTTACAGTCTCTCCTTAATATATAAAGTAAGGGTTTGTCCAAGGTCCTTGGGATTGACATGTATCAAATCCATGATCCAAAAATATATCTCTGAGAACAAAAGTGATCACCGCAAGCTCCAGCTTCATTGGCGATAAAGCGATTGGCTTTACTGGAGGCAACAGATAACCCTCTTCACTCCGTACTTCCTCTCATTCTCGAGATTAGTCTAGATACTTGGCTTGCATCTTGCAAGTTCGCATGCCATCATAGGCTTGGCAGCCGTGGGTCCCGTAGTCTCGATAGTGGGAAAAGTTTGGATTTAGATAGTGTCTGCCACCAGAAAGGGGCAGAGCCAAGGATACCCTCAACAGCACTCAATCTCGTACTCTTAACGAGATTCTACCTTTGCCGACGCTGGTCATGTTCGACTCCCCCCTTTTGCCCATTCTCGGAGGACATTCTTCCTCACTTTCCCAGTACTCGTCTTGGGAAGCTCCGCCACCACTTCCACCTCCCGAGGGACCATGAACTTGCTGATCGCACTGTGATTTTTGGCCCACGCGATCACTTCTTGTCCATCTATCCGCTTCCCCTGCTTCACGGTCACAAATGCCTTGGGTCGCTCGCCCCAATGAGCGTCCGGAACCGCCACAACACCAGCTTCCAGGATGTCGGGATGGGTAACGAGCATCGACTCGAGAGCGACGGATGATATGTTCTCGCCTCCTGTCAGTCTTGGTCAGCATTGCGTCGAATCGGTGTGCAACAGATATTGCCTACCGCTGATGATGATGTCCTTTGCTCGGTCCAAGATTTGGATGGCTCCGTCTGGGTGCCAAACCGCCAGATCCCCGGAGTGCAAGACACCCCCAGCGAAGAGCTTGCGCGTGGCCTCGGGGTCTTTGTAGTAGCCCTGGGCGCAGATGTTGCCAACAAAGGCGATCTCTCCTATCTCTTTGCCGTCCCGTTGGACGTCAATAATGGTTCCTTCTGGAACGTCCGTCTTGACGACTCGAACGGGCAAACTAGTCACGAAGCCATGTCCTTGTCTTGCCATCTTCTTGTATTTCTCTTCCGCGGGCAGTTGATCCCATTGAGGCATGTAGTACCCTTTGGTAATCGGCCCATATGTCTCCGTCATTCCGTACACATGCACCGGGTGCAAGTTCAGGTTGGTCATCTGCTCAAAGAGATGTGGGGTCGGCGGGCTGGCTGCTACGGTGACTTGCACCGGCCGTGGAAGGCGCTCGGCCTCGTTGGCAGCACATAGCAAGGTGTTCACCGTTGGAGCCGCGTTGAAGTGGGTGATGTGTTCTTGCTTCAGCAATCTCCATATCTCCGGATAGTCGATCTTTCGCAGGCAGTAATGCGTGCCACGGACAGCGGTCACTGCCCAGGGGAATGTCCAGCCTGGACGAGTTAGTTGGATGACAACAGTCTAACGAGGCTGGTCCAGAGCATATAACTTACCCATTGCATGAAACATAGGCAAGGTCCATAGATAACGGCAGCGGCCTTGTCGCAAATTCAAGCCAGAATCGATCACGTTGGCCAAGGCAGCTAGGTAGCAGCCACGGTGAGTGTACTCGACGCCTTTGGGGCGGGCCGTCGTGCCGCTGGTATAAGCAAGAGCAATGAGATCGTCCTCCGAAGCCGCCTGGGCTTCCAGTCCATCCCAGCCCTTTGCGCCTGTGCCGGCGTCATACTTGAGACCTTCTAACACAGCCTCATCGAAAGGACCGGACAGTTGGCCTTCTGTAGCATCTGTATCCGTGTCGACTATGACGGGAATGTCTGGCTTTGCCGCTCGATATGCCTGAAGTAGTGGTAGGTACTCTTTGTCCACAATGATGACCTCAGCATCCGAGTGCGTGAAGATGTAGGCGATATCATCTTCCTTGAGCCGGTAATTAACAGCTAATTGATGTCAACGTCAACATCTGCTGCGGACAATGAGGAAAAGATCTTGCCCTTACCAACGTTGACTGCCCCAGCAGCAGCTATCCCAAAGATAGACTCCAGGAAGGCAGGGGTGTTCGGACACAGAATGCCAACCCGCTTGAACCCATGCTTCTTGAGATAGTAAGCAAGACCTCTAGCACGATCTGCAGTCTCTATATATGTCCTCCGCAGAACCTGCTTGTTTGCAGTGACATGGTAGATGGCTTCAGCCTATCAGCCAATTGTTTCCCAGTCAGTCCACTGAAACCAAAAGTCCCTTTTTACAAAATCAAGGGTCTCACATCGGGTTCAATCGCCGCAGCACGGGGCAAAAAGAATGTGGGCGAGAGCGTATGGTAGTTGATGCGATGCACATGCGGAGCAGGGTCCTTAGCTTCGGGGGATGCGAGATGGCCTAGTAGACCCGACAAGCGAGTCTTGACAGACGACATGACTAAGGGTCGGTAGCGGTAACCAAACAAAAGAGTCCAGCGTCATGAATCTACAAGAAACCGAGTACTGTCAGGTGTATATAATTATTGCTGGTGTTTGGATTCGCAGAACAAGGGGCAGCGCCATACACTCAGAGCCGAATTGGAGACAAAATGCGGGGATGATCGGCTGCTAGACTGCTTTGGACCGCGGAGAAGTTGGCTTACCCGCAGCCTACAAGCGGGATGCGGGTGACTCCTCCATAGGACCCCTTTTCTGTCCAATTATTACCGGTAGAAGTAGAAGCTGAATACTTGAAGGATGATATAAGAGCTCAATGATCGTTCTTCAGACACATGTATACTTTGTAATGCGAATTCTACCCCAGCTTATCCTTCGCGTAAATTGAACCATTCAGGGTAACCAATCAACCTAGGCCTGGACAGACTGACTCCTGAGTCCTGAAGCACACCCAGTAGTCTACCGACTGCCCATATGATCCGCACTCGATCCGCACTCCGTACGCCCGTAACATCCGAGGCTGGACATTCATAACTTGGACGTGTCGATCCTGACACTCAGGTATGGTGGGAACCGACCACCGCAGACTACGCTCATTGGCATACAATGACTCTAAACCTACAGTCACGATGAATCAACGGAACAAAGAAGATAGAAACAAGTATTGTCAATGGTCATGAGAGTCATTCTTAACTCGAGAAAATCTTTGGATTAAACCGCAACGGCGCGAAATAACGGTCAGCTATTTTGAACAACCTTTCATCCCAAGCGACTCCGTATTTTTTAATTTTGAATATGAAATCGGTTCCTGTAGCCTCCATGTCCGGCACAACATGAACATTTGTGGTAATGCATGATGAGGTAGGGACAAGGGAAAGAAAGGTCGATCGGTTCGCCGTCCAACTCCGCTGAAAGATGAACCGTTTGCGATCCCCACCCAACCCATCACTGAGACAAGCAACCAACCGCGCAACGAGGTATCTAATATCCGTACTCAGCAAGCTGGCTCTTGGTCTTCTCGTCAACGCTCGCCGTCTTCTGGGCCTGGACGAGCTGGCGGCGAGCAGCCTTCTTGCGCTCGTAGTATGCACTGCTCTTAACCTTTCTCCGCTCCTCAAGTCTGAAAAAAAACTCCATTAGCCATGTCCATACCACCAGAGAACCAATGGTCACAAGCAATGAATACACACCTGGCAACAACGTCCTGGTACTTCCAGCCAACCTCGTGGCTGAGGCGACCGACGGTGCAGTACTTGCGGCCGGGGCGGAGTCTGAGGACACGCAGAGCCTGGGGAACGACAACGCGCTTCTTCTTGTCGTAGGGGGGAGGAACACCCTCGAAGACCTTGAGTCTCTCCAGAGCAGCAGCACCACGGGGGGTCTTGTGGGGAATCATTCCGCGGACGGCCTTGTAGAAGATGCGGGAGGGAGCACGGAAGTGGAAGGGACCACCACGAGTGGGGTTGAAACGAGTCATCTTGCGAAGGTAGGCGTGGTACTTGACTATATTATCGAAAGTGACCATGTCAGCTCTTTGCTCCGAACCAGCGTCAACAGCCATAACATCTCCCAATGTCTCCTCGGTATATCCCTGCTTCACCCTCCTCTTGCGCCAAATTTCGAACCAAAGGGGATGGAAAAAACGGAATCGGCTAACGTACGCTTCGCACGGAAGAACTCGCCGGAGATGTTGAGGGCTTCACATCTCACAACGACGATCTTCTGGCCGTTAAGCAGCTGCTTAGCAACAGTGCTGGCCAGGCGACCAAGAAGGTGTCCCTTGCCGTCAATGACGACCTGCAAATTCCCAGCACAAGTCAGCGATCACTGTAATTGTAGATAACATAGACCATAATGTCTCCCATCCTTGAAATCTCCAAAGCACAAGGACAAGGACGGTTTGGCGGTCTGCATGTGAAAAGGGTTACGCACGACTGGTTCGATGGAGGACATCCTGCTCTTCTGTCACCGTCTCAAAAGGAAAATATCCAGCGAAAGGAAGAGCGCTGCTCTAGGATACTCCCTTGGGATGTATGTTGTCGGCGGTTGTTGTCGTTGTGATGTAGTTCAACGCACACAACGAAGTCGGATGGGTTCGCAGTCAGATCGCTAAGCGAAGCTAACTACACTTTGTGTGGAAAGGTCATTTGAGGGCCACAGCCCTAACCCCGTCCAATCCCGTGGCTCGAGGTCACGTGAACATCCTCTTTTGCCCCTCCGGTCTATTCCAGCCCAGTGTGATGCTTCCTGGGTCCAGAAGAACAATTGTTTCTTGATAGGCCAGTCTCGGACTGTTCCACCAAAAAACAGCACTTAGTTGTCTTTTCTATTGACTTGAGTTTGTCGCCAGTGATGTCAATATCTTCATTCGGCAGGCGGACTCGGCATAAATTCAGAGCCACTCTCTTCAGCTCATGAGATCGCGACGTCAAATTTGATCAATGGAATGAATTGACAGCCTCGTGATCTTACAGACATCTTGATACCTATTTTGAGTGAACTCAGGATAGTTTAATCAACGATCGGCCAACGATCAAATTTCATGAAGCTTTCTTGGCATGATCTAGATGTTGACTAAGATTTGTCGACGTCTTCTGACCTATGGTCATATTATGACTTCCGAGGATGAAATAGCGGACAAAGATCACAATGAGCCTGCTCGTTAACAGCTGAATCTATACGTATTCAATGCTCAAACACGCTTTATGCTCTACTAGTCCTCGTGTCTCGAAACTGCTTCAAAGCCTTGTATGAGTGATTTGGCTCGCGGTTGCTATCTACGACTCAGTTCCGTTCAAAAGAGCCCAGCTACTGCTACTTATCTCCAGCCTTGAAATCTCTGCCCGCCTCGTTATAAGGGTCGAATCACAACAAAGCAGGCTTTTTCAGCCTTAAGTCGACTGATGAGGCTTCGAAAGACGCGCTTTGTTTGTGTCTCTGACACGCACGGATACACGCCATCAGAAGCAGGGTTCAAACTACCGGCGGGAGATGTCTTGATTCATGCAGGAGATCTTACGAACCAAGGCAGTCTATCTGAGCTGCGCAAAACGATGGAATGGATTTCCAAGGCTGACTATGAGGTCAAGATAGTTGTCTGCGGTTAGTCTGCCTGGAGAATGGATATTAGAAACTAATCTCACGCGGTGGTGTATGCGCGTTTACTGATTAGTAGAACTCCCCAGGCAATCATGATATTACGTTAGACGCAAGCTTTTATGCTAAATATGGAGCGACCTTCCATAATCAGCATCGGGAAAACTCCGAGCAATGCATGGAAGTTGTGAGGGTAGGATCACCTTCGATAGTATTTCTTCAGCACCAGTCAGCACTAGTCCGCTTGACCGAGGCCGACGGCCCCAAGACCATATTTTAAAGTCTTTGGCTCGCCCTACTCCCAGTTCACTGGAGACTGGGCATTCGGATACGAGTCGGCCGACGCTGCTGCGCTCTGGGGGCAGATTCCATTGGACGCTGACATTGTCGTCACACACACGCCGCCTCATTCTCACTGTGACAGCCTAAGCACTGGCGGGCCGGTCGGGTGTAAGGCCCTGCATCAGGCATTGAGCAAGGTGAGACCTCTGCTTGCCGTTTGCGGTCATGTACATGAGGCGCGAGGCTATGAGAGGGTCAAATGGTCGTCACCATCGTCAACCAATGCCAGACCGGAACAAACCGAGCTTCAGGTTATGCGAGGTGTCCTGCCTCCTCGAGAAAGCAAGAAGCAAAACCTAGTTGATCTAACTGGCAAAAAGGCCGAGCGTCTGGACAACGATGGCTACTCTGTCTATGCGGACCCAGATTTGCCGACGGCATCATTCACACCGTCGCAGAATGCCCTGCTACTGCCCTCTATCACAGCCTCAACATCCATGATGCCCGACAGTCCGCAGCAGAGTCAATATACGCCTTTGCCGTCTCTTTCGAGTTTGATCGGGGACACTGGCAGTGACGAAATTCGTTCCCGAAGAAAGGAGACGTGCATCGTGAACGCCGCTATCATGGCAAGCAAGTGGCCGCACCGAGGAGGGAGGAAATTCCATCCTCCTATTGTAGTTGACCTGGAGCTGCCGACCTGGACAGAACCTGAGTAGGCCCAGTAACTTGCAATATTGAAGCTTTGCATATCTACAGTATTCCCGTCCTCGAAGCCGTAATCGTTGACCTATGAACTGGTCTGCTCTTGCGGCTTGCAACGGACAAAGGAGCTCTGACCATAGTCGGCGAATAGATAGACTGCACTTTTGGGGTGGTGCATAGTTGCCTTGATGAGCTCTATGACATTATGGCAAGCAGAGCAAGGTCTCGGGCTATCGCTATTACATCATTTCTTCAAGATATTGAATGGATCCACAGTCTTCACCACGATATCCGCTGAGCACCAGGTCATCAACCCCCATGACAAGCGAGGACTTGAAGATCGCGAACCAAGCACTGTATCATCCCACCATAGACCTTTACAAAACCTGATCGGACGACTCCCTACCTGATGAAAATGATAAACAGAAGACGAATGTCCAGAGGTCATCCGCAAGACCCCTCCATCACCTGATCGAGCAATGTCACCAGCCTGAGGCTGACCATACCCAACCTCACGCCCTGGAAAGCGCTTGTTACCGCCTTATGAATGGCGGAGGAAATCTAGCGCGGTGATAGCTTGATCTTACAACCAGAGGCAGATACGTTGTAGTTGACGATGTCAAGATGATCTTACTAGAGACCACGCAGATTGGGTTTACTAGTAGCAAGGTCCTACACTACCTCAGGCGGCCATCACTCCATCAGGCCTACTGTCCGGCCTCCTTGTGAGGTACAGTTAAAAATACAGGTCTACCTAGATAGGTAGTGTGTTACATGACGAACCTCGACTCATCATGACCAAGACCTAGAGCTGAGGTAAGATATTATCTAACATCAGCCATATACTGTTTCAGCAATTCGTATCCAACCTTTGGTCACTGCTGAGCAGAGGCGTACGCGTGGACCTCGCTGAATACTCCGTATCGGCAGTCGGTACCTTACTTCCCCGTCCGTATTCGTTCCGGTTTCTGTCAGTATCGCCGTCAACGCCACACTGCCAGGGTTGGCGCGCTAACCTTGAATTAATTAATCGCTCCT
Organism: Aspergillus quadricinctus; assembly: GCA_022814375.1. Lineage (NCBI taxonomy): Eukaryota > Fungi > Ascomycota > Eurotiomycetes > Eurotiales > Aspergillaceae > Aspergillus > Aspergillus quadricinctus. The sequence goes on along the minus strand of JAKLNT010000014.1, from coordinate 479,458 downwards.
GAGTGGGTCGAGACTAGTCTAAGTCTCTGACTTTGAGACTTTGAGTCTTTCACTTTGATTGATTCCAAGTGGAGGAAGATCTCGATGGATGGATAACTAGCCGCCAATTGATAAGATTGGTCGGATCATATGCGCCTGGCCAGATCGGGATGACTTAGTGGGAGTTGTGCTTGTAGGTAGTCCTCACTCCCTAGCTTACCTGTTGTCTACGACACTACGTTGTTTGAAATAGTTCTCTCCTGATGGTAGCTGTAGCTGCGATGTTCGGAGGAACTAGAGCTGAGCTGCCCTGTTTGAGTAAATGCAGTCAATCTGGACATGTTTCTATTTCTAGCCCTTGGGTAATATAGACTGCGCCTTGTAATACCCCACATTTTAGCTCTGATGCGGCAAGCCATGGATCGCCTAATCTGGTGAAGCAGCAGGCAGCGCAGGTGATTTTCCTTGCAAGAAGTAGACGACCTACTTTGTAAAAGAAGAGCCAGGAGATCATATGTACAGCGCGCATATTGGTAGTTCATCAAAGCCAATTACTCTCTCGTATCTGTCAGTTGATGATCGTCGACTGAAGAAACCACGGACCACATGGTCAGCCACTAGACTACTATGAAGGAGGACGTCCCGAATCCAGCGTTTAGATAGACTCTGGGCTCTGTGACAGCTTCGCATTGTAGCCGTCCACACACCGGAAAATGTGGTGGATGGGCGCCTGGCCTGTGACTGCATATGCTCGACCATGGAAGATGAAGCATTAGCCACGCAGGCTAATGCCGGGGCAATCATCACTGCATGGCAAGAGCGTGCGGATGGTTGGCCGTTTCTGGAACGGACCTCCTGTGCAGATGACTCTCCCAGGAACCAATTATGCTTCCAGAAGCGTTCACTTCTTGTTTCGAAAGCGCTCAGAGCTCTGGGGATGGCATACTGTCACAACAGGGATGGGATAGGCCGGCTCGCAAAGTAGGGTGACAGCCATTATTATCATTATCATCAGGCCCCGGCCTGTCACATTACGCTATGGTTCGAGCTTTTGGAGGAGTCAGCCACATCGAAGGATGTTTATCCGCTCTTCCTTTCGTCCTGTACTCCTGTTCGCCTCAACGGGTTGCCAAAGCGATGGAATCCTCATTCTATGAATGTGATTGAGCCGATTCTGAAAATTAGCCGCTTGGTCAAGCACCATCCGGTTGTTCAAACCATGACGATACCTTCGTCATAGACATCTCAAAACTCAGACTCAGGTACTGCCACGGCGGAAGTGTCACGGAACCGGGCGGGAGCCACCCACGGGACCATTTTCACGCGAGCGAGGATCGGATCGATGATAGTCGTAGCCGTGGATACATTGGAAACATCAGCCAACGATAATTCGGTGTTCCTGGGTAAAAGGTCGTATGTAAACTAACTCCGCAGTCCGCACATGAGAGATGTGATGACTGATGCTCCACTACTCCTGGTCAGCGAATAAGGCAGAAGATTACAGAAGCTCCTGAACAGGAAAATCAAGGGGAATGATAAACCTGTCTCTGTACTCCGTATTGTGGGACGAGAGCCGAGAGGGACCAGGTGAGCCAATTAATTCTAGACCGCGAGTGCAGCAACCTCCTGCAATGGGTGAGGCGATATGCAGAGAGGCAGACCATTAGAAAACAGGGCCACTCGGCGATGTGATTGGAACTGGAAGTCGACCCGGCAAAGGCGAAAGTGATGGGACTTGTCAACCTATAAGGACGAGAGATCATCGGGCAAAAGTCAAGGACATGCGAATGTGGCCAGTGTTGCAGCCAGTCAGTCACAGCCGGCGCCAAAATACTAGTGCGGGGTTTTCTGTTCCATCGTCTCTTTGCATGAGATGGCTGCAACGGAGTTCTCTAAGAGGGTAGCGGTGGTCAGACTGCATGCTAGTGGTGATGTCCCCTGGAAGCTGATTAGTTCCTGTTAAGATAGCACACCATCCAGTCATGATGGAGCATGGAGGGGTACTTTGAAATTGCCCCGCAAGCCTTGACTGATGACGGTTGCACTACGGCTGGCTGGCTGCTCATCGACCAAAGAAATGTCAGTACTGTACACCAGAGGATCATCAGGATTAGGTGGATTCTCACACCAAGAAGAGGTATTCCCATTTTCCTGTTGTCCTGCAGACCTTCTCCCAGGAAGCTGGCGCGAGGAACTGAGTTTATTTCAATACTAGGCGAGAGCAAAATAAGGCGAGTAGAGGGCTCACTGCTGCTCTTATTGGCATACAGGGTATGCTCTTCGTCCAATATACTTACTACTGCTTGCAAGCTGCTCACGGGGTGATAGTGATACTTTGTAGGTTGAACATCTCCAACGAACATGTAGTGATGCAAGCAAGTACAGGGCTGTTGCTGAGTCCCTGTTAGTGCACAGCATCATCAATCATCCATCATCTTTCAGCCTGGTTCATGGCTGAGTATTTGTATCACATCTGTTCCTGGTTCCCATTCAGCAGGACTGATACCTAGAGCATCCTTCTTAGGATCTCTAGCAACCTGGCTCTAGTCAATTCGTTTTTATGATATCCCACATAGTTGATTCTCTTTTAGACTATAGCTATATATCACTTCCCCCAGTTCAATGCACGGCTGCTCCCTAAGAATCGTCGAAGCCTTCTCCAATTGTCCACGTTGGTTGTCATTGTCATTCCTACCAGCTATCGAATATCCTCCACTTCGTTGGAGTCTCCAACAGACCAAGCGGGTCCCTAAACGTGGTTTCACTCTCGTCCTCTTCTTCTTCTCGTCTTCGATAATAATTACCTATCAATCAATCGATCTATCCACTTCCCAGCTGCTCCACCCACCTTTTGACCGCTAATTCGGATTGAGATCATCCCTTCCCCGGCAACCAAAACAGCAAAAGAAGAGAATCATCTGCATACTTAGAAAGAGACGACCCCAGGGACACGCTCACTCTTTATGTGTGATCTTTTACTACCTGCAGCACTACATCTTCCAAGTACCAACACAACCACAACACCATTCCATCATTATTATTGTCATTATCATTATCATTGCGCCGGTCTCGTATCCCATTCCAACCCAACCTGCAGAGAAAGCGTCCCGATTGAATTCCATTTGCTCCTTCACCTCCTGTGGCATCATCGAGCATCTTCCACCTTGCTGTTCTTGACTTATCAACAAGAACAACAACAATTCCATCGTCATCATCGTCATAACAGAGTACTCTCATTATTACTCATCTTATTCGTCTTATGAATCTTTGAGCTGTTCACCTACAATTCTGACTAAGAGTGGTGCCACTTCACCGTCGCGGACAACCAGCGTGGCGCAGTCCATATCATTGTTCTTGGGGCCTTCAGTGTTGGCTCTCACTCATCCAATTATTTCAAACTTTTCTCTCCTGCCTGTCCCTTTTTTGCCTTTTGCATTTTGCTCCGAGTTTGATATCATTATCATTCACGTTTGCACCCGCTAGTCCTCTGCTCAACTGGTTTGCCCCTCGGTTCACTGTTTTAATACTACTACCACATTCGCCCCCTTCTACTCCGTACGGAGTATCTAACCAACAAATCAAACAATTCTTCTGCGACGGAGAAGAAAACCTACGGAAATCCAGACCCAACTATCCACCCCTGATTATTATTAGTTCCGTCTCTTCCAATCATTGTCTTGCTGGCCGTCGTGGTTTTCAGGGCCGATTCCCCGTGGTTGTTCTTTTGCCGTGCAGTGTGTGCTTATTGCCCACTCCATATTGCTCTCATACCAGATTACATGATCCTCTTGTCCGCATTCTGCCGTCTTCGCCGACATTCTTAGATGAATTGGTTGTGTCTTGTGCCAGGACGCTGGATGAATGAACCATTGACCGTCACGAGAACCCACGTCACGGTCCCCCCATCGCATCCGCCCACTTTATCCACCCGTACCTAGGTCGGCCCAGGTACACTCCCGTGCTTCCCACCGCCTCTTGCCTCTTCCATACCGCTCCCCTTGGACAACTACCGTACACATTTTGCTTTATCATCAACTCAACCATTTCGCCTCTGGTACATCAATTCATTTCTTCCCCTTCTTCTTCGTCTTATATTTTTCATCTGATCATCACACATTGTTGATGTTTCTCAATCGAATATTGATTTCCTCACATAATGTTATCGGCACTAGATATCGATCCATATGCTGTCCTAGGAGTTCAAAAGGATGCGACTCTCGCTGAGATCAAGTCTGCTCATCGAAAACTGGTTCTCAAGTGCCACCCGGACAAGGTCAAGGATGAGTCTCAACGCAGCAAAGCTCAAGAAGAGTTCCAGCAGGTACAGCAGGCCTACGAGCTTCTTTCCGACGAGACGAAGAGAACCAAGTACGATCAAAAGGTTCGTCTGGCCGAACTCCGGCGCGAAATGAATGCGCGCGAAGGTTCATATTCGTCCACACGCGGTAGCGCTTCCTCCCGGGAGTATCGCGATGGGCGATACTACGAAGAGAGAAAGCCGGCCGATGCGGCTTTCTTTGAAGATGATTTTCGGTACACCGAGGAGCCGCGGTCCCACAAGTACGAAGAGTTCGAACGGCGACGACCACGGACGAAGACGACCGAGGAAAAGAAGAAGTCCAAGGCGGTTCCCCTCGATAATCTTCGCACGGCGAAAGACACGGCTCGCGACAACGTTAAATACACCCACTCCACTCGGGCCAAATCCCGTACCAAGGAACGGCGGCGGGAAGCTTACGAAAAGCATGAACGGGCGGGACCATACTACGACTCCGAAGATGACTCCGATGCTTCGGATTCTAGTGCATCGTCCATCTATGTGAAAGTCAAGCGCCCTTCTGAGTCAAAAAGGAGTCGCGACTCGACCTCAAGAAAGACCAAATCGACTGATTCAAGCCGTCGCGCTGAGCGCGCACGGTACGATGACGATGATGACTATTCGGATGCATGGGACTCCAAGCACGAGAAATTACACACAACCGCACAGGATTATATTCTTCGCTCCAAGGCTGTTCCCGTGGAGAGCGATCGGAGACGTCGATCATCTCCTTCCCCACGCCGCCACCATGGCTACGAGTCTGCAGACCCCGAGCCATCGTCTCGGCGTCCCGGCCGCTCAAGCCGTTCGAGCCGGGAAGATGTGCGCCCTTCAACATCCCGCAACGGGTCGTACGAACATCTGGAGTCTCAGTCCCGTAGCTACGAGACCAAGAGACCCAGCATGCCAACGGCTGCCACGTCTCCGAGCGTCAAGGTATCCTCTAGCACCGTCCGGCCGTCTCTTCAAACTTCGCGATCTGCATCGAGTGCGCAGTCTCAGTCTCGTGCGAGACGAGAGCCGCCTAGTCGGGTTGAACAAGTTCTTTTGAACATGGTTCGACCATCAGCGAAACCAAGGGGCGTGGAGAGGTATGATTCGGGCTATTCGAGCCCCGGTACTCCAGAAATGGCATCAGGGGATAGCCCTACCAAGACCTCCACGCGCTACAAGATCAAAGAAGACACAGTTGTGGTCGAGCCGGTCATGCCGCCGCCGCCCACAAGCTCCTCGAGACACACAAGAGCGTACTCACCGCCGCGCGCAGAACGCCCTTCGACCTCGACTCGATCCGCACCGAAACCGGTACGGAGTAGCACCACCTACGCTTACCCTCCTGAACCGTCGTCTCGTCACGAAAGCACTCGTCCGAGTACTTCTAGACAGTCGTCAACAAGACTCTTCGGCGAAGTCGAGTATAGCACACATCCCAAGGAGAAGGACATCAAGTATGCCCGTGAAATCCGGCCCGAGCACGTCATCTACACCCGGGATGCCTATTCTCGCCAGCACTACGACGAATATCGTCAGCCCCCGGCACAACGGCGCCAATCCGCCTATGCTTAATGAATGCACGACTGCACGATAATGACAGAAACCACATCATGTTGCAGCCTTTTCTTGTTCTTTTTCATCTTTTCGGAATCTGGGGCGGGGCGGTGAAAGTCCTTGCACAGCTCCATTCTAGGTGGCTCAATTTCTTTCGCTGATACTCTAGACGCCATGGTGTTGTGAGAGTCCAGTCTGATCTTGATTTTTTTTTTTTTTGCACCTTTTACCCTTCTTGCCTATATTTTTCATGTCTTTTACCTAACACCATTCCGCATGCGATAGATTGGAATTCCAATCTACCCATCACATCGATCAGATCACATTGTTGGCGCACGGACTGCTATGGAATTTGAATGCATTTGAGCCGATATGACACTGAACTGGGGGGCACTACTGGGGAGCAAACGATGAATATCTATTATTATGACGATTAACGAATCAACTTGGGAGGGATGGCACAGTACCTATCTATCTACATCGACAGAAATTGAACACTGGTCAATGGACCTGCTTCATTTCACTATCTCGTCCTTGGACATAGACTTTGTAGCCTCGTCATGTTGCATCAAACAAGAAACTTCTCGGGGAATTAAGGTTGGCTGGTGCCTGAGCGCAAGATACATGACATCAATTCTCCAGTGCACAAGCATGTGGATCTACCCCTCTAGAGACCTTGACAAACCTCATCTACCCCAGGTTAATATTAATGATACTGAACAAGCAAATGACCATGACATCATATGGAATCAGGAATGGTCCTCCTGTCCTCCTGACCCGCATCTCTCGATGAGTCTGAGTCCAGTCTGACTGATATGCAGACCTATGACCAGCAAGCAACATGGAAGCGACTTTTTCCCCGCGGCAACTTGATAAATCCTGTACCTTTAAGGGGTATTCGAGTAGATCGAGTTGACCCTGCCTTGCTTCACCACGCAGAAGGGCACCGCAACGCCGGAGAGAGAGAGAGCTAGCTGCTAACAAAGCTTCCTGCCCCGCCGGCCTCCTGTCTTCAGGCTTCCGGGAATCCCACCCGCCAGAATTGTAAGGAAGAATGTAAACCAGCATAAGCATTTGTATGATTATGTTTCTGAATAAATGCGCGGTTCCTGTCGGTTCTATGTTTTGTACCTTTCTAGTACCTCTCTACTATGGGAATGATGATAACGGGTTTTGATTAGATTGGTGCTCATAGAGGTCTGTCTATGCTCAGGCAGGGTACTACCGTGACAGGCTCCAGATTGCTCTGCTCTTGCTCATATATTCAGTCGAATCCTACACTGGATCGCAATGGCGAAGCATTTACAAGAATCAAGTAGATACATGGCAAGAAAGAGAAGGTATAGGTGTAATAGAAAGTAGAAAGCAGAATCTTGCCCACAGCTGAAGGAGTCGAAGTGGTAGAGGATGCTGGCAATGCCTTCAGAGGTATTAATGCGTCATATTTGATGTGCTTGTCTTCTATAAACATGAATCCAACATATCTTGCTGCTCATCAAGGCTCGGACCAGTCGACCTGGTCCGTCACCGATTCTGACCCGTCTTTTGAGTATGTAACACGGAGGCGAAGGCGCAGCTTGGGTGGGAGTGCCTATGATATATTGTTAGCCAACGGAAAAGGGTCGAAATGCCGATAAACGTACACCACTGAGGGCTGCAATCTTTAGCATCTGCACGCCTTCGTCTCCCGCAGAAAGCTCAGCTTTGTTGATCGCGCTAAGTTGAAGCCGTTGACTTTTGGGCACCGCCGCTTGTAACCCGACATTGGAGAACTGACTGAAGTCGGAGATGTTGCGGAACCGGGCCTGGATCTGCGCGTTCCCGTTACCGCCCCGCTGCACCTGCAAAGTAAGAGTAAGGCCGTTCTTGTTGTATGCTGTATGAACCGCTGCGGCCGACGGGGACGGTGCTGGGGATGGGGCGGATGCGAGTCCTCCAAGTATATCCACAGACGCGGATGCCGGCTCCGCGGGGCGTGGTGAGGGGGTAGCTCCGTTTGGTGAACCGAACAGATCCATGATGGCGCTCGTGTTGACTGATGGGGCAGGTGCGTGTGCGGCCTGGGGAGCGGGCGAAGAGATGCCAGAGTCTCCACCGAGGATGTCCGCAAGTAGGTCTGCGGTGTTTTGAGAACCATTGGCCGTCGGGCTCGTTGCGGGAACATCGGCACCGCCCATGAGATCGACCAGCAGATCCTGCTCGGCCTGCTTGGCAGGCTTCTTCGACTTGTCTTTGAGAAGCTTACTCTGGCGCTTCTTGCTGGGAGCGCCAAGGACCCTCTGTTCCTCGCGGATCTCGGGAGGTGGCATCCGTTCCAGCACACCTCTGCGAATTTGATCGTAGCCGAATAGGTTGGTATATTCCACCGCGCGCTGTTGAATCTCCACGCTCAGATCGGCGGTCCGGCTGTTGAGGAAGCGCCGGAGACGCTCTATCTGCGCAGGATCTGTCATGCGAACGGTGAGCTTCATCGACGCCGTCGTAATATACTCAACCACCGTCTGCGTCGCGTAGGTGCTGTTGAGAATATTGTTGAAGAGGTCAACAATGTCGCTTTCTTTGACCTCCTTGACGAGTTCCTCCTCCTCATATTGACCACCACGGAGCAAGCTGTCCCCGTATTCACCAATGACCCAAGTCGCCGCAAGAGTCAACCCTTCTTGAGAGATATCCTCTTTCAGAGATGTGTAGAGCTTTTGCACGCAGTACGTCTGCAGTTCCGGCGTGGTGGCGATCAGGCGCACAAACGAAGACAGGATTTGTTCCTTGACGTAGGCACCAGCCAGCTTGAGGACACGCAGAATGGTGTCGACATGCCAGCGCTTGTTGGGTGCGTAGCGGTCAGCAGCAATACCAATCTGGGTTGTCATGGCTGGTTTGAACTCATTGTCGGCAACCTCTAAGAAGGCCAGTAGTTCCCGGACGAGGACACGCACGTTCGACTCGTTGATCAGCATGAAGCTGAGGTCGAGGGCTCGTCGCCTGATGCTGATATCCGGGTCACGGAGACATTCCAGGATGGTGTTGCGGTGTCTCTGGACAGCATTGGGCTCGATCGCTACCACCTTATTCAGCGTATTGAGTGCAACGTAACGAATGTTGTTGTCTTTGTTGGAGAGGAATTTTCCAAGTATATTGACACCCAATACCCGCAAACCAGAGTCGGCCTCAATGTCAAGGATGGTGAGGACAGCCTCGTAAAGGATAGCGTTGCCCACGTTTTTGGTGGAATCGGTGTTGGTAGCCACCTGGGCCAGAATGTCGTTGATCTGCTCACTGGTTGCCGCATCCCCTCGTCCGAGTACTTTCAGAAGGCGCAGTATCTTGACCTGAAGAAACGGGTCCGTGATGCCGGAGACATCGTGCTCGGGAGCGTAACCGGAGGTCGTCAGTCCTTTCAAGGCACGGACAAGACCGGGGACCAAGGGTCGGAACATCTCAATCACGCCCTCTTGCCCTTCCTCGGCCTCCTCGGCCTCGCACATGTCTATTACCAAGGTCAAGCCGCACAATAGCACGCCGTGGTTTCGATCCGACAACAAGGCCTTGGCCTTCTCCAGGAAATGTTCCTGCAAGTCTGGGACCTTACGACAGATACGCATGGCACATAATGCTGCCTTCCGCCGAATGTAGGGATTGGCTGTGGAGAGGAGGGTCTCGACTTCGGTGAAGAGATCTCGAGACATCTCGACGGAGGCGATGTTACCCAGGGCACACAGCGCGAGACCGACGATATATTGGTTGGAATGGTTGAGATCACTAAATGCTGTCAGCAGGACACTTCGCAGAGCAGCATGAAGACGCACTTCTTCAATGAGTTGGTCACCAATGTCAACACTTCCTGGTTCTCATCCAGGAGCAGCATGGTACCCAGGTACCCCAGCCGCTTGTCGGCGAATCGATGGGACGCCAACAGTTTCAGGCACTCGATCTGACCAAAGTGTGTTCGTTCCCCAAGGGTGAAAAGATAGAGTAGTTTGGCGACATTATTTCTCCTGCAAACAATCATATATGAGCTGGTTGCCAAATAAAAATCCCAAGGTGCTGGTGCATGGTGTGGTGTATAATGCTGACCGGACTCCCGAATCATGGCTCTCTTCTCTGAACGACGCACGAATAGCGGCACTTTCTTTCTGGATCACTGCTCGTTCATCGGCAATCGTCTTGGCCGATCGGACATTCCGAATGAATTGTTTGACTATTTCGAGGCCGCAAGTGCGGCGACGAATTGGTTAGTGATTCGGTTCCCAGCTCAGAGAAGGGGGTGGGGGGCTTCACGGAGGGCAAACACATACGGGATGTCATGGCGGTCGCAAGGACCCCCGAACGGGGAGGAAGATAGAAGGAAGTGGAGGGTTGCGACGGTTGGAGAAGAGACAGAGACTGGAAAATTAAGAAGAAAAGAGGGCGGCGAAGAACCTGTCTGCGCACTACCCAGGAATAAATCGATGAATGTAGGTCGACGACGTCTTTGATAATATTGTCCGTCTAGTTAGTCTACCTTAGCATGTCGAGCCTCGCCCGTCCTTTGCTCGATCTGGCACTCTTGGCTGCCGCTTGTTTCGGCTTAGCGTCCCTCGTGCCCTGGCTGGATCACGTGGGGTCCCCGTGATAAGCGTCTCCATGTGGCAGCCTCGGAAGTAAGGCATCAACTTGGCTGATTGATGCCTCAGCCCTCAGGAAACAATACAACCACAGGTACCGTACCTTATTGTAATTTGTAAATGCAATACCGGAGATCGGCCGAATGGGCACCTCCGCGGTTCCGCCTGGAACTGCATAAAACTGTCCAAACATACGAATACGGAGGACGGCTCCGGATGATGGCGATAAGCCTATGACGTGAGCCCTGAGTTCTTTGTGTTTTCCTCAGCCAGACGAATCCCATCCAAATACCTCTCTAGTCTCTAGTACCTATCCAGATGTCCCTTGTGCCTTGGAACTCCGGTCGATCCGCTAGAGAGGTACTTGGATGTCAATAATTCCTCCTTGTAGGACGTGTTCGTTGGTCCCTGCGCAGATCGTCAGCCTTATCCAAGTTTCAACTCTCACACAGTCGCTGATGATAGGATCCACAAACAATACACATGACACATATCGTCAATTCCTCGTTCCATCAGGTTCCGAACTCGATTATATATAGCGTCCTTCATAACCGCCGTTGCGCTTGATGCGGGAACGACATCGATGTGAATTTCGTTACTCTTGGCCCTCGTCATCAGGATGTCCACTGCCGTCTCACAGCGCAATGGCAACGCATTGCCACGAGCGCGCGCTGTGAAAAATGCCGAGGAAAATAGTGTTACGACACCCACTTTAGATAGAATAGCATCTGTTGATTCCAGGTTGGCAGGGCTTACATCAAAGAGAGCCTTAACGAGACTTGTGCTGACTTCTTAATCAGTGGTCGTTCAACCCCCATCGCCGACGATGCGCCCCCCTCAGCGCATTCGATATCCACCGCCAGGAAACAGGCGCGAGCTCGCACTCGCCTGTTCTACACCATCAATTATAAGCCTCGCGTATCGCATTTTGACCCCAGAAGCGACCATCACAATTTTCGCGGCTTCTTCACATTGTTCTGGATTGCGTTGTTTATCATGGTGGTTACGACCGTGCTACGGAATATCAAGGACACTGGTTACCCATTGAGAGTGAGAGTGTGGGGTCTGCTGTCGGCAAACGTGTGGGAATTGGGTCTCAGCGACCTCGCGATGGTTGTCAGCAGTGGGCTTGTCCTGCCGCTGCATCGTCTGTTTAGGAGCAACGGTTTTCTGCGGTGGAGCCGAGCTGGTATGGTTGTGCAGAGCCTCTTCGAAGCAGCATGGCTTGTGCTGTGGATCAAGTGAGTGCACTAAGCTCAAGCCAAGTACCTGGAATCTAACAAAGTCTCTAGCTGGCCTTTCATGATGCGCTGGACCTGGACAGCCCAGGTTTTCCTGACTCTACATACCCTTGTCTTTCTGATGAAGATGCATTCATATGCGTTCTACAATGGACATCTGAGCGAAACGGAGCGTCGACTGGCTTCACTAGACAAACCTGGCTCTGTCTCACTTGATGCAGCGGTCCGATACCCAGACCCGGAACCTAGCGGACACCCGACACACCCGCATAACGGCCATACACGATCTAAATCGGTCAACGAATTGCGCGAGGATCTGGCGTCTGAACTGACCTCCCCCCTGGGACGCGTGACCTACCCACAGAACCTCTCTCTCCCCAACTACATCGACTTCATCTTCTGCCCGACGCTCTGCTATGAGCTGGAGTACCCTCGGAACAAGAAAAGACAATGGACTGAGTTGGCCGCCAAAGCTCTGGCTGTCTTCGGCTGCATCTTCCTCCTAACGCTGACGAGCGAGGAATTCATCGTGCCTGTCCTGAGCGAGGCCAGTGCCCAACTACACCTGGTCCACGGCGCCTCCGAAAAGGCATTGGTCCTGGCCGAAACAATCAGCATGCTCCTGTTCCCATTTATGATAACATTCCTGCTAGTCTTTCTGGTCATCTTCGAGTACGTGCTCGGCGCATTCGCAGAGATCACCTGCTTCGCCGACCGCCAGTTCTACTCGGACTGGTGGAACTCCTCTGACTGGTATGTTCGCCCCCTCCCCGGACTAACAGCGACGCAATCTAACCAATGCGCTATCCAGGCTCGAATTCTCCCGCGAATGGAACATCCCCGTCCACCACTTCCTCCGCCGCCACGTCTACTTCCCTTCGCTGTCAAACTTCTCCCAGCCCGTAGCCATGTTCATCACCTTCCTGGTGAGCTCCGTCTTCCACGAGCTCGTCATGAGCTGCATCACCAAGAAACTGCGCGGCTACGGCTTCCTAGCCATGATGCTCCAGATGCCCATCGTGGCCGTCCAGCGGTCGCGATTCTTCCGCGGGAAGAGGACCCTCAACGTGCGTTCCTGTCTCTTGTTTTTGTAATGTCAATCATGAATCAGTTTGCTAACTGCGTCTTGTACATCTGCAGAACGTTTTCTTCTGGTTATCTATGATCACTGGGCTGTCTATGGTGAGTCCCAGTCCTTCCTGTCCATCCCTGCCGGTTGAAGCATAGCTGACGGTGTCTAGATGTGTGCTCTGTATGTCCTGGTTTGATCTGAACAATATATACTGGGGTCGGTAGAATGGCGTGTCTTGGTTATACTGTACGATAGTGTAGTAGATAGTAGACTTGGTGATATACCCTCGTGTTGAAAGTTTGATGTGTACCCAACTTGATAGATTGTGATTCTAGTACAGACTCGTGATTGACACTGAAAATGATAATCATCTCTTATTTGATTGTAACCAAAGCCTATCTGGATAGAAGGTCCCAGAATCCGATGCGGTGAACTCGGTCTGTTGTCAATGGAAATGTCGATGTCGACGACTGTCTCTATACCAAACTGAATGCGCGGCACACCTAAGCCAAGAATAGAAGCAACCAAATTGAACAACCGTCAACGCCCGGACCGAGCCAAAATTGTCCAGAGCAGTAGTAATGCAGTCAACGACGTCCGCCCATCCCTATTTAAATGTGCTCAATGGGTTCCTCAGGTAGCAGAATCACCCTCTCCTCCCTGTCGGGAAGTAATGCTTTGAGAGGGGGACGGATGATGTCATTGAACAGGAAGGTTCCGTAGACGAGAAGCGCAAAGCCCAGGACTTGCAGCCACTTGAATGATTCCCAGCCGAGAGCGAGCGAAACAAGCCAGATGAAGAGTGTCCGGCAGGTGTCAATCGTACTGCGGGAGGTGGCAGATACGGTTCGGGTGACTGAAAGACCGAAGAAGTTGAAGCCTCTGGGAGACAACAGATTAGCCACTTGTACTTGGAAATGTGCATAAGGCAAAGAGAGGGATCTTGGGGAATCACGAACCCAATGCTAATCATAATCAGGACGCTGGCCATGGCGATGTACTTGTTAGAAAAGACTTGACGCCATCCTTCTTTGGCATCAAAATAGCCGTAGCGGCCGGCTTCCGTCCGTCCCACGGTCACGTACAGAATGATGGAAGCAATGACAGTCACAGAAAACCCGAACACGCCTTCCCAGCCAACCACCTCAAGAGGGTCCATGGCGTAGTGCTCGAGAATCCACTCTTCCGACACGAACTGCGAGGCGGTGAAGATCTGTGCCGCTGCAATCAGCAGCACACCGATGACAGCCTTGATCGCTTCAGGAGTCTTCGCAAGCTCCCGAGCTTCCATCACGGCCCGAGCGACAATTGCAAGAGTATCGTCATGTGAGATATCATGGCCTTGGTCCTGGGCGAAGAGTGCACCGGCAAGTCCTACCAAGGCGACACCAAGGACCACCACGAACAGCGCAATCCACTGGTATAGGAACAACTTCCGACGGAGAAACAGAACGCTGAAGAAACCGACAAAAAGGACCAATGCTCCACGCGTCATTTGGTAGATGCTGGCCGCGACGAAGAGCAGACCCACGTTCATCAGAGTCGTACCCGCGATATCGCAGCATGCCGGCAAGGCGAGAAGTAGGATCCGTCGTCCACTGAGATAAACCCGACCTTCAGCATCGGTGTGCTTGGGAGTATGGTTGGATGCATCAGGGCCGTCAATCGTATGGTCCTCATCACCTATGTCATCGGGGTGGACCGGGTTATACCCACCGGCCAGAAGAGGCGAAGAATCGGGCGACAGACGCGGATATATAAACGATCGGTAAACAGATGAGGCAAATATCACGAGCCAACAGCCCATTTCTCCAATAAACATCTGAACACTATCATCGTTGCCATATTGAATTAGCCTCGACTGTGTAAACATAGTGGATACAAAATGGGGAACCAACGTCTGGATGACCGGCTGCTCGAAAGTATGCCGATATTTAGGGTCTGGAGAGTCGCAGTTTCGTACACATTGCATATCCTTCCAAGTGGCATTAGCTGATATAAAGAACAGGAAGACTCCTGGTATCAGACCTGATACTTATTGAGGATTGTATTGCAGACCCCGGTCACGAGCATCATCGTGACCAGAAACGGTATCACAGCCCGACTAGCCATCTTGTCCTGTTATAGATAGTTATAAGTCAGAAGAAAGCATGTACTGCGTATACGATATGCAAAGCTTTCGAAGATAACAGCTAGGTAGGAGCTGAGGTAGTGCGATAATAATGACAATCGACTCCAGAAAGATAATCGAGGCTTGGTCTCTGATATGATCGATCCAGCGAAACTCAGAAACCAGAGATGGAATATAGAATCACAGTCACTGACAGTCACAATCACAATCAGTTATTGAGCACCATTCTGGGCTAAAGAGGAGGGATCAATGAGGAGAACAAAGGGCGGAGGCGAGTGAGCGCGTGAGTGACGAAGGTGGAGCAGATGGGGGAGGGCTTATCAGCTACCTTAGTACGGAGTAGCTTAGCTCCCTATCATCTATCAGCATGATTACATCAGCAGCTGATCTTGCATGATTTGCATCATTAGCATAGAGAGATAGAGAGGTATATGTTCATGGAACTGATAATAGTCATAATATTAGAATGATTATTGCAAGTACCCAATATTCCTCACAAGGGACGCTCTCAAGCCTTCCTCCGATCTAGACAACCGACAAAAGTCCCCTTCGCTTTTCCCATATTTTGTCACTCCAGATAACGCCATGGCTAATCTAACCAGATCAACAAGATGAAAATGGCACAGGGAAACAGAAACCAAACCCACAGGTCCATGTGGGATACCCAGAACGATAAAGCCGAATGTGGAAAACAAACTGGAGCCTCCCGTCCTCAGGCCGTGCCTTAATGTACACATAAATCATTCCTATTTACGCCCGGTAAATGAATATCGCGCATTCAGCTGCGAAGTGCCATCTTTCCTTACATGGCATAGATGGCAATGCCATTGTCGTCAACAGTCATGGCCCCGTCCCTCAGGTCAGCAGCATCCCAATCGAAATTCTCCCACGAGTCATTAACCATGAGCCCCTCTTCAAATCCAGAAGGAACATTGACCCAGTCCATTGGAATCCAGCTATCCTCAGAGATATCGATTTTGCCGCTAGCATCCTGAATCTTTGGAACCTCGCTATCCTTTGGGGTCTGCGTAGCAATGCCGGTTTCGACAGAGTCAGGAGTATCCTCGGACTGGGCATTGGCGAACATTTCCGGGTTGATGAACTCGTCCATAGATCCAAAGCCAAAGCCTGAGTCGCCGCCGAAATCCATGAACGTATCTTGAATTGCCTCGAGAGAAATGGTGCTATCTGCCCAAGGATCCTTGGTGACTGTAGCAGGTAGCGCAGCCTGATCCACCGGCTTTACGGCCTCCTTCTTACCGTCCTTGCTCGGGCTTGGCTTGAGCGCCGACGAGCTGGGGACTTTGGCCGCAGCTGTACGAGGAGTCTGCTGAGTCGAAGCAGGAGAAGCGGGCTTAGTGCCGGGCGGTCCTGGCGCGCGACCCACACCTAGAGTACTAGAAGCAATTGCTTCGCCTTTGACTTCATGCTTTGCGGAAGACGGAACCACACCGGTGGTAGCAAGGTCCTTCTTGAGATCCGGAGGTTGCGCTCCTTCTTCATCCTTCACAAGGCTAGTATAGAAGCTTTCAATAGCGAACTCGAGAGGATCGTTGATCGGTTCCTCCACCTTGTGACTTTCTTTGACATGTTTGTCAAGTGCATCCTGAGTCGCAAATCCCAGATGGTGATGCTGACACTCAATGACACCGCATTTGAATGGGCCTCCCAGGACCGGAGCAGCTGTTTTAGCGTCCGGAACGGCCTGTTTAGCCGCCTGAAACTTCGAGACTGGTGCGCCAGGCGCTTGACCTTGGGTGGGAGTCCCACCAGGGTGAGACGGCTTCCTCTTCTTCGAAGGAGGAATCTTCAACTTCTCGGGAGGAATGCTTCCCGGGCCGTAAGCGTGCGGGACTCCCTGGGGAGATGGGGCTCCAAAAGGTGGCTGCGGCGCTGCAGAGGTTGCCGAAGCAGCCTGGCTTGAGGCTCTTCGGGCTCGCTGGAGAGCCTCTTCCTGTTGTTGAAGTTGCTGCAAGTTACTTGCGTTTAGAGCAGGCATATTGTTTTGATTAGGCTGCGGCATGGTAGAGGATCCTTGTGGCACACTCGGCCGCTGACCGGAAGGTTGATTCTGCTGCTGGTTCACCCGAGCGATCATAGCGTGGAATAGCCTCCTGATGTAATTGATGGTGCCGGTAAGATACTCTGGAGCAATGGTAAACTGGTCATTGAGCGTCCAGTCCGGGCCGGGTTTGAATTGCCTCATTAATTGTATACGCTACCGCGAGTCAGTATGTAAATTCCGGGAGGAGCGGAGTTAAAGGACGACTGCCGACATACCATTGCAAGTAAACTGCGAACATTCTTCTCCTGGCCGGGGATTTTCGAGAACCATTGGGCAAGAGTGTCCATTCTACCAAGCATGTCGGTGCATTCACGAAGTTGTTGGGTCATGGTAGCTTTCTGCTCAGGCGAAAGGGCAACAGGATCCGCTGCAGGCGCGCTCTTCGCGATATCGTTGTAGAGTTGCCGAATCTTCTCGGGCAGGTTGTTCCATGCTTCCTCCGCTGCAGCTCGACTGATCGGAACACGCTGTTGACCTTGTTGTCTGCGCATTTGCGCTAACTGCATGCGTTGCTGAGGGGTCATTGCAGCCAGTTGCTCGGGCGTCATAGCCATATTTGGTCTAGAAGGTGGCGCCGATATTCCTCCTTGAGTAGTAGCTGACTGGGCTGTCTTTGAGACCGGCGCTGCTTGGGGCTCCGTAGGCTCTTCAGCGGCTGATTTGCGCTTGGTGCCTTGTTTAGAAGCGGATGCCTTTGTGCCCTTCGCAGCCGCCGTGTTTTGAGCCTTGGCAGTCTGGTTTTGTTGGTTCTGCTGTGGGGTGGGCTGTTGAGGACCCTGCTTAGCCTGAGAAGTGGTAGAAGGCCCGGTCAACGGAGGTTGTTGCACCGTTTGATTCTGCTGGTTTTGATTCATATTCTGCGCGGCTAAAGCCTGGGCTGCCCGGTCCTGGGCCATTTGCATCAGTTGTTTCTGCCTGTTCCGAAGGATGATTTCGCGGAGCTGGTCGTCGGAGTAGTTCGCCACTTGAGCACCCAAGCGCTGGCGAGCCACTTGGATTTCAGTGGCGGTGACCGGCCGCAACGCTGGCATGTTCATTGGTACCTGCTGCTGGCCCGCCCGGAACGCTTGTGGATTCACAAACGGCTGGGGCTGTCCCTGAAAGGACATCATCTGTCCCCAGTTGGCCTGGCCATTCTGGTCCATGTTACGGACGGCTCCTTCTTTCCCCTGAGCTACAATCTGGGCAAGATGTAGCTTCTGCAAAGTCATGAGTTTCTGCAAATCAACTCCACCAAGAGCTTGTGGGTTTGCAGCCACCCATTGTTTCAATTGACCCCATGTTTTGATATGCTTCGGGACTGGGGAAACCATATTCGGGTTGTTAGCAAGGATCGCAGGAGGAAACTGGATGCGATCCATCTCCTTGACCTGATCAGGTGTCATCTCTATGCCCCCGCTCTGCTGCCGCAGAAGCTGAAGCTTGTACAAGTCGTGCTGCCTCTGTTGCTGTTGCCGTTGCTGAGCCGACATCTGCTGTCCCGCGAGCATCTGATTGGGCATTTGCGCACCGTTCATTCCGGCGAGTTGCTGTTGCAGTCCGAGAGACGCTCGCATGTTCTGATTATTACCCATCTGATTGTTCATCATCTGCTGATTCTGGCCGGCTTGAGACAAATTCTGCTGCATGGGCAACGGTTGCTGACCAGCATTTGCTCTTGCGAGAGCTTGGTTGTTTGCGAGAGCACGACGCTGTTGATTGAGGAGAAAAGCGTTAAGCTGTTCAGGAGTCATTTGAGCCAGCTGTTCATGTGCCGCGGGTGGCAGACCAGGAGGAATCTGGGGTCGACCTTGCATTCCGGGCTGTCCAGCAAGACCCTGCACGCCATTGGGCTGTTGTCCCATTCCGGGAGGCCGCGACGGTGGCCGGACTTGAGCGGCCACCTGCGCCGGGGACATCTGCCCAGGCGGCATGGGACGGTTCAACATGGGCATAGCGGGACTCTGGGATAGTTGTTGTTGCATCTGTGGATTGGCCTGGCCAGCTTGCGATATCGCCATTTGCGCTTTCTGAGCCGCTTGTGCTCGTGCTTGCGCTTGGGTCTGCGCTTGGGGCTGAGGTTGGAACTGTGCTGCCTGCTGGTTTCTATCCTGCTGAACGGTCTGAGGGTTCTGCAGGTGCTGTGCTGCGAGAAATTGAGGGCTAATAGAGGCGCCATTGAGGTTGGCCTGACCTCCTTGACCCATCGGCTGGCCTACTTGGAACATGTTCTGAGGAGCAGTGTATGGCTGTTGATTCATTTGGGAAGAGCTGGCGGGCACCACGAGTTGACCTGCTTCTTGGGAACGCAGCCCATCCGCTTGCTGGCCCTGGATGTTCTCGACATTGCCGATGAAGGACGACGGATCAAGACTCTGCTGGTTGCCCATGGGAAATCCCGAATTGCGCTGAAAGGTCATCATATTCTGAAAAATCTGTCGCTGCTGAGGATTCATCATGGGATCTGTCATCATGGCCCCGTTAGGGTCGACACCGGCGCTCTGCGCTCGTGCCATCTCCATGCGGTTTCGTTTATGTCTTCTGAGTTGATTCAAAGCCTGGCAGCGGAAGAAGTATGTGATTGGATCCATGTTCTTTCGGGTGAGGTATTGTCTCTGCTCAGGTGTCATATTCTGTAGGTTCATGCGAATCTTCTCCATATCTTCCTGGGGCGTTTTGGCAAGGATCTGATTGGCTATTCGACAGACATGTTCGTATTCTTGAGCTGATAGAGTATTGAGATCGTCAGGCAGGGAAGCGTTGCCGCCTGGTCGTTGTTGCGCACGCTGCTGCTGGAGCATAGCCTGATTCTGCGACTGTTGCTGCTGTTGTTGCTGCTGTTGCTGTTGTTGCGACTGCTGCTGCTGTTGGCGCTGTTGAATTGCAGCTTGTTGGGCGGGATCGTTGATGCCGATCGGCATCTGCTGTTGACCTGGCATTGGAGATGCTTGCACAGGTCGGTTCAATTGCTGAGGAAATCCGTTCTGCCCTACCCCAGGCATACCCGCGGCAGGCCCTTGTGGCATCATCCCATTCTGCATAACTGCGGCTTGTCTGGCTCTCGTGTCTCGTATGTGGATTAACTTCTCGTTGCATTCCTTGTCGTAGTCGACCTGTGAAGAGATTCGAGATTAGACTATCTCTGAGCACGGCGGCGAAGGAAAACTTACTTTTTCCCTGGCGTCTTTGAATGCTTTTTGCTCAAAGCTCATTGCAGCTTGAGCCGCGCTCTGAAAATCAATTCGAGGCTGAATCAACCGGAGGGAAGTAATCCTTTGTTGGACAGAAAAGTTAGCCCATCAGACGCGGACAGAGTCAACGAAAACAGTGGAATTGTAAGGCATGAATTGAATATGGCCTTTTGACCAGTAAGTGAAGGGAATACCAGGAGCTTAGCACTCACATCTGATAGACCTTGACAGCTCGGTCTTTAATCGGGACTTCCGCTCTCCAACCGCTAAATGGACCCTGGGCTTGAAGCGCCTGAGCCACCTGGTTCATTATTACCGTTGCATTTTCATTTCTCTGCGGCATCTGCGTCTGGCCGTGCGGATTGGCTCCGCCAGGCATGCCCCCGCCAACATTGGGGAAGTTTGCGGGATTCATAGCTGCAGCCCCGTCAGAGGGGATCGGCGAGCAATCCGCGAAAGCTTTCCTGTCTCGCCAGCATTCGCTGGTAAATCCAAATAATTCTCACACGCTGCAATGTCTTTTTGTCGAACCGCGAGGGTTTCCAGTAAGCTCTTTCGTTGAGATTGAGAGGTTGACAGAGCTTCAGGTGAATGGAGAAAGTGGTAAGAATACAGAAGGGTTTATGATATATGACAGCTGAGAGGTACACCGAAAGCGGGCTCGAAGGTAAAGAATATCGTTGGATCTGCCGTTTAGAATCGTTGCGAGTGAAAATAAGGTATGTAGGTTTGAAGAAAATGAGAGAGCGTAGTTTCGAGGACCAAGGCAGCGGAGAAATTCGAGGCGTTTGGGCACCGGTTATCAGTCGAGGGGATTCGCTGGCAGAAGTCGGAAAAGTGGCTTGGGAGGAGGAATGACACTGCGCCGGTAAAGGATCAGTGACAGGGATGTTGCGACAACGTCGCTTGCAGAATATGGTCCGAATAGTAGACAGCGGTCTCTGGCCGACAACCCAGGGGGTCAGAGGAGTCGAATTAGGATGATAATGATGGAAATAATGATAATAGTAATAATTGAAGAAAAGCGAGAGAAATGGTCTCCTGGAAGTGCGTAACAATGAAAATTAGAATGGACCCTCTACGAAAAAGGACTCAGGTACGAAGTATAAGAAAGAGAGGGGGTATTATTCAGAAAAGAGTATGCGAAAAAAAAAGAAACGATGAGACGAGAAGAAGAAGAGGGTAAGAACAAGCGAACAATGCGTGTTCAGTGGTGTGGAATAATAATTCCAGCAGTCAATGGAAAGGAAATGATGGACGGTCGGGGATGAAGATCTGGAGGAGGAGGAGGAGTGGGTGGCTGTTTGGTGGTGGTGGGCTTACCGTAGAAGAGCTGCCTGGTGGCGTGGATGATATGAATGGGTCGTCAGCTGGAGGGAAAAGGTGGGAGGAAATATTATCCAGATAGCGGTAGGGAAGTTCAGAGAATCAACTTCCTCCTCTTTTCGTCTTATTCCTCGACAAAGAGTGTATTAAGAAAAGTCGAAAAGGAAGAAGAAACAGTCGCAGAAGGAAAAGACAAGAGGCTTGTGAGAAGGGACCTTCGATTGGACCAGCGACTGTGAAGCTCATAAAATGAAGAACAGTTTAGAAAAGAAAAACGATGGTGGAGCAGCCCAACAAGGGAGGAAACTCAGGAAACAGCAAGAAACTAAAGCTGAAGATCCTCGTAGTGGTACTAGTAATTGTTACTGACAGACTCTGGAGACTCACTAGCTGAATAGTCAGTCCATAGTGATAGTCTATCTATCTACTCAGAATTATCATCCCAAACAATTCCTTCTGCAGACTGCAGCTACGAAATAGATGATAGATAGCACCAAATCACCAAGTCAATAATCTAACCAAGTGCTAATTACCTATCTATGGGTTTTGGCGGCACTACGAGAGGACTAAGTGGCTCCTAAACCAAGGTACTAGACCCTTCAGGCGTTTTGGGATTTGCGCAAAAGTCCCAGAAACTTTTAGTTGACGGGAGCGGATGATGGACCCAGAACCACCTTACTACTACTGGTTAGTCACTTACAGTACTTCGTACTACCAGTCTATACCATTAACCGGCTAGTCAAGTGCCTGGTACCTTGGAAATTGGAATTCTCCAAAGCGAATAATAATAATGAGTGTCATCTCGATGACAATAATCAATAACTAGGTATGGAGTAAGGTACTAAGGTATCGCTCGCATCTGTCAAATAACTGCTTCTAACAATAGGTGCCCTTGACTGGCTGGATTTCGACGCAAGGTCCTGAGACTAGACTCGAAAGTTCAGTCCAACAGCGTACCTAGTAGGTACTAGAGTGTGCCCACCACCAGGGAAATTGGTACCTACCTATTAATATTATTTGTTACGAGGCTCGCGCAAATGCTCATTATCGTTACTATTATGAGAGAGCTCCCATTGGTTTGAGAGGAACTCCAGACAAGATCATATGGTGTCCATCGTCTGGTACGTAGACTAAGTACCTTCTAAACAAGCTGTTGTCAATTATCATAAACCCCACCAACGCCTTTAGACCAGATCCTAGTATCCACCTCAAGTCTACCAGGTACGTACTAGAGTCAACGACCATAATTAAGATCTGATGAATAGACACATATTGAAGACGTCTTATTTGTTTAGACTTCTTCACGAAATCATAAGGTACAGCAGGATTACTGCAGACTCCAGAGTGCAGGATCAGCATGCCGGAGTGCTTGGAGGTACCCACCTCTCTGCTCTGTACCTTTCGTTTCTCGGCGCCCCTTGTCAGGCCATATCACGTGATGGCTGCTGTCGTCACCGCCCGTCTTACCTAGCATCAAGCGACCGCCGACAGGCCCTTTTCCGTTGGGGCCTGTATACGTACTGTACTTGATGATGATGATCAAGAAGATCCACTAGATAGTCTGGATCACCGGATCACTGGACATCTAAATTTCGACGTATTTGGGTCGCTCAAATCCTCTATCTTTGTCCTTCCTCATTTTTTGTTTCTACCACTTACAGCCCGGGCTTTACTCTCTATCACCTTTTCGGCCTTTTTCAATCAGACCTACAGCCTACAGGCTCTCGGCTCGATAGTCTCTCCTATACTGTCACGTTCCTTGCATTTCCTCCCGTCATGCTCATCTAATTTGGGACCCCTAAAGCATACTATTTGTCTCGTCTGTTTCCCCGGTGGCCCCTAAGCGCCATGTTCATATTCTCCGCAGCTCCAGTCCCGGTCGGGTCCAGTATCTTCTTTGGACTGGCCCTCCTCGCCATCTGCGTTTCAGTCTTATTACTACTCCGACGTTTCCTTACCCTGCGAGCGACTCCGGCATACCTCTCAGTCCCCGTCTTCCTGGCTCTCGCGCTTCCCGCCAGCGTAGTACTTCTAGTCCCAATCGATCTTGCATCCAGTTCTCGTGACGGAGGCGGCCCAAAGGCGATATGGCTTCCAGATCGTTTAATTCTCGTAGCATGGCGGATCGCCTATTGGTTAATTTTCGTTCTGACCTGGTTTGTACCACATGTGGTCCTGCTGACCCCCTCTGTCTGCAGAAGTGCTGACCAAAGGTAATCCTGCAGGGCTATCCTCCCGCTGTTAGGAGAATATATCGATTCGGGTTATCGTGATACCAAGAGTCGCATTGTGTATTCGCTGCGTTCGAACGCTCGCTACCAGCTGATCGTCTTATGCTGTGCGTTTGTCGGTCTGATCTACATTTCCATCCAGAATGGCTTCCAGTTCGCCTCGATCAAGGCGCTTGTCATGGCCTTGGCCTATGTATGGGGTCTTGTGCTTGCAATCTATTCAATGGGCCATGGCCTGGTTTCCATACCTCGTACGCTATTCCGCAACGCCAACGTCAGTGGCAGGCTACGCCGGGTCCAGGCCCATGCGCCTCGATTGCATGACCGACTTATGGATGCCATCAACGATCTCGAGAGCCTCGAGTCGCAAGTGACTCAATTGCAGCAGCGCAAAACTGGAACTGCTCTAGATTTTCAGGATTGGATTGAGGAATTGGCAGAGACATCCAGCCCCATCGAGTCGCGATCCGCTATTCTGGAACCGTCCAGTGTGCAAGGCACCGTTCCTCCGGTCATCACGGAACGCTACATGGCGGATCTGACCCGACGTCTACAGCGCGCTCGGCACCAGAAGGCCCGCTTTGTCGATGAATGGGATCGTCTGGTTCTGCTCGCTGCCGACTTGCAAGCAATTATCGACTCTTCCGCATCTCAAAAGCTGGACTTTGGCCAATCGCCTCGGCGTTCGACTTCTCTCCCACGCATAAAGGTCTTGACCCCCTACATGCGGTACCAGCTGTATGTCAACATCATTCCCAGTCTGCGGCTCGTTTTGGGTGCGCTTTGCGCGATCGCGTCCGTCTGTGTCATCTGGTCGGAATTGATCAAATCCTTGGCTCCCCGCTTGTCCGTCGTGACGCTCTCCATCATCTCATATCATAAAGATCCAGAACCGGTGGATTTCGGAAGGCAGCTGGCCGCCTCCGCCTGGTTGCTGTACATGTGCGCTGCCGCTCTGGTGGGCGTCAAAGATGCCAAGGTCTGGGGCAATCG
Organism: Aspergillus quadricinctus; assembly: GCA_022814375.1. NCBI lineage: Eukaryota > Fungi > Ascomycota > Eurotiomycetes > Eurotiales > Aspergillaceae > Aspergillus > Aspergillus quadricinctus. The sequence continues at coordinate 454,780 of JAKLNT010000014.1, read as the reverse complement.
TGCCCTGGTTCGCCGAAACACTTATGGAGAGAGCGCATGCTGGTACGCTAGCTTAGTCGCCAGGCTTACCGTTCCAATTGCTTACAACTTCCTGACGTTCTTGCCGCTGAATGTCCGACAAAACACTATCTTCTATCATTTCCTCGGTCGGCTTATTGATCTCACGCCTCTGGGAAAGGGGTTTGATTATTTCTTTCCGGTCTTCATTCTACTGCCCGTCTTTGCAACTCTCTTCAACCTCTACGGGAGAATCAAGAATGTGTTTGGCTTGGGTCTGATTGAGGAGGATGACAATGAGTTGGAGAATAACCCCAGTGGCTATGGGCTCGGCGGTTGGAGAGAAGGCCGCGAACTCATTGATCGAGAATTGAACGGCCTTGGATCTCTAGCGCCGTCCTCCCGTATTGGGCAATCGACCTGGCAGTCGAGCAGTAACGCCGATGCTCCTGGATCCCTATCCTCCAGAACACCTCGGGCCGATAGTGCTCGACCAACCCGGCCTCTCAGAGGCCCTCCCGCATCCTCCGCTGTTCTAGATGAAGAGGCCGACGAGGAGAATTTCTTCCAGTCTTTTGCGCATCGGGTCAGAAATACTTTTGAGACTGCAAGCAAACCTCAATGGCTCCAGGGCGAACCCTTTCGCCTTCCGAGATGGATGAGCAATGATAGGGCCCAAGGAAATAATGGTCTCGCAAGGTTGTTTGGTGGTCGCCCAGCTGATGGTGGGGTTAGACTTTAGTAAGCCCGAATTCTACTCGGAGCATTTGTACAGTATCCTGCATGGCGAGGCGTCTGGCTGGTCATATATTTCCCTGGTATATAATATGTATAATTCATTTTAGCTATCGATAGATAGTGGCTTGAAGACTCGAGTGCGTAGCGTTTGTCCGTTAATCTGAATGGATCGTGTGGTGATATATATTTCCTGGCGTTGGTGCCTGCACGAGGACTTGACAGACACCCCATACGCAGCATTAGATCAGGCGTCCTTATTTTAGATGTCGATCTCGCTTTCAGCCTGAAACTCGTAGTATGAAAGAAAACCGAGATCAGTCTGACTGAGGTGGCCTCAAGATTTGTTGCCAACTTGCCTTCAACTTGTGATTCTGTGAATACTGTGGCTGTAGGCGGTAGGCAGAATGACCCCCCGGCGCTCCGCCGAATAATTTGCCCGGTCCAGGTCAACAGGCCCCAGCTTCCATGACGCTCAACATTCGTCAACCACTTTTCCTTCGCCTCTAGCTGGACTCTCGATCCATGAACCTTCACCCGTCACACGTTGCTCAGTCCTCCGTGGGCGAGAGGTGTGCTTCATATATCACAGCGATCAGTGACACTCTCACCCAGCGACTCGTTTCGCCCCTCCTGTCAGCCAAAGCGTCATCTTCCCTGCGCACCCTGACCCTCCCACCCGATTGGACCCTCGATCCTGCAGCTCCTCCCACTGCCGCTCTCACCGTCCTCGCCTGCGCTATTGCACTCGTCGCCATGAGCTGGCGGTTCAGCGATCTTTGGCGCCGCTCCCCCTATCCGGCCGCCAAGGCCACGCCGCCGCATATCAGCGACAGCGACTACACCTACCTCACCCCGGAGGATATCGCCGACCGCCCGGCGGGCTACGCGGGTGCGGGGGAAGACGAGCCAGATACCCTTCTTCTCAAGCATCGCAAGAATACCTACGCCTTGCATTTCCCCGCGTACGCCATCAATGACGGGGCGCTCAGCGTGGGCGAGCTGAGGCGTCGGGCGGCGGAGGTCACGCGCACCCCTAACCCGGCGCGGATCAAGTTACTCTACAAGGGGAAATTGTTGGATGATGACTCGATGCCGTGTCGGACTGAGGGCCTCAAGCAGCAGTCGGAGGTGCTGTGCGTTGTTTCCGAGGTGCAGCCCGGTGAGAGCACGCCCAGTGAAGGCTCGGAGGCGGAGGCGGAGAAAGCCGACGAGGCTCCCCGTCCCGACGAGGTGCAGAGCGGCGGGGAAAAAAGGAAGAGGAATCGGAACAGAAACAAGAAGAAGAATAAGGGCAAGGGCCGGAATAAGACAGCTGATGCGGCTGCTGGTGATGCGGACGGGCTCGCTCCGCCGGCGGAACCGCCGCGACCGTCCTCTGCTGGGGAGTCGTCATCGTTACCGGCGCAGTCTCCTAATCTGAAGGTCTTACGCACCCCGCTCGAGCAAGCCAATGCGTTGATCACATACCTGCGGACTGAGCTGCTTCCCCTCTGCGAGGCGTATGTCGCCAATCCGCCTACTGATGCCAAGGCACGCGATTTCGAGCACAAGAAGCTGAGCGAGACGATCCTGGCACAGGTCATTCTCAAAGCGGACGGGATCGAGCCGGATGGCGATGAAGCCGCTCGCAATGCGCGTAAAGCTCTGGTCAAGGAGGCGCAGGCGGCTCTCCACAGTCTGGACCAAGCTGCAAAGGAATGAGTTACGCCTGGGGAAGTTGATTGATTTTGAACACTGTATATTTGGGACTTGCATTGCTTTAACCTATATATTTGGCACATGGCTTTCGACAGAGGGAATAGAATTGCTCTTGATGAAGACAAGACAAGACACAGAGGATCGGGTATCTCTGGATCTTTCATCGCTTTATGGTTATGGTTTATGGATGGACACCAGGTCGTGTCCAATGCATATACGTGTACTTGAAAATTCGCATTGAGAGGGCGTCTGGGGATGATGTCTTGGAATTGTTTCTAGGGACTCATGAGATGGCTCTTGATATGAAGTCAATTGCTGGAGACAAAGGGACCGAGTACATTGATTACCCACAGGATGCATGCTTCAACTAAAAGCTCTCGCCGAGTAGCTAAGTAGACGCACTAATCTAAACCGGTTTAAGGCTCTCTGATTTGCAGTCTAGATAGATCCTGTCTATCCACGCAGCAGTCGGGCTAGCCGCAAGATTGGCTGGGCTCACTGTGAGGCTTCGAGGCTTCGAGCTAAACCTTCAGCCCCCGTGCCGTTTCTTTCTCTCTCTCTCTCTCTTTTGACTCCCGTACTTGCGATCTCTCTTCTCCTTTCTCCTTTGCTCTGGTGTTGTCGATCCCAACCCTTGCCTCATTTTCTGGATTCACTTGTTCACTTCAATTCTTTCCACCCTTAATGCCTTTTGCTGCTTGTTCCTAAATTTACTACTACTACTACTACTAATCTTGCAACAGCGTGGAGCTCTTCTACGTCGGCGCCACAGTCTAGCCACACGCTGTGCATCCACTCCTTTTTCATCCTTTTCCTTCTTCCCCCTCTTCTATCTTCGCATCTCGTCCTCGCCCCTCGACGGGTCTCGTCCCTCACACCGTCGTCGCTAATCTAATCTTCATTTCTCTCTTTCTATACCTGTCTTATATCCTCTTGTCGCTCGAAAGCTTTGACGATCATACCGAAACGCCTGCCCTGTCTAAACGGGAAGACGCATCGCTTATCCACGGTACCGAGTCCGCCGGTTCCCTTTACTAAGAGTCGAGGTTCGAGCGTACCGAAATTGCCGGCTCGAGCGGAGGAATTGAACCAAAGAAAATAATATCCTGCTGCTGTCTCCTGGCCTATTTACGTTTTACTCTTTCGGGCGGCCTTCCCTCCTATCCGGCCTTCTCCCTAGCTTCCACCCCCTGAGACCGAATCAATCCATTTGCGAACGACTACGAACGCTGTCCATCTCGCATCATAAAGCTTCATCGATTGGAGCGTCCTATTTCGTCAATTGACCGCGGTCGGCGCACGTGCGTTCCCCTGGGATGGCCTGATTGAGGGGGAGACTGCTGGAATTCGGTCTGCGTTTGACAAGACCCCACCATATCTGCACCCCTCGAATTATTCACCGGGTTCCAGCTGGTCTGACCTATCTTGACGCCTACTTATTTATTTCATTAATTTTCAATCGCTGCTGGAATGGCGGGGACAGCCACCGCAACGTTCTCTGCAGATGTCTGGACCTCGCCTGGTAGCGTAGACGCCAGTCAGCAACAATGGGACTTTGCCGTTCCCGTGAGGCAGAATGTAAGTGTTTGCACGTGTTGTCGAATGCCGTAACTTGTCTGTGGGCTTGATGGTATTGGCTGCGGACAATGGCTGATTATTTTCTGATAGAGCAACCCTCGGCCCAAATCACGGTCCCGCGACTCTGGCCACAGAAGATCCCGAGACAAAGGCTCCAGAAGCTCATCCCTATCCAGACATGCCTACGCACAAGAGGCAAACGTCCTAGCATCTCGGGGAAGGCGTGAACATAGCCCAAAGCGACACGAAAGTGAGCCTGGATTCCCGCGAGACCTGCACGGATATGAAGCGGTGACTCGGAGCGGGAGCAAAGCGAGAGATTCTGAACACAATGGACCTCACAAGGGTAGCGACAAGAAAGATGGGATGGGACAGCATCTGAATGAACAAGACAGTGCCTATTGGATCCATCGCGATAAGCTGGCCAAGATTGAAAGCGAGGAGCTGCAACAGGCGGCCTATCTGTTTCAACGTCGGGGTGGTCTGGAGAGTGGCAAGCCCAGCCGGGCGAGAAACCACGACTCCAACAACAGCGGGTTCAGCGGGTTCAGCGGGTCGGTAGGTGTACCGGCGGCATCAGAGGCAATGGAGCCATGGCCCAGCTTCCGCGAGGAGCAGCGCAACCACGCCAGCTCTCCGACGCCCTTGGACGGTGACGGCACTGGGGACGTGACGGAAGAGGAGCGGCGAGGTTGGGATCTTCGTAGACCAGAGGAAATTGCTGCCGACGAGGTGACAGATAGTGCGTCGAGTATGTATCGTAACCCGGGACTTCGAAAGAGTTCGTCTCGGATACCCATATCGACGGCCAGCCCGGTTCCTATTTCTCCTGAGCATCTGGGACGGGAGTTTCCCATGCAGCGTGCGCGAACGCTCACGAATGGTGAGGATGAAATCATGTCGTTTGGAAAGCCACGCAGAGCCAGCGAGCCAATCGCGGTGGAACCTTCCGACTCCTCTGCCACTCCATCTGCAGGCAGCCGACCAAACAGTCGCGGCATACAGACCAACCAAAATTCCCCGGTCAAGAAGGGATCAACGACCAAAGGTTCTGCAGGTTCTGCAGGTTCTGCAACCCGAAAAACTTCTGCTCCTCCCAGCAATACCCGGAAAGCGTCGAGGAACCGGACCGTTTCGACCAATTCGCAGCGACCTACCACCAGATCAGGCGAACCCAAGCCGCCCCAGACGATCAATCGACCCGAAGGTGATCCTCCGTGGTTGGCGACCATGTATAAACCCGACCCTCGACTCCCTCCCGATCAGCAGATCCTCCCTACGCATGCACGAAGAATGCAGCAGGAACAATGGGAGAAGGAGGGCCGGACACCTACAACGTACGATCGGGAGTTTGCTCCCTTGGCTATCGGGCCTGACGATCGACCTGAGCTGCCCAGCAAGGAGGAAGACAGGGAGAAGGTTGAGGATAAGCCGGAGAAGGCTGAAGACCAGTCAATCTCACCGGTACAAGCAGAGAAGACCGACCAGCTCCTCGCCTCGCCGAAGAGTCCCGCGTCGCGGCCGGCTTCTAGTTCGGGATACAGCCCCATGCCCAAGCTACAGGAGATGCCCCCGGCCGCCCAGGTGGGATTGACGCCAAAATGGGACCCTCCCGTGGTGACTGCGCAACCTCCGCCAAAGAAAGAGAAGGGATGCGGATGTTGCATCGTTATGTGATTCGAATATCTGGTCTTTCTCGGAACTGTTTATTGCATTTGTCTACTGCGTCAGGTTGGCCGAGGTGTTGTGTGTTGCTCAGTCCTGTTCGGGAGTTTCTTTTCTTTTCACCCCCTTTCCATCTACGTGTTCTCGCGTCTTCCCATTCGCAGGTGAGCGACGTACGCATACCTGCTACTTCTAAGGCGAGAGCCCATCACTTGATGACTTTGATACGCATACCTTCCTTCAGTTTTCCTTGCTTAAAACTTGATCTGACCGATCACCTGCATACCCCGCTGTTTTGTCGTTTCGTTTCGCCGTTTCATACTTCAGCGACAGCATTTCATTTCTTATCTGATCTATATCCAAGTTAGTCATGCTGACATCGAGTCCATATTCACCCGGTCTGACGGTCAGAACGTGGCCGTAGCTAAATTACAAATTCAAGCTCTATCATCTATGCATTGGTAATCCTCAAATGTAGACGGACGATGATCTTATCCATGCCAAGAACATCTCAACTCCTGAAAACCTTAAAAGAAGTAGTCACTTTAGAGTGCCACTACCACGGAACGATTAATAAGCATTCGCCATCCGATAACATCATCAGGATCGGGAACCTCCTCCATCTGCGCCAGCACGAACGTCAACGGAATATAAACCCACCCCGCCTCCCACCACCACCACCACCAACAACATCACCTCCTTTCGTTCCTCTACAATCGCCCACCATAGCTTCCATATTCTCCCGTCTGTTCGGCTCCTTTGCCGGCCCCTCCCCAGCAGCCATGTCAGCCGCGAAAACCAAAGCCCAGAACTTGATTAATGACAATGCCGTTGGTGCGTCCTCCCCTAACCTCCTCCATCTCAACCAAATCACCCCAAGGAAAAGAATGTAACTGACGAGTGACGTGAAAGTGGTCTTCTCGAAATCCTACTGCCCCTACTGCAAGGCCAGCAAGCAGACGCTCCGCGACCTAGGCGCCAAGTTTTATGCGTTGGAGTTGGATGAGATTGGTTCGTTCGCCCCCCTTCACCAATCCCCGTGCTGAATGGAAAGAGTGGATAAAGTGGAGAGGTGCTAACTGATGACTGATGGTAGATGACGGAACCGAGATCCAGAATGCGCTGTATGAAATGACGCAGCAGCGGACCGTGCCGAATATCTTCATCGGGCAGAAGCATATTGGTGGGAACTCGGACTTGCAGGCCAAGTCGGCGCAGTTGCCGGCTTTGTTGAAGGAGGCAGGCGCTTTGTAGATTGCTATAGATTGTGTCGTACACGGTAGAATGTATCTAAGAAACAGATGATGGTTTACTGTGATCCGTAATGATTGTGTTCCTGATTGGAGATTCAAGATTCAAGATAGTACAGTAGAAGAATACAGAGGAAGGATTAAACGACCTTCAGGACTACAGTTCCAACCGGTCTTTCCACAATCCCCATCACGCCATCCACAACACTCTGCCGCGCTCCCTCGCTAGCTACCGTCTTCCCGGCCAGATAATTCAACCACAGCAGCCGACTGATCCGCTCATCGGCCACCCGGCCCAGGAAGCGCATCGGCTTCGCAGGATCAGGATGGACCAGCGCATTCAGCTCCCCGCGGGCATTCCTTACCAGAAGCAAGGTCTGCCCCTTCGGAACACTCTTCCCCTTCCCACCCCCAAACAGACTCTTGAATTCATTCATTGCAGCCCCAAACGACTCGTCCTCGAACTCGCCCGCACCCGCAGCCGCAGCCGCACCGCCCTCCTTAGCCTTTGCGTTCGCCCGTTGCGCCCGCGCCGTGATGCCCCGCACAAAGCCGTCCCGCATATGCAAAAAGTCCGTATTGCGCGTCGGCACGATCCGGATCACAGTGCGCAGCCCGTCGGCCTTGACGATCTCGTTCCACGCCGCCTCGCCTATCTCCGGATCCAGGAGCAGCTGCTTCAGCTCCTGCCGCTCGGTCGGGACCAGTGACGTCGCGGACGTCGCGCCGGGGGTGTTGCTGATGACGCTGTCCCGGCCGGGCGGGTTCACCGCCGTGCGGACCAGCCGGTGCTGCAGTTCCGAGATGTCCGACTTGGCGACGTACAGGCCGACGACGTACACCTGGATCTGGAGGAAGGAGACGGTGCGGATGCCTAGACCCAAAAGCTGGTATTCGTCTTCTTCCACGCTAGGGCCCCCGGGGATGTCTTCTCCGGGCTTGAGCGAGGGGTCCTCGACGGATCGGGGGAGCCGGATCGTGCTGGGGAAGTGAGGGACGGTGCTGGTGCCTGTGGCGACCTGCTCGACGCCGTCTTGTCCCTGGATGCGGATCACTGATGGGCTGCTCGGGAAGCCGTCTGGGCCGTCCAGCTTCAGCGCTCCGTTGCTCGCATTGTTGTGGCTGTCGTTGTTGGCTGACTTGGTCTCATCGAGCTGAGAAAGTCCAAACAGGTCCATCTTGATGACTCCGTACATGGCCACGGCACAGACCGCGATGCCGGCCGCAGACAGAGTCATCGACCGCCGGTATTGTGCGATTTCTGCCTCGCGTGTGCGCGCATTTCCTGATGATCGAAGGGGGTTCTTCGCAGCGGTACGGAGCGGACTGACGGTCGAGAGAAAGCGGCCGGAGGAGCGTAGATGATTCGATTGGAGATATTGGCGGCGGAGACACTGGCCACAAGTACGCCAGGCCAAAGACCCTTGTATCGAAGATGCTGCTGCCATTTTGTTGATATATGAGGTGGACACCGAGGTATGACGAATGGCATGATCGAGACCATGAGGTGACGGCGGATATCGGTTCAGGGATGCACGTGACCTTCACTGCCCTGACACTCTTCCTCTATCAGTATCAACTTAAGCTAGAAACACACTGAAGTATCAATCTTGAATTCCTATCAAAGAAACTACTCGTACAAATATGATCCATATATTCACGTGCAGCCTCCGTGACCAGGCACCACAGTCATCCAGAAATGCCAGCTAAGCGGACAGGCCCAACAAGTCATTGCAGACTTTCGTCCCGATCAAAACTCATAGTTTCCATAACCAGCGCGACATGGGCCACAAAGCCTGAACTTGCAATTCCTGCATAAGTACATCTGTGAGTCCGAGCGCTCGACAACATTCATCGAAGCAATCAGCTGCGCAGTGGGCGAAGTATCTTCCGATTGAATCTGTTCCCACAGGGAAGCCGGAATCAAGGTCTCTCTCGGAAAGATTCTGCGCCAGCAGCTTTCACATTCATACTCGTAGTTCGGGTTCTCGACTTCGGAATTATCAATTATCATGGCAAAATCGTGATTGCAGTCATTAGGATCAAGTCTTGATCCGTCTGGCTCGGTCCCGAAGAAGTCCGAATTCTCCTCCCAGTCAGATCTAGCGTCAAGATCGACATCGCTACCGGCCTCAGAAGCAAAGTGAGTGCGTTCGATAGCTCTAGCGAGCGACATTTCAGGCTCTTGATCCTCGTCATAATCATCCTCATACTCTGCCTGGTCGTCTTGCTCATCGTCTGTCTCATCTGGGTCAGATCTCCAGCCACCATAACGATCCCAATAATCCTCGTCATCAGAGAGATCCTCAGCGTCTTTAACTTCCTCTCCCTCTTCAAATTCCTCCTCTGCACCCTCTCCCTCGTCAATTTGAGTGGCGATCTCCTCAGCGTTCTCATTACGAACATCTATCTCAGCCGCCCGCCCCTTCTCACAGATATTCGCTTTGCAGACCTCGATAGCCCGGCAACAGTACCAGCACCACTGTGCACCGCAACGGCACTGCATGTGACGACAGCCAAACATTCTGCGGACTGCAGCACGGCACTTGGGGCATCGTTTGATTCCCAAGTTTTCCAAAGTCCGCGCCAATTCAGGGTCAATATCCGACACCTGACACGGGGAGCCGTGGTGGTACAGCTTCTTGCATTTCCAACATACCTGAGCAAAACACTTCGGGCACAGAACAGGGAACGAGATGTACAACGGGCTCACGGGAAGAGACGGTGTAGCCCCACTGGCTGCCAACTGCCTATAAAAGCCGCTAGAAGACACGAGGTTCTTCCATTGTTGCTGTATGTAGCTCGGGGGAATGAACACGGAGCAGGTGGCAACAGGGCAGTAGCAGCGGTTGACTGTCCTCCACTCCTCGAATTTCAACTTGTACAATGCAATCTCCTCGTCAGAAAGATACCTGCGTGCGACAGCCAGAGGGATGGGTTGGCAGCAGCGCGGCGGCATCATGGCCTCATCCTTGCACGCCATGAGGAAGATTTGCCGGATACACTCGGTACAGCAATAACAATTGCATCCTTTGCAAGGTCTGACTTGTTCGCCTTCAATATCCTCGGTGCAGTACGCACAAGGACGAATCTCTGCTGGTGCTTCTGGCGGTACTTCTGTCGGTGCGTGTGCTTCGGCTGGTGCTTCGGCTACTACCTCTGAAACGATTTCATCTATGGACATCTGCTCAAAGCGGTAGATGGCTTCCATGGTTGAGATTCACGCTGGAGTAGCAGCGAGAAAAGCCAGGAGAGAGTCCAGCAAAGGCAAGTAAGCCAGCAGAGCTACGCGAGATAGCAGACTTTGTCAGACATATTACTGATGCGCTTGATGGGCTGGGATACGGTACCTGGCTAACCCTCGGATGCAAGTAACACTCTTGCTTCAAGTCAGACCGCGTAATCTCTGGAGAAGCAACAAGGGGAAAAAGTGGTGAAGAGGAATAACAACAGAAAAGAAAATATAAATAAGGAGAGGGAGAAAAAAAAGTCAGTGAAGGACAAACACAGCGCATCACAACGACTAATCAAGGACCCACGAGGGGCTCATGGTTGACTGTGATATGGCTCCCTTCTGGGTTGAGCCTTCCTATTTCACTAAGGTGGTAGGTTCGTTGGTATGTGAGAGTGAGCATTATGACGGCTGAAAACTCAGGATAGGGGAACTCTCCATCCCCTTTATTGTCATTGACGATTGTCGGATGATCGATGAGACGGGGAGAGGTCGGTTATCAGTATCCATTTCCGAAATGGGAACCGACGGAATACTATGCCTGGATGCCTGAGCATGAATGTAAAGGGAGGTTCAGGGCATGAGTAAAGCATAATGGCCATGGTCAGCTTAATCTTGTAGCCAACTAAGCACTGAGTCAGTCTGTCTCATCACATATCCTGACCAGAAAGCGAACATCATTTGAAGTATCAAATCGACCCATACTCAAAGGCTCAATCACAGGGCCATCTTCTGATCAAAAGACGAGATCAAAAATAGGCTTGGACATGAAATCAGTATAGTGTCACTTATGGTCAGGTTCCATCAACCTTAATTGCTTTCCTGCTAATATACAACCTTACTGTGTTCCACCCTCAGACCTCACCCCCTCCAGATAAAGCGTCCCAAAATGTCATCTTTACTGGTCTGGTTTCGCCAGACAGCTATCGGGCGAGCTTTAAAGCCCGGCAAAATCATCACCCTCGAATACCCTGAGCCGAGTAAATGGAGGATTAACGAAATTCTCAATAAAGATCTACAGCAAATGGAAGAAGGTGCCTGCTTGTCATACGTCTCAGTTAAAATGTCCTGTACAGAGGTTGGAAATCCAAATTCACAGGCAATCATGCGCGTTTATGTGCAAATTCCAGATGCGAATACGGAATTCGAAGACGCCGACATTCGCCGCCAGCAGGCCTCAACAGTCAAACCTAGGGAGTTACTCGCATACCAGACCTTCGCTCGGAGCAAAGAAGGCTCTAAATATACACCCCAGCTTGTCGGCTACAAGGAAGATCGACAAGACAACTCAGGGCTAGTTCCCGGCGGATTTATTACCTCATTTGCATGGAAGCCTGTTCCTGGACTACGTCTAGGTGACTACACTGGGAATGCCACGGCATTCTGGGAACTGGAGCGATCTGAAAGAGATGAGATTCGCCGGGTGTTCAAGGAGACCTTTCCGTAAGTTACATTACATTATGATAGTCTTCGCGTAAACCACTAATCATAAGCACGATCAGCGAGTTCATAAAAATGGGCATCTTTCCCGCTTCTGCTGGACCCGACAATTTGATATGGAACTCTCACGACAAAGCTCTGTATGTCTATCTTTTTCGGTCTCGCTCTCAAGAGTCGTCGTGAGTCGATGGTCTGACCCATGGTTTATAGCTTCTTTGTGGACTTTGAAGAGTGGAATGAGATCAAGCCACAGCCCTGGAAAGATTCCTGGCTGCCTCGGTTTGATCTCGTCAAAGTGCCCGATATTGAATGGTCGCGCTCAGATTGGGATGGTGATACTTCAAGCTGGAAGTTTTAGTTTAAGTTGTCGCTGGTATACACCACTAACTTTTACTTCTCTCGATCAATAATCAAAGTTTGTCCATGGCGAGAATGTCCACTGCGGGAGGCAGCACGACGATCGTAGAGTAAGCATCTTTTGCCTTGCCCCCAGCCTTCTACCAATATGACCATCCTCCTAACAGAAAGTCCGGGCTTAACTGCTTAAGATCTCTGTTGCTCTAGTCGCCGGCAACATACAGACCATGGCATCCACAGACCACGGCAGAATGGAGCTCCCAGGCTATAAGCAACGGAAAACAAACGGGTTTGCGTACCCTGATATAGTCAGAATAATTCATTGTTATGTATATCCAAAGAGTAGTGACGTTATGTCACTGTTCAACAACTACATAATGTGATCCTCCTCCAGTCATTGTGACAGTTGCAGACCCATCTTCGTATACCACCCCCCTCTTGATGTCATGTCCATCAATCTTGATGGAAGACTTCCTTGAACTACATGGCAAAGTGAGGTTTCCGGTTGTCCCCCGAGGAACCGAGAATTGCAGCGTGTATCCCTTTGGATTTCTCTTCCAGGAAGCCTTGTACTTCCCAAGCAATGTTGTAAACCCGCCCTCAGCAGACTTAAGATCACCGAATTGCGGTGCGAGTTTCCAAGTCTTCCCTCCAGGCGATGTAATGGAAAGACCAACGATGTAATTGGTCAGGGCAGACGTCGGCCCTGAAGACCACCCATGTGCATGCGAGACATAGGAGGCATCGTAGTCGTAACCACGATTGGATCTATAGCCAAAGGTGCCGTTGGCGAGGTATCCCTCAATGACAGTGCTTTCTGTGCCACTGGGATTGTTGATATACCAACCCCAGCTTCGCCGAATGAGCTCGAGTGCTCTGTCGGGCCGGCCGGCGGTAAGATGACCTTGGATCTCAAACGACGAAATGAATGGCGAGATATTATCGGGAAGCTCAGGCGCAACTGCACCGATTGGGGTCCAATTATCTGTTAACCTCTCGGAGATACTTGCTGCACGTGTCTGGTTGACAACGCCGAAAAGCAATGCCATGCTATTTGCGTCCTGGGGATGAAGACTCGTGGCCGTGGCATTGTCCTTGAACGCCCCATATGTATCGTCCCAGCAGTATTTGTTGACAGCCTGCTTGAGATTCTCTGCTCGGTTATTCCACAGGTCTGCGAGAGAACTCGTGCTATCTGCCCAAGTGGCCAGCTCTGACCCCGTCCTCAGAGTATGGTATAGTCTAGTATTGTTAGAGAGTACCAACAGAGACTATTAAGTCACTCACATCATCTGCGCCTCTGAGTTGTTATATCCCTGCTGCCACCGAGCCCAATCGCGGGTGCCCGTGACAATCAGTAATCCCGACGAGTTATCCACCTTGCCATAGATGTAGTCCATAGCTGCTTGATATTTCTGCCAGTTGGTCGAAAGGAAGTCGGTATCATTGGAGAACAGCACGTAATTGTAGGTTCCGATCATCGTCCACATATGGTAGGTATCTGAATTCTTCTGACTGAGCGGTGGCCCTGATTCGTCAAAAGCACCTGTCGTTGGATTCTATTTCGACTCAGCTCGACTCTTGATTACTTAGAATTAGCGGTAGAGCTTACTTGCGTGTTGTACATAACCTGGAGAGCATTCTTGACACTCTCCAAGTCGCCTGTACTGACAAAAGCAGCCGGAACAGCAATTCCCATGTCACCAGGCCAAACTGCACGGTCCCTTTTGGCCCCGTCGACAATGATAGTATCACCAGGGCCCAGAGTTGCATTATTGGCCCATCCAGTATGAAGCATTGGGACTTGACGACCAGTGTTGACTGGGACCGAGTTGGTTTGAAGTGTATAGGCGCCGCTGTACCAGATTCGATTGAGTAGTTCGTCGTTCGAGTGAAAGTAGCCCTGGTAGGCCCGCAAATTCGACCACGTAGGCTGGAAGCCAATTTCCAGGCTCACATCCTGGATCTGAACATTAATAGACTCATTTGTGACCAGAAACACTGTCATGTATCGGAAACCCCCGCGCAAGGATTTGTCTGGCATTGTATACGAGCCGTTTCCGGCCTGCGTGAAGTTTGCGTAGAGTGCCCCATCAGGACCCTTGAATGCACCGTTGGACGAGTCTGACCACTCGCCGATCCAGTTCTTGGCTTCTGTAAACGCTATTCCTAGCGCTCCACTGCCCGAGGAGGTATAATTCAGGGTGGCGATGCCGCCGACTTCGATGCCAAAGTCGAATACGATCAGTGACCCATTGCCATGAAGAGTGACCGGCATTGCTTGCGCATAAGCCAAGTTCTGGCTCAAGTTGGTGATAGGAAAAATCTTCTTAGGACGAACAGTCCTTGAAGAAGGTGCGTAGATGCCCTGTTCCCATGGCCCTGCGAATGCACCGACTTCTGGCCCTGAACAAGTCGTGTTCTTCCAGCATGTTTGTGCTAGAACGATGGGAAGAAGAGCCAGAAGGCTCAGAACAATTTTGAAATAGAGAAAACTCGTCATCTCATGGGGTAAAGCCTTCAGACCAGTCAATCAAAATAGAACAAGGCATGCATAAACACAAATGTGGTATCGTATAGTGCTCATGGCTACATATAGCCTACTGGTCGAGGTCAGGTCCATTCGGGTTGTATTCTCCCAAGATGTCAAGAGGGGTTGTTCGTAACTCCTGTCTGGATTATTTGCGTCAAAGGAGTTGTACCGAACAAGTGCCGAACATGCTGGCTCGCTCAATGCTTGTCTGCCAGCCCGAAGGGCGATCTCCCACTCTCTCCGCATCTGACGGGACAGACCAGCCCTGAACTGGCAAAATTGACCACTAGGAAGTACGCAGCATGCTGTTATGGCCCACAGGAAGCCTGTAACTTCGGTTGAATGGATGCAGTTAGCCAAATGTGCTACCCCAGATGCGAAGTATGCTTGCTGATTCAGGTACCCAACGTGAGATGTGAATTTGACCTTTCTTGGATGCGAGTATCATAGGGAACAGTGACTTGATGCAAGTGCAACAGAATGAGGAGCAGAATGCAGGAGTTGACATCTGTTGCCTATTGGCGGAAAATATTAAACAAGACCACTTGCATCGCGGATTCGCGATACCTACATGAGTAGTGATTGACACAGAGGACAGGTACAGGGTTCGTCCCTCCCCGCAGTTACATATGCGCATGATGTTCTTAGCTTCGGTCTGCGAGTTTCCTAGCGTAAGAACTGGGAGATTCGGTGGAATAATGACCGAAATCACATTGAACATTCAAAATGATGAAGCCAATGAGGCAAATATAAAGGGGAGATGCCAAGAGGAGGATGTGCTGGGAGATGAGCAGAGACACCATTGGTGGTGATAAGATCTGATGCAATGCGGTTTCCGACCCTCTTCCTCTCTATACCACTTTTCTTCGGGCTGACTTATGCTGGCGGCGTTGAAAAGGACAAACATAAGAATGTCTGTACCGTCATCGCAAATGGAAAAGAGAAGGATGATGTGCCAAACCTTCTGAAGGCTTTCAATGAATGCGGAAATGGAGGAACAATTGTCTTCCCTGAAGACCAGTCTTATTGGATTGCGAGGAGACTGAATCCTGTTCTGAATAATGCCATGATACAATGGAGAGGAAAGTGGACAGTAAGTTCTCCTGCTGTCATGCCTCTCATCAGCCACTGATATACCTCTCGTTCTACAGTTCTCTGACGATCTGGACTACTGGCGCAACAATTCCTATCCTATTGCCTTCCAAAACCATCATGCGGGCTTCATTATCAGCGGACACAACATCACCATCGACGGATACGGTACCGGAGGCATCGATGGCAACGGCAATGCATGGTATACCGCGGAAAAGGGCGTCACGCAACCTGGGAGGCCGATGCCATTCGTCTTCTGGAACGTCTCTGAGGTCAATGTTGAGAACTTCTATGTGAAAGACCCGCCTCTCTGGAGTGTCAATATCATGAACGGCACGAACATGCGGTTCAACAACATCTACTGCAATGCAACGGCAGTAGATGCGCCATACGGCGTCAATTGGGTGCAGAATACGGATGGGTTTGGTTCGTTTGCCGCAGTCACTTGAATGTCCCCAGCTGACTTGAGTTCGCAGATACTATGGATGCTGTGAACATCCAGCTCACCAATTTTGTGTACCAAGGTGGAGATGACTGCGTCGCCATCAAGCCTCGATCGTACAATATCGACATCCAGAATGTGACATGCGTTGGTGGAAATGGCATTGCCATTGGTAGTCTTGGTCAATATCTCGAGGATTCGAGCGTGGAGAATGTCCTTGTGGACAAGGTGAAGGTATCGCCGCTGCAGACCGATTCCCGCCTCTGAAACAGTACTGATGACATCGTATTGGCAGATCATACGGTACAACGAAGACATGCACAACTCCGCGTATATCAAAACCTGGGTCGGCGCTCTGGTCCCCCAAACCTCGTACGAAAGCGCTGGTCTTCCTCGCGGCGGAGGCTGGGGCAATGTGCGCAATATTCTCTTCTCGAACTTTGAGGTCGAAGGAGCCAACGCCGGACCCTCGATAAATCAAGACAGCGGTAACAACGGTTCTTACTCTGGAACGAGTTTCATGACCGTTTCCAATATTGTCTTTGCCAACTTCACAGGCTACGCAGACAGTCGTTCCAATGTCACATCGACGATCTCTTGCTCCAAGGTTCATCCTTGTTACAACATCGAGTTTGACAATGTGGTCCTCTATCCGAGCGAGAATGCTACGAGTCCTGGAACAGGATCCTGTAAATATACCGCGGCCGGAGGTGTTCATGGACTCGAAGGATGTTAGCTAAGTTGGCAAGTAATAGGCGAAATCGTGATTAATTCATTCAAGAGAATATCAACAACGTGTCTTCTTCAGAGTATTACCAACGTGGCGGAAATCAATTCAACACGTGTACGGAATCGAACAGAAAGTAGTATCTGTAGTCAGATAGGATGAGCTCGGTGTGGAAATTTGTTGTCGGATGTCATCCGAAGGGCGCACGGTTCGGTCAACATGGAAAGATATAGCCGGAAAATTGCAGTTATAACAACGACACAACTTTTTTGATTCAAAATAAAGACCGATGAGCAACAGCGATAGACTTACTCAAACTTAACCTTTCTTCCTATACTTTATCGTGACATTTCAACTCGACAATCGGTCTCATCACAATGCAGAAGCCGTGGATAGAAACGCCGCTGATCGAGTCGGCAGCACTATCCAAGGTAGCAGGATGGTAAAGACATCCTACTTTGCTATCTATCCAAACACTAATTGCATGTAGCAGAATCTTTCTGAAACTCGAACTCCTCCAGCCATCTGGATCCTTCAAAACAAGGTACAACACAACACGAAGGAGGTCTCCTAGACTCCAGACAACTGACAGTCAAACCAGGGGCATCGGCAACCTAATCCGCTCTGCATTTCTCGATCCAGAGAACAAGGACAAGCAACTCCATTTCTATAGCTCCTCAGGAGGCAATGCAGGCCTGGCCGCCGTGATCGCAGCGCGAGACCTAGGCTCTCCCTGCACAGTTGTCGTACCACTCAGCACGAAGCCGTTGATGATCAGTAAATTGCGGGCGGCGGGTGCTGCCGACGTGATCCAATATGGTGCGAGCTGGTTCGACGCAGACACCTACCTACGGAAGACCTTCATCGATAATCAAGACACCCAGCACTCCTCGCGGAAGAACATCTACGTGTGTCCGTATGATCATCCAGAGGTCTGGAAGGGCGCTGCGACGATGGTATCTGAAATGGTCGACCAGTTACCTCCGCGAGATCCCTCGTCAACATGCAATTTTCCAGCTGATGCGATTGTGTGCAGCGTTGGCGGTGGGGGTCTGTTCAATGGAATTGTCGAAGGAGTCAACAATTACCTGCAATCACAAGCAATGGATGGAAAGGGAAAAGCTCGGAGAAATGTCAAGATTTTGGCTGCAGAGACACACGGTGCGGATTCGCTGGCGCTTTCGCTACGACACGGGAGTCTCCAGTCCCTTCCCGGTATCACATCGCTCGCGACCTCTCTCGGAGCTGTTTGTGTCGCTGAAAAGACCTTCCAGTACGCAAGCTCACCTCCGGCCGGCATTGACGTAGCAAGTGTCGTGGGCTCGGATGCTGAGGCTGCTCAGGGTGTTCTTCGATTGGCTGATGATCACCGGCTACAAGTTGAACTGGCATGTGGAATATCCGTAGAGGCTGCTGTGGGAAGACGATTGAGAGATGTGATACCAGATCTTACTCCGAACAGCAGGGTGGTTATTGTGGTTTGTGGAGGAAGCAATATCACGGCTGAGATGATAGCAGAGTATCGTCTCCAACTTGAGAGCGGTTGGAATTAGACCGGCCCCCTCCTCAGTGGAGGAGTACTACCTGTCTGCTGATAAGCTGGAGAAATGCTGACCTGCAGGCCGCAGCCGTGGTTATCTATTGACCCTTCGTGTGGGGGACCTCAGACAACGGGCGGTATGACCCTAGAGGTACAGAGTACTCCATTCGCTGTACATAATTCAGTCTCAGAAATATGAAGACGTCTTCTTTATGGCGTGTATTGAGCGGGCGCTACGGCGCGAGAACTAGAACTACTGAGGTATTCACTGGGAGTCTTCAACCTTGAAGTTTGTGATATGGGGTTTCCTTGGCTGTCTCTTCGACGATATTAAAATGTCCATATTGGATGCTCGTGCTGGCCGTGTTGGTTTTCTCCGAGCTGACCAGCTTCAACTTCCCTTTTCTCATTATGTCCTTCTGTCAGCGAGCTCTAGCAGATCGGTGCCGTTAGGTATCGGGACAGTCGGACGCAAATACCAGTCAGGGGTAACCCGGGTTTTGCAAGGTCGAGTAGACCGCAGATAAAACGTCCTCGATTTCCCATAAATGATCTGATCAGTCTTGGCTTTAAACTTAATGAGAGCTTTGGTATTCTTAGTCATTTTAACCAGAGCAGTATTTGCAATATGGACTGGTAATATCTTATACCTCTTGATATCTCCGTCAAGTTATTGAAGTGGTCAGTTGGACCATTATCTTCAAGTTGAATCTGAAACATGTCTTCTCAATCCACTGTCAGAAGGTATGTCTGTAGAGCCTCGCATCCAGAAGGAAGATATTGATTCTATCCGTTTCTGGGTCGATTTCTGGGGTAAGTCGCTGAACAAGCCTTGACGGGAGGTGATTTTCCTTTGTCCTTTTGTTTCCCTTTGCGCAATAGCCAATACATATTTGAAATCCTATGCAGAAGCTCCTCCTCCTTGCAAAATCAAGTGAGAGGACCTACTGGAAAGAGGGACGCCCTTCCTACGATCTCCATGTTCGACCTGCAAAACAAATCAGCAAGGCCATTCAAAACCTATGGACAGATTGCCGGGAAAGCAGGTGTTCGGTACACGAGACTCGGGAAATTGAAAGGAGAAGCATGCAAGTGCTTTGCTTTGCTGACTCGTGTGTCCACTCTTTTTAAGTTTCCTGGATGTAGAACCAACGTCGGCCACGCCGCCAGTTCACCGAGTCCGTTGCTCTGAAGAAGTGGGTTTGATCCGTTGCATGTAATATTGGTAACTATTGTAGCGAGAATGATCCGTATGTATCGACCGCAAGCATAGAGCTTCAGTAAATCGAGTACGTCGGCAAAGCTTTCTGAACTTCGTCATGAAAGAGGTTTAGCGATGCTGGCATCACTCATCTGCGAGAAGGTCCAGGACCTCACAGATAAAGGACCAATGGCCTGGTTAGACGACCGTGTGTAATCTACACACTGGCCACGATACAAGGTGACATGAACAAGTAGAAATAGATTGTCATTTTCATTGTCTGTCATAGCATGACGTGGAACGTCCGGCTCAATTTCTTCTGAGATTCGTAGTTCGCTGAATTGTACCTTAGCTCAACTTTGAAACAGTAGATAGAGCCAACAATCAAGTGTAGGGCAAGGACAATATACAGCAAAACAAGTGTGCTTAAGGACTTGGTCATTGATGGATTGCAGATCAACAAAACTTAATGAGATAGAGGTCGTGAAAGACATCTGGTGTTGAGTTGAAAGACTACCTATCAACTTGAATGCCTGAGGACCAATGTAATACTCTACTGTTCTATGTTATATACTTGTACTCTACATCCTACTCTACAGCCTATATAGTCTAGGTCCTATGATCTACTCTACTATCTACTCTACTATCTCCACGGCCTACTCTATAATATACTCTACAAGGTTCCCGTGGGCAATAAAGGTCACCAAGTGACCGGCTTGCACACAACGGCGACTGGGCCTGGGGGTCTCCTGGAGGATGTCCCGAGCCCGGAGGAAGCACGAAAGCAGGGCCGGACCGAAGAGATGGATGCGAGCATGGACTCAAATAGCAATGAGATGATATGGGATCTAACGGAACTATAAGGGGCTTTCTTAATGTATATAATGTGCAAGGTGATGGTGGAGCACTGGAGCTAAATGGAAGGCCTCCCCACTGCGTTCCCTTAATCCCTTCTGTGCGCGGGCAGAGACGCCATCCAAATCACATGAGGTGGAGCAATGAGCATGGCTGCATGGGTTCGAGACTTCGAGTCCCTGTTGTAGCACCTGGATAAGCCCCTGGGTGGGCAAAGCATCTCCTTCCTGATTAGGTCACCTAAGCGAAATCAAAACAAGTACCGCTGCAATATACTCTACAAAACCACGTGACCACGTCTACTCTAGCGACGGACTATAGAAAATCTACAAGACTACTCCGAGTCTCCGTACATCCTACAACCTACGTTGTGCAATCTACTCTATTATCTATGTCGTACTCTACGCCATACTATATAATCTATAGACTACAGTCTTAGATCTACTTCCTACGATCTAGTCTACAGACTACAGTTTGGTGCTGACTGCTGAATGCGGAGCGCGGGCGGTCATTCTACTACCGCCTACGGCCATACAAGATGGAGGCAAGGTGGCAACAAATCTTGGGGGTACCTCAGTCAAACTTGTCTCAAGGACTTGACATATGATATCAGTTTATATTGTCGATGAATTCGCAAGCAGCACCGACAAAGAGGCAAGCTATGGACGAAAAGGCATTTGATTATTCCAAAGGCTGGGCCGCCGCTAGTATATATATCAATGTCATGGCTGACTTCTTCTGAGACTTTGCTCTCTGCGCTCAGCTGCGTTTGATGATACATATCTGCTCTTTGGTGATACGAGGGTCATATCTTGTCATAGGAGAAACATCTCGAATCTTACGAGATAAAGTAAAGTGCAGGGTCATCCACAACTAGACTTTTTCTGATTATCAGGAATGCACATGGTCTTAGAAACTTCAAAGTTATTTTCAACTTTGATACATAAATGCGAACAAGGATGGTCAATTAATTGATAAGGAGCTAGCGTCTTTGATATCTCGAAGTCCAGTACATCATCGGCATGGCAATATTAATGGGTTTCATGTGCAGAGTCTTGAATGAATAATTTATACGTACATCATGCACTTGAGCTCCGGCGATGTAGCTATGCTTTGTGAGGTTATCTCAACAGAGTTCTGGGACCCGAGGGCTCAAGAGTCTTGAGAACGAATATTCTACTGGATTATACCACGAATTCCCGACTAAAAGGAGCATAAACGACACACATCTTCATTCACTTCGATATCTTCCACGGATCATTGACCCTTCTCCTTGTTCAAACCGCCCTGAGATCTCGCCACTGCTGGAGAAGTTGGTGGCCACACATCACATATCCGAACCGGCGAAGCTCACTGAAACCTCGGACGACCGCGCCAGGGCATAGCCCTTGAGGAATTGAACTCCACAATAACCTCACTTCGACGGTCGAGATCTTGAGTTGTATCCGAATAGCCCCATGGTGTTCTCAATAGTATCGGTACTCTCATCATCAAAGTCGAATCCGGGTCGGACGAGATTTCTGTGTGAAACAGCTGAGCGATCTTTCAGTTGCTCCAATGCCTCATTCTCGTCACGTTCATCTTCGGCATCGATGAGAACGTCATGAAGGCTGGCAAGAGGGCCGGCTGCGGGTTTCGATTCGGTCGCGCCCGAAGACGCTTCCTCCTCGACTTCGACAAACTGATTCGCTCAGCCTGTTGGACCATTGGATCATCCTCGTGTTCGATTCCGACCCTTTCGTCAAGATCGACGTCAGAGCCGAGTGGTCGGTGTATAGCATGACCGGGTGGGCACTGCCCATCACCATCCACTTGACTTCCGCTAGTGACCGAACCACTGCCAGACATTCCCGCTCAGGGTTTGAGTAGCGCGTCTCCGCATCGTTCAGCCTAAACGAGACAAACATGATGATCCTCTCCTGGTCTCATAGGGCCGGCGAAGCGACTGTCCCTGGATCGGTGTCCCTCAGTTGGAACAGAATAGCCCCAAGGCCCGTCTTCAAAGCATCCGTCGCTAGGTGGAATTGGAGGCGGTAGTCTGGTCCAGCGCATGCGTTCTAAGTGATTGCTTGTTTAATGAATTGGAACTGCTCGTCCATCTCAGGGGTTTAGTTCCAGGGCCTTTCGACCCATTTCATCCAAACTGTCATCTTGGGTGCCACCCTACCCTTGGGTTTAAGCGGCTTCAGTAGGTCTTTTGTCGCAAGCTTCAACGTCAGGTCCTTTCTTAACCTTTGGTGGTTTCGGATCGACCACAAGTTCCAAGTAGGCCGTCTTGAGGGTGAGGACCCGATCGGATCGGCCTGGGATGAACCGACGCAGGAACAGTGTAAGCCATAGGAAAGCGTCGAGTTCCTCTTAACATGTTGGGGTCGGCCAGTTCATGATTTTGTCCCTATGCTTGACCGATGGTCGTAGAGATTCGTTGGGAGTCCTGAGGGCGATGGTCTGAGATGAGTTCGCGTAGTAATGGCGTAAGGACTTTGATTTCCCGAGTAACGAGATATTTGCCTGTAACCCAATCGATATTTCCGGTAAACACACAGCTGTGCAGTTTCGCCAGAGGAGGGAGGTTGCCCGCGTAAGCGTGCAAGACGGCGTCGAGCAGCTTCTTGAATTCCGGTTTTGCCCAGTGTGAGAATGCTGGTAGGGACAGAAAACTGTGTAATTCCGTAGCTTGTTGTAGAGTCCGACGGTTGTCGTCCATGGAAGTAGGAGAAGACGGTTTCTCGGTTTTCGATGGTGTCGGTCTTCCCACGGTCAGTCACTCAGTCTGTTCTAGACGAGAGATTGATCGTGGCTTTTTCTCTATATGAGAAAAACTGTCGCCAGGCCCCTAGACGGAGTTCCAGACAGGCTACCATTTCTGTAAGGCTTGTAAGTCATGTGTGTGTCATTGGAAAGACTACCGTACAGCTCATTAGAAATCCTCTATCCTATAGGTGAGTATAGCCTTTCCGAGTAGCCTTAAAGACGTTATTATTAAGTACCACTAGCAGACTTTTACACGTAACAGTCAAGTGTAAAGGTATTTCACAGGGGGTGAAACAACCAATACCAAAGTAGGCGGTCAAAGATAAGGAATCGCCTCAACAGCGGCATCACCCGCAATGAATACAACACTACGACTAAAATTCTACAATTCATCAAACACTGTTACATCGAAACCCATCGATTGAATCTAATTTTGTCGTCGTTAAAAGTCATATCATGACATCCATTGTTACCCCTTGTTGGAATCCTCCAAACCGCGCGCTTATTTCTTGGTGGCCTTCTGGGCGGCCTTGGTGACCTTACCGGCACCGCCAGCGGACTTGTCGACGGACTTGACGACGCCAACTATAAACTAATTAGCTTCAAATCTTCAAAAAAGGGACTTGGGGGGTATTGACCAGCGACTGTTTGCCTCATGTCACGGACGGCAAAACGTCCAAGAGGGGGGTAGTCGGTGAAAGACTCGACACACATGGGCTTGGAAGGAACCATCTTGACGATGGCAGCGTCACCGGACTTGATGAACTTGGGGTTGTTCTCGACGGACTTTCCGGTACGGCGGTCAATCTTCTCAAGCAGCTCCGAGAACTTGCAAGCAATGTGGGCAGTGTGGCAGTCGAGGACGGGGGCGTAACCAGCGCCGACCTGACCGGGGTGGTTGAGGACGATGACCTGGGCGTTGAAGGAGGCAGCACCCATAGGGGGGTCGTTCTTGGAGTCACCGCAGACGTTACCACGGCGGACTTCCTTGACGGAAACGTTCTTCACGTTGAAACCAACGTTGTCACCGGGAACACCCTCCTGGAGCTGCTGGTGGTGCATCTCGACGGACTTGACTTCAGTGGTGACGTTGGCGGGGGCGAAGGTAACGACCATACCGGGCTTGATGACACCGGTCTCGACACGGCCGACGGGGACCGTTCCAATACCAGAGATCTTGTAGACATCCTGGAGGGGAAGACGGAGGGGCTTGTTGGAGGGACGGACAGGGGGCTCGATGGCGTCGATGGCCTCAATGAGGGTCTTACCAGTGACCTTGCCGGCCTTGGTCTCCTTCTCCCATCCCTTGTACCAGGGGCAGTTGGGGGAGGGCTCAAGCATGTTGTCACCGTTGAAACCGGAGATGGGGACGAAGGGAACGGCCTTGGGGTTGTAGCCGACCTTCTTGATGAAGTTGGAGGTTTCCTTGACAATTTCGTTGTAACGATCCTCGGACCACTTGCAGGTGTCCATCTTGTTGAGGGCAACGATGAGCTGCTTGACACCGAGGGTGAAAGCAAGCAGAGCGTGCTCACGGGTCTGGCCATCCTTGGAGATACCAGCCTCGAACTCACCAGTACCGGAGGCAATGATGAGGATAGCGCAGTCAGCCTGGGAGGTACCAGTGATCATGTTCTTGATGAAGTCACGGTGACCGGGGGCATCTTTGAGATTGTGTTAGCTACAGCATCACAACACATCGGATGAGTTGGTTGAAGCTTACCAATGACAGTGACCTCATACTTGGGAGTCTGGAACTTCCAGAGGGCAATGTCGATGGTGATACCACGCTCACGCTCGGACTTGAGCTTGTCAAGAACCCAGGCGTACTTGAAGGAACCCTTGCCGAGTTCGGCGGCTTCCTTCTCGAACTTCTCAATAGTACGCTGGTCGATACCACCGCACTTGTAGATCATGTGACCGGTGGTGGTCGACTTGCCGGAATCGACGTGGCCGATAACGACGATGTTGATGTGAGTCTTGTCTTCCTTACTGTACAGGACATAGGAGGTTAGCGAACTCAGTTTTGACGATGAATCGACTCGGAGAAGAATCTTCACTCACCCCATTTTGACGGTTAGGTTTGAACCTTGTAGTTCTTTGTAAGATACTAGAGAAGTTCTGTGGAAATTGCTCAGGTACTACGGCTAATATGCGTAGAGGTACTGAGCGAGGATGTTAGTTGGAAAGATGAAGGAAGAAAGAGGACGGAATAGGAAGAAGGGGAAGATATACGTACTGAAGCGGACGAGGAGGGAAGAGAAGAAAAATTTTGTGGGAGGCGAGGAGGGGAAATCCTTATATGGAGGGGTCAAGCGAGAAAAAGACTAAGCGGCGGGCTCCAACCCTTGGCGAGCCGCTGTTGTCATTGGGCATGGAGGGGTAAATGACCCACTCTGATAGTGCGGGACCAGCGCAAAATCTTCACAGGCGGCGGAGTGTGTCAGTCAGTTGGGCTGTTTCGCTCAGATTTTTCGCGCTGATGTTTGGTGGGAGATCCTGCTACTTTTCCTTGGTTCATGCCCTTTCGGTGCTCCGAGTCTGGATCCACTATATTTTTTTACAAGCAAAGAAAGGAGGCAGCGAGAAAATTTTTTCCCTCCCCATACAGTCAACGAAGTATCTAGATACCTATTTCTCATGTCTGTAGTGGATTTTCGGATTGAAACACTGGGCATCAACGCAGGTGTGGCCCGGTACAACCTGTCTATCAACTACTACTACGTACCACACACTACGAGGCAGTATATAGTCTACTGCTAGCGAGGGGCTTGTTTTTCATGTTTGTAATAGAACCCCGCGGCAGCTCGTGGTCTCTATTTGTCCATTAATGGGCAGGACAAGTGGCCCGGCCGAGTGGCGCCCCTCATTGACCCACAATTAGGATTTTCACTGTAAGGTCGACATGGCAAAAAAAGCAGCTCATCTATGAACAGATGATACAAATTAACAAGAAAGGAACGAAATTTTTTACCTCGCCACTATCAATCCAGTTGCTAGGGAGGCTAGATTGTTGCCGCCGGCTTTTTCGAGTCACCCTCATCAGCTAGACTAGTTGGTTGAACTGAATTAGACATGTGGTCGGCCTCCCAAAATGGTTCTCTTTGAGTCACTTGAAAGTTGGCAGATCACACTAAGCTACCGTGGTTGTAGCCAATCCAGATTCAACGATTAAATGTGGCTGCTAAGAATGAGAGAGGCGGTAAGAACTAGAGAACAAGAGCAGAAAGTAAACAAGGTGCGGCTAATCCGACCATAGTCGAGAGCCTAGATAATCAACAGCTAGACTACCTAACACGTGTAGATAATCGACAATGAGGGGTATCTCTGAAGCTCCAGTCTATATGAACAACAAATCATCCAAATGCTGCAAGCACATTAAACAACAACAACAAAATATTTAGCGCCATTTTCCTTGCTCCATATTCGCCTCGTCACCAGTCTATGAGTCAATCGAGCAGTGCACTTAGCACAGGTATTGCCGTCGTCACCATCACTCGATGGCGACGATCAATTTTCTCTCCACCGCGCACCGCATGTAGTACACTATCATATTCAGTTAGCACTGCCGCATGATGCAGGTGTCAGCATGACTGCGGGAACAGAATACTCACCTTAAGGAATGTAGTCATAGGCTCATCCGCACTCCGAATCTGCAGCTGGAAGAAGTATGCACGATCGCCATTGCAATCTTCGGCGGGGCACTGAGCTGTAACGCAGAACAAAGACCATCCGTGTCAGCCTCCACTGCAAAGCTCAAAAACCTCATGTTGCAACCATTAAGCACTTACTGGCCATGCTGTCGGCGTTTGCGAACTCTTCCTTGCCGCCAAAGACGTCTTCCACCTCCTTTTGTTTCATCGCGGTGGTCTCCTGTCTACCGTGCCTCAGCAGATGCTGATAGGGACATGTCCGGCACTCGAATCGGTTGACGCCGAGGGGATACTCTCGAGTTGGCTCGCCGCGTGAAATGGTCAGAGAATTACCGCAATTGGGGCAAACTGGCAAGGTTGAACAGGCTTAAGTCAGTCTCATATCTTTCTACTGACACTGCTATCAAGCTGGCGGGGTATTTCACTCACATGTCAACATCGTGGAGCCTTTCGCTAGGAACCAGTCAATCGGTTGATGTACTAAGTTCCAGACGAGTAATGTAGAATATCCCGCTGCTGCACGACAATTTCACAGCAAGGGACTCAAATCTGCACCATAGACGAGAGTGCCTCAGGCGTATGCGTCTATCAAGCAACGACGTCGTTGGCGGAGAGAAATTTAGTCTTAGCCGCGCGGCTGTATGCAAATACAACGACAGCCGCCGATTGGACGCGGGGCACATGCAGCGGAACGGTACAATGATCATCCGAGCGGTTAGCAGGGCAGCAGGCAGCACCTTGAGGTAGTCTCTGGATAAGGTACCTGAGTTTATGTGCCTACAGAGTATCGCTATACAGATAAGGAATAGCAGAAATGGGAATCTTAGGAGACTTCGGCCTTCCATGACTAGATAATGGCCTTACAGTAAATTCTTACACTAGATTCTATTAAATCTTTAGGGATTCCAAAATGAGCTTGTAGACCATAATTTCGTATTTTCCTTTGTCTACTTATTCGTGGTTGTTGCTCCGATCTGCCGTAACAACCTCCTCCTATTTATACGGCTTCCAATTATACCCCGCATAATACCACCAGACCAAACCGCAACATTCTTTTAGACGGATATCCAAGATCTGACATCGTGGTCCCTGGTACGGGACTCTGTTACAAACCGATTTTCATCCGTCCTCAGCAAAATGGCAGACGAAGTGAGTGATGTTTCCAGCTATCGTGAGCCAAAGAACTGACCAGATAGGGCGCATCACCCCGCGAACTGGTCGTCGAGGCATGCCGACGAGACCAGCCTCACCTGATCGAGCAAGTCATGGATACAATGAGCGATAAATCGAACGAGGAGGTCGCAGAGTTTTTCAACAGCGTGACAGATGCCTTGGGGAACCATGCCCTGCACATCTGTGCGATGTACGGAAGCTGTAGGTCCAGACGATCCCCGTCAATCTGGTGTCCACCACCTCTCGATATAGACTAACAATCTGCCGTGGCAGACGATACAATGGACTTCCTCTTCGACATCCAATACTTCGAATGCGACCCCCTCACCCGCGTCGACAAAGACACACCCCTGCACAGCGCCGTCCGCTTCGCCAACGAAAAGGACCCCGAGCTCGGTCTCGAAATGATCAAAATGATGTGCGAAGCTGGCTGCGACCCGCGCGTACGGAACAAGCACGGCCAGAAGCCCATTGAGCTGGTCTACAACAACCAAGACATCAAATCCACGCTACAGCAGGCTGAATATATTCTGGCCGAGGGTCTTCGGGACACTGGGGATAATGGGTCGGTACATGATAGTGCCAGTGACAGCGAGTAGGGCAGATAGATCATTGACGGTCATGGCTGACTGTTTCCGGGACTCCGGGTATACGACCTTATGACTATATCTCTCTATACATTTTTGGGTCAATAGATTGTTCGAGCTGTATGCCGTTGAGCGTTCTCGTTCGTGTTGTTACTAGATGCAGTTGCTTTGATGTATTGTAGAACATAAATCACAGCCCATGAGATTTCATTTCAAGGTTTTCTTCCTCTGGCAATATCGATGGGAATGTCAAGTCCTCTGGCCATGTGCTGAGCATAGTGGAGAATGCGAAGGCAGATGACAAGACCAGTATTAGAAGACATCGGTGCAGGTCATTTAGCTAGTGGTGGATGCTCAATAGCATTGTGCCAAATAGTGTCAGCAGAATGAAGATATATCTGAGATGCTTCTACAACTGCGAACACCTGTAGACTATACAGACACTATATCTTCTTAATTCGTACAGTTAAACAGTCAACTAAGGGTATCATATTTATCATAGATGAAACGGTCACACAAATAATACGATCAAGCTCGGAGCCACAAACTTAATCATCACTGTCGTCGTCTGCCTCGTCATCAGAACCAGCACCACGACGTCTTCGACTTCGCCCTGATGCCTCCCCATCTTCGTCATCTTCGTTCTCGTCTTGATCAGCCACCCGACCCCCAGGTCGCCTGATACCAAGACTCCGAGCAAGACGCGACTCGAATTCCTCCATCTGCGCTCGCTCCGCAGGAGTGGGATCATCCCCTTCAACAGCGCCCTGACGACCGTAGACTTCCCGCACCAACCCGGCCACTCCCTGAACACCCACCTCGACCTTGCCGCGCGGCCCAACCATGTACTCGATGATCTCTTCTCCACCGTCCATCTCCCGATTGCGAATGAGGTATCCCTCCTTACATAGACGCTGGAGCAACCGGTCCGTACGATCGATGGGCGTGTACGTATCAGCATTGGTACGCTTGAGGTAGCGCTCGAGTTTCTGCTCCGGCAAGGAACCACCATTGAGCAGGATCACGGCAATGATGAAGGAATACAGCCCTGTATAGGTGCCTTCAAGGGGCGCTTTTGTCGGCGGGAGGATCTCCGGCTTTCTATATGCAAGAGGAAGGGTACTCGTAAGAATCCAGGACTTGTTTGTGGACGAGGGCCTGTCGACTTTTTGGGCGGCTACTTCGGGTTCAGAAAATCCTCATCATAGGGTCCTTGTAATAAATGCCACGTACCTCTTCGTTGTTGAATAGTCACCTTCTCCTTCCCCGGCAACTCGGCCAATTGCATCCCGAACGTCTCTCGTAATGTCTTCTGCGCCATCTCGAAGACCATCTTGAATTGGCGTGAGCCCTGTTCCCCCAGAACCTTTGTGCTTATATCTGTTCGGCGGATCGGTTGCCGTGACAGCTCACTCGCCAGCGCTAGCCGGACCAGCTTCTTAACCATCACATCCATAGAAGTCGGGGCGCGCGCGTCGTCCGGACCGGAATCGTCGTCGCTTTCCGAGTCTGACGTGCGTCTAAGACGACGACGAGCGCCCTCTGTAGAGACTGGGCCTGCGACCGGAGTTGAAACTTCATCACTGTCAGATTCGAGCTGTTGTTCCTACGTGTGGACTTGGGTTTAGTCTGGCAACGGTTTGATCAGGAAGTGACAAGCGACTCACAGCTCGGCGTTTGCGAACTAGAGGCATGGCGACGGTGCAGATAGAAGATATTGATGGAGAGCGATAGAGACGTAGATAATTCTCGGCGGACCAGTCAGTAAGTCGTATCGCATCGCTTTGATGCGCAATTAGACAGTTTCCTGATACTGTGAAGATTGCCCAGACGCGTTTGACGCGCCGTCATTTTGATAGTGGGTCTAGGCGTGATTTATCCGCTTCGGGTAATAACAGGCTTCCACTACTACATGATATCACATGCAAGGGCCCATGAAAAATTAAGAGGGGCAAAAGAAGAAATAGATCATGAACACTGCATCTTCACGTTGATTAGTTGGTATGCTGCCTCGAGTTCTAATGCGGCTGTGCTGACTGCAGTTGTGTCCATCAGTGTAGATACATCCCGCAATGACGTAGGCATCCATTGACCTTCGTCTGTGGGAATCGACCATGAAAACTGCAATGTCTTGACATGAACACTGCGGTACGAGCAGGCGTTTATGCTTTGGATTAGCTTTAGAGTTTTGATTGTGTTCATCAGAATATATAAATATCTAGTTGTGATTGATACAAACAATCCCACCAGGTGTATCCAAATGCGAACCAGGGTAACATACGAACAATGAATCGAAGACAAGCATTTTCTGTCTCTCACAGACAGAAAGGAAACAAATGTTGACGAAAAGAGACGAAAGTCCACGAAGAAGGAAAGGAGGCAGAAGAGTGACCGTGTATGGCCACGACATGTCGCTTAATTGGTTTTGTCATTGACAGCCTCCTTGGCCTGAGCTTTCTTGTTTTGAAGGAACGAGCTAATATAGGCCAACGATTCTTGAGATAGGATCAAGCTGGTGCTGATGGCAGCCTTGCCGCCTGCAACCATTCCGTCACCGCCGCACTTCTTGTATTCCGATCCAAAAGTCTCGAAGACATGGCTTTTCACGTCACCCGCGAGACGCACGGGGAAGAAGGCTGTATCGTAGATCGTTCCTTTTATCTTATCTGTGTCCTCCTTGATAATGGGGAATGAGGTGTCGAGCTTGGTCAATCCTTGATCTCCGAGGCTGTCTACCCGTGCAACATACGGCGCGACGTAACCGTAGGGCTTCGACAGGTAGGGAAGTAACGGTTTTGCTATGCGGACGTAGCCTTGGTCGGCATACTCCAAGGACTTGGCACCGTATTTGTTGCTCTTGAAGACGGTGATCGAATCTGAAACGACAGGGTACGAGGTAAGGTGCTACAGCGCATTGTGGTCAATAAGATGTTACACGGACAACTGTCAGGCAATCAAGCAGGGATCTCGAGGGAACTTACATCAAGGAATTGGGAATGGACCTTCTCGCCGTTGATAGAAGGCTCACCCATTGTTCCGTTCTCTGCGTGAGGCATAGAGTCTATTATACAGGAAATGTAAATTAGCAAAAAGCGAATGGTAGATGTGATGGGATGCAACATACCTGTAGGAGGTGAGCTGTGGAGTCCTTGATGTGGTAGATCGACTGAGGGAGGGCACGAAGTAAGAAGCTAGGTTCGAAGAGCAGGGAGGAGGGGGAGATAAAGGTAGGTTCTAGAGAGTGGTCGGAAAGTTTGAGGGAGATAAGAGTGTAGGAGGATGACTATATAGAGTACAGGAGCGGAAATGGAATTGGGAGGAGCTTCAGCACATGTCAATCGCCCTCCTTCCTGTATTTATAGAGTTAGTATTTGCCATCGCTCGACACATGAACCAGTCATGGTATGTTAGATAGGTGTTGTACGGAGTAGTAGCTTCCCTGTCGATTCCATTCTTCGCCTTCTCTATAGGTTACAAGGTACCTAATTTTACCCTATTTTCCTCATGCAGCAGTAGGAGCTTGCCTTCGCATGTGATAGCGGGCCCTGTTTGCTGAAAGCAGGCGCCAAGGAGGGGCTCCCGTTGGTGAAAGTTATACTTATAACCTCATTATCAACGCTCCTACCGTCATCATCGTATCATCGGAAGAGGGCCTGGAACCCCCCGGTAGCTTTCCGTCGAGTAGGTAGTCCGAACCCGAGAATTTCATCTTAAATGATTCGTGTCTCTGTGCCCGATAATCTGCATCTAATTTGACAGGGGAGGGCAAACACTGCTAGAAACGTTCCGGCCGGGGGGTCCTCGACGTTCAGTCCCCTCTGCCACCCGCTTTTGCTTCTCTATGCATCGAATCATTGGGCCGAAGCGTTAAGCATGTCAATCGATCCATATGAGCATTGAAACATGATACAAAACTCGGATTACCAGTTTCTGTGCTTGGCCTTGTATGGTGCATCGGAATGCGTTATCAGTACTCCATGCCCCGTAGTGTGGCAAAGGCGCTTGGAACTCTACACATTTGGGAAAAAAGTTTCAAGATGAAAATTGGAAAGCTTCCAATTCATATGTTGCATGTCAATTGGTAGGAAGATAGCATCTGCCAAAAACATTTATATCGACTGTCATTTTAGTTACGTGTAATGACTTCATTATTGAAGGACTAAGGTTTGATGGTTCGCAGCATGTGATAGTGGGTCAATCGCTAAAGGCTGGGCTATGAGGCCCAGTAGATAGGCCCAGGAGAAGTGCTATCAAGTCTCCCAATAAAGCTATCAATTGTTGGTGGAAGATACATAAACTGAGCATGGGATACGTAGTCCAGGAATTAAGACAGCATCATATCCCTTCTGCATAATCATGGTTATGCATCATTCACTATTGTTCCTCATAGAACTAGGGTATGCGAAGAGCTTATCAGTAACTAAAACAAGACATCGGATTTCTTTGCGTCTCATCCATCAACTTCTCGTCCAGGAAAACGTGTAGCGCCCTCATCTTCCAACGAATTCTCTGCAGAGAGAAGAACTGTGATTTGTTACGCCTCACCCAATTTAGCCTGCGAGACGATTTAATTGATTCTTCCCGCCTGCAGAGGTCTTTTAGCTCGATTCACCGGTCGGCCTGAGCGTCAATCAGCATTTTCTGTTGCGTCAATCCAGTCATCGAAATGCTTGAGAACACAGAATGCCGTCGCCAAATGTCGTCGCGCTCTGTACTTTTGCTGCGCCTCCTAGGTCATAAACGGCGTTACTCCTGCTCCGTTAACAACCCAGTAGCCGCAAATGCTTGGGCTCCGACATTCAGAAACTATTGCATGGCCTATCTAGACTGTGGAGGACCTAGTATTGGCGACCAAAGCCAAAGTTTCAATTGAGTTAGTTCATGGTACTCGAGGTCAAGGCAAACTTCACACAAACCTTGCCAAGCTGACCAATCGATATATATACCCAGCTAGGTATCCATATGCAAGCAGCGCAAATCCACAGGTCGAGTGGCGAGCCTAAAATGATTTCATATATCAGGTACATAGAATCTACTGAACAATATTCTTGCGTTACAGGTATGTTGTTCGATTGAGTATTTCCTCGAATATGGTGATATGGTATGGCTGTAGGTTAAGCCGTACTCTCAAAGATCACCCAACGAACATGCGTACATGAGATCAAAATCGCCCCAGGTGGACCCAGTTCGCAATACTAAACAACCTTGGATGATCGTCGGAAAAAAGAGCAAATGTACCCGACATGGGTTATTGTAGCATCGCAGCTTAGTTTGCACCGACTCGGAAAGACCTCGACATGGGTTACTCCGTAGAACCGCCAAATACAGCAATGCGCCGATCGTCGCGTGCATGGCGAAGTTTGACACACAGTTTTGTGCCACAGACCATATCCTTCGAACGGTATGCGCCTACTGTTACTTAGCGGCAGAGTAGTTGTATCCTCGGATCTTGAGGCGGATCTCTACTGTGTTTCCGAGGCGTGGCGACTGACACGGAAATCGATTTGCTGGGCTGTAGAAATCTCGAGAAATTGACTGAGGGCTTGATTGTACTAAGGTTAACGAGGCTTGATCAATATTTGGGTTGACAGATCGTCAGGATCTGGCGCGGGAATTCGGAATAATTAATGTATAACCTTCGCTGACACATGAAGCCGAGTCGAGCGTGGAACAATCTTCGTTCGCAGCGGTAAGTTAATTCGAATCTGTTAGTAAACCTGCTGTTATGAACCAAGAGTTGCAGTATGCTCAAGAACTGAGACATTGAGATAACAGAAGAGAATTGAATTTGTTCATATTTTCATTTCAGGACGGGCGCCAGTTCTGGATGGCCGCCCTCATAAAAGAAACATGGCCAAGTCTTGGACCTGTGCATCGATACACTCCAAGTTCCGCATCCAGCTATGGTATACTTCTTTCGTTTAATGCCATGCTCATGAACCGAATGTCCTCGATGCCCCTTTTTCTTCCCTCTGTCTGCCTCATCTAGAACCTTGCGCGCTCAAACGACCAAACGCCCCAAAATATCCCGTTTAGAAACCTGTGTAGAAACCAATAATCAGCACACATCCCTCTCGCTGCAAGAGATGATACGCGAGGATTGCACGTACGCAGAGGAGTGAAGAACCATCTGTTCTTGCCGCTGGTGTATCTGTCCTCAAGGGCCTTCTTGACGGTCTTCTTGGCGTCCTCGCGCGTGGAGACTTCCTTGAAGGTCTCCTGGCTGACGGCACCCTTGAGACCCTCAAGCTCAAGAGTGTAACGGGTGGGCATCAAGTGGTTGTAGTTGACGACCTTGATGAAAGGCTTGATGCGGCTGCGCTTCTCGACCATCTTCTTGCCCATGCGGCGGGTGACCTTGAGAGGGTAGCGCTCGATACCGGCGACGATGGCGTAGGGGAAGGGGTGCGCCTTGGAGCCAGTGTCGTTAGGCTGGACAATGACGACCTGTGATTTCGCGAAAACGTCCCTTGTCAGCACATCCGTCTCAATGTCCCATCTTGATCCCATTCCAAATCGATATCCGTCCCCCCATTCGACCAGAACGTCTTTCTCCCTTCCTCTCAATGGACCACCGAAAAGCCCCGAGCCAGATCCTTCATATCCAATTTTTCGCTCGAACACGTAGGAAAGGAAGAGTCTTGTCGTACCTTCTTACCGGCGTAACGGCCACGGGTGATGATGGCCACACGGCCCACTTTCATGACTATTTCACCATTCTGTCAGTACGAACTGATATTCGAACAATTGAGAATCCGAGACGAGAAGGCATTCAACTAACACTTCATGGTGAGCGGAGCGCAAGGTCGATGGGGTTGTTGTCGATTGTGCTTCGGTCGTGTTATCGAGAGTCTCCCGCGTTCGACGTTCTTTTTTTCGCTTGAGAGTAGTGCACGGCAGGGCTCAGGGCAAGATGACAATTGTGTGCCACGATTCCATTGGCCAGCTTACCGACCAGTCGCAGCTAGACCGTTTTGGGGATATTTCTCCAAAGGGACTAGCTCCTGCTCTTTTCGGACAAACCTCTCACCGCCGGCAGATCAACCGTCGTCATGCTTTGTTTACTAGACAACGGCAAAAGACGCTGGTTGCTATGAAGCCAGGCAACGGAGCCATGATGTGTACAGCGTAGATTGGGTCGGGTTGCGATCGATGCCCCATGAGCTACCGTTGTTTCTCAGCACCAGCGCCAACTCCACTTCCATGTTTTCTTTGTTCTGCTACTTAAAAAGTCATTGATTGTCTCCTCTTCAAAAGGTATCTAGGGTAGAGTTACTCCTTTGCGTGCCTGCAACCCATAGCACGTTGCATTGTCCTTTGTCTTCATTGTTTACCCTGCTCTTTCCGTACTTCCTGCAGCAAGCGCAGTTATTGATTTTGAACTTGCTTTCTTGATTTAGTGCTCATTTGTTTTACGATCTGATATGCCCTTACGACCTTAATTTTGACGATCATACCTTCGCGCATTCCGAGCAATTCTCATTCTGATACACATCTTATTTCTTGCGACCATCAACGAAGATACCCACTACTCAACCCACCCATCCCACTTATCATAAGTCACCTCTGGAGGCTACGCTATGCCGTCGTCTCATACTCGTGATGCGTCCCGTGACCGAGAGCTGGTTCTTAGACACCAGTCGGTGCCCATGTGAGTCGCTCTCTTGAAAGCGCAAGGCAAATTGTTTGAAAGCGACAGCTAGCTAATCTTGTGGCAATGAAGGTGGGACAGCTCGGATCCCGAACGGGCACCTCCGCCGCTGCCATTGAACCCAGGTTCTACCAGTCCCGCGACGAAAGGCAATGTCTCACCGAATATCCAAGCGGTGGCAGCGAATTTTACGGAGAAGATGAGAGAAAATGTACCCAGCCCATACACAACGAACCCAATGCCATCAAAGGCTTCGCCAGAAAAGTCGCTCATCAAAGGGCAATTTCACAAGCGGATGCAATCTTTGCAGAATGCAGACACCCGGTCTGAGTTTCTAAACTACCTGGAGAACAGGTCACCCGAAAGACCTCTACGGGCCTCAATTATGGACTCCACAACTCGTCCAGAAGAAAAGAGCCCAACGAAGTCAGCCGGTGCCTCGGACAGAGATTCAGACAAGGATGCCCCGAGCATTCTGATCTCAAATCGGTACCTCTCCAAACCTATTCTCGGAGAGAGCACCCCTCCTTCTGCCACGATGTTGGCTCTTCAAAACATGCAGCTGCCTGACGAGGGCGAACCTCAGCCAAGGCATGGCGAATCCGATCCCTTTACGACACCGAAACGTCCAAGCGTCCACAGTCTTGAAACCCTATCGACCCAAATCATTAGTCTCACGGACATTGCCAGCAATCTCCAACGTGAAATGGCTCAATTAAGCCGACGAAGCAAAGACAACGCCACGGACTTGATAAGCCTTAAAGCCGCCACCAATGCTCGAGACGAAGATATACGGAAAAGTCTCCGCGACCTGTCCTCAAGTTTGGCTGCAAAGCTCCTAGACCCTGATGCTACCACAAGGTGGGATTTCAGTTCTCTCCTAGGTTCGGATCAGACTATTAACAGCAGGGAATCGGATAGTTCTCCTCGTTCGTCGAGGAAGAGTTTTTCTGCGCCACGGATGCCCAGTCCTAACCCCTTCGCTGCAGCAATGGAACGTGAACTATGCGCATCCCCTACTCCCATATCTGACGGATCAGCCAGCATAGCATTGCTGGAGAAAGTCCTGCGAGAAATGGCCACCAAAGAAGGCCAAGAGAAGCTCATGGATCTCGTCGATGAGATCAAATCACGGTCCTTGGAAGACTCTTCTGACAGGCAACCAGACACCACTATCGTAAAGATGCTGGAAGAAATCCTCAATCTGGTGAAAGAGAGCTCGGAAAGCAAAGCCTTGGTCCGCTCAAGAGCCGTCCCACCACAGAGGGGCGCCAGCCTTCATGCTACTAATCCCAAGGCTGTGAATCCCGAGCAAGCGTATGCACCGGACATGGAAGCCATACAGAATGAGAGTGGTCCTGTCGTCGACCGTCCAAACCAGCAGCTAGACAATTCCGTCGCAGAGGAGATGTTGGCAATAATGCAGCGCGTAAAGACCAGTGTCATTGAAGGCGGTGGAATGACCAACGAAGTCAAAGCGCTGGTCCGGGAACTGCGAGGTCAAGTTTTGGGCATGGGACGAGACCTTGCCCGAAAACTTGAGGAGATAGAGAATCTTCGCTCTGCGGGGGACGACGAACCCAAGGCGCCCAGCAAAGACGAGATCGCCACCATCGTCGAGCACAGTCTTCAAGAGCTGAAGAACCAACTATCACACATCATGAATGAGCATAGACAACATGCCTCAGCGTTGTCGGAGTTTCGATCAGCGGTGAATGGCGCCGAGATCTACGCCATTGTCAAGAGAGTCATGCAAGAGCATGCCATGTCACAGCCCGCTCAGGAACCAGGACTTCAGAAAGACGAGATACTCGAAACTGTGAGGGAAGCTTGGGAGACGTACAAGCCCGAAATTGAACTTCAGAATTTTGGCCTTGAACGGGACGAGATTCTGGAGTGCTTGAGTGAAGGGCTCAAAGCATACCAGCCACAGCATGAACAAGCCGTGACTTACGATCAAGTTTTGGCCGCTGTTCAGGCTGGAGTCCAGAGTTTTGAGCAACCTCCGACTGTTACAAAAGACGAGATTGCCCGGATCATCCGCGAATGTCTCGAAGAACACTCTCAGCACACTGCTGATCAGTACATTCGACACGATCACCTGGCCGACGTACGGGACGAGATACTGCAGGCAGTCACCGAATCGTTTGCCTCTCAAAGCGCCCTGACCAGAGAGAGTTTAGATTCGGGTCTTGGTCGCGACGAAATATTGACTGCCCTGTCGGAAGGGCTGGAGGCCCATTTCAGCACGGCCAAAGGGACAGAGCCAATCCACATAACCAAGGAAGATGTCGTCAACGCGATCAATGATGCGTTTGCTGCCCATCATTCCGCCGTTAGCCCGAACCTTGAGCCAGATATCTCTCGGGAAGAGATCTTGACCGCAATTGCAGAGGGCCTGGAGAACCAGAACTCGATGATCAGAGAGATTGAACTCAATAAGGAGGATTTGATGGAGGCAATCTCGGCTGGCCTTCAAGAGGCCCTGAGCTCCGTCAATCTCAACGCTGGGGAGCAGGCGTTGGAGCGTTTCCAGGAGCTCGTTCAGGAAATCAAAGACAATGTCAAGCAGCACGCTCCTGCCGGCGAGAAGGACACCGAGCAGGTTCTGGAAGCAATCAAGGACGGCCTAGCTGCTGTGAGACAGGAGGTCGAAGGATACGCTGCAGCTGCCGTGGAAGCTTCCGGAAAACATGAAATTATGGATACGGTCAAGGAAGGATTCCGATTGCTCCACGCCGACATGGAAAAGACCATTGCGGATGCTGCCCTAAGCAACAGCCGAGGAGGTAATCCGGATACTCCAGAACTTCTTGATGCTATGGAAAAGGAATTTGAGCACCTTCGGCAAACCTTGAGCTCTCTCCTTATTCGTACCAATGTCTCCAGCGACAAAGACGAGATTCTTGACGCCATTCGCGACGCCTCGGAAAGCCAGAAGGCCCCCAGCGCAGACGACATCACCAAAGTCATCAAGGAAGAGTTCGATGGCATTCGCGAGGCCATGACCATGAGTCTTGTTCCCGCACAGGCCAAGTCTGACAAGGAGGAGATCGTCGCGGCTCTTCGCGAAAGCCTTGAAGCGTTTCGTGAGGAGAACAACCAACCTAAAGACAACGGAGACAGTGTCTCATTCTCAACTGGTGAAGTCATTGAGGTTCTCAACGATGGCGTGGCTACCATTCGGGGTGACCTGTCCAAGCTTCTCGACAGGCCTGAGCAGTTTGATCATTCCGAACTTCTCGATACTCTGAAAGAAGGACTCAGCAGCCTGAAGGCGGATGTAGAATCATTGCGTCAGTCACAGGATGAGTCAAGGGAGTCCGAAGCTAGCAGAGGCGGAGAACTCATGATCGCAAATGAGTCGAATATCAGCAGCGACATCGAAGCCCTCAAAACCCTCATCACCCAACTACAGGTCAAGGTCGAGGCCATAGAGTCTGCTCCGCGTGCACCGGAACCATCGGAAGATGCCCTGAAAAAGGAGCATCTAGACGAGGTAATCGCTGGCCTACACGAACTTCAAAGCTCCGTAGCAGGTATTGTTGCTCGGGAAAATCCCATAGACAACTCAACAGCGAAGAAGGAGGATACAGACGCCATTGAAACGCTACTGCGAAACACGAAATCCCAGCTTGATGAGTTGAAATTTCCTGCCCCAGACGAAATCGCTAAGGCAGAGCAGCTGGGTAGCCTCGAAGTCATCGTCCACGAGACAAAGGAAGCGATCGCTGAACTTTCTGCTCGCCTAGAAGCAGAAGGACCAACCAAGTCTGAGATTGGTACTCTGGAGACTCTTTTGAAGGATATGTGGATCGCTTTTGATGAGCTCAAGAGCAAAGGTTCGGAAGGTGAACCTGATACTGAGAAGCTCGTCAAATCGGATTTGCAAACAGTGGAAGCCATGATATTCGAGGTGAAGACCTCGGTGGAAGAGCTGAAGCTTCCTGACGTTGAAACACTGCCAACAAAGACCGACATCCAGGATCTGTCAATGCTCGTGACTGACTTCAGAGAAAAGGTAGAAGCCGAAAACGAGCTGACAGCGCAAGGATTCGAAGCGAGAAAGGTCGAACACGCTGGGCTTGCGGAGAAGATTGATGAGGCGAGGGCCGTGGTCGAAGGACTCGGTGACGAGCTAAAGAGCAAGCTGGATGGAAGTTCCGAAGGGCTCTCCGAGCTCAAGCAACTTTTGGAAGGCTTGGCCGCTTCTGCCGAAAGCTTTTCGACGGTAGAAAGCATTCACGAACTTACAGAACTCATCAATCGAGAATTCGAGCGCGTTCGTGGCGAACAAGATGCGAGCAAGCTCGAAATGGAGGAACGCGACGCCGCTGCCCTGGTCAAACATGATGAGGCTCGAGCAGCCATCATCGTGGAGCTGGGTGCAAAAATTGACGAGAAACTCGGCGAAGTCATGGCCAAGTATGATGAAGTCCACTCTTCAATTGGCTCGAAGTTCACTGAAACTGAGGAGCGAGACAACGCGCACCTGGAAGCTATTACAACCACCAAGGCTCTTGCCGAAGACATAAAGCTCGTCATTGGTGTCATGGGCGACAGCGTCAACGAAACTTGTGAACGCATCAGTTTGGACACAAAGACTTTCTTTGAGAAGGTCGGTGAGTCCTACACCAAGATAGAGGAGATGCACAACGAGGTGAAGACGCACCACGAGCAAGCTCGGTCCAACTTTGAACGAGCAGTCGCTGCCACCGATCGCGTGGAGAGCCAGCTGCATGAATTCCATCCGCAGGTCTTGGAGTCAATACAGGAAATTCTCTCCATTGTCGGAAAGCACTACGATCACTCTCAGAAGGCGACCCAGGATATCAAGATGGATCTTTCCACCCTTCCTTCGACAATTCCATCAATGCTTCCAGCTCTCCCACCACCCGAGCCGGAGAAGTACGATGACACTCAGGTCCGCGAGAAACTTGACAGCCTTCTGGAACATGCACAGAAC
Source organism: Aspergillus quadricinctus (assembly GCA_022814375.1). Taxonomy (NCBI): domain Eukaryota; kingdom Fungi; phylum Ascomycota; class Eurotiomycetes; order Eurotiales; family Aspergillaceae; genus Aspergillus; species Aspergillus quadricinctus. Next base: position 413,651 of record JAKLNT010000014.1, on the reverse strand, counting down.
GACAAGGTGCAAGAAGCTCTCGACATTCTTGTTGAACGCGTGACCAACAACCAAGTACATGAGAAGCTTGATCAATTGCTCAGTCAGACTACGAGCACCAATGCTCAAGTTTATGACAAGCTGAATGAGCTGCTCGACCATGCCACAAACACTAACGGGCCAATTCATGAAAAGCTAGATACTCTTCTTGATCATGCGACAAACACTGACCAGTCAGTCACGCAGATGATGAAGTTAGATGAGATGCATAAGGACATCATGGAGACCTCACGCAAGATGAACGAGATGTTTGCAGCTCAATCCGCCCTCGTGGCGGAGGATACGGAGCGCAGGCGCCGGGAGGCTGAGGAAGCTGCAATCGCGCTTGAGAGAAGGAATGCGCAGAAAGAGCAGGTCGAAGCCGAAATCATCACTCTCAAGGAAGAGAAGGACTCTCTTCTCAGCATAATCAATACGCTTAAATCCGAAAAGGAAGAACTCGTTAAACAAAACACCAAGCTTAGTAAGGAGCTATCTAGCTTGGAGATGGCGCTTGAGCTTCGTCACGAGGAGATGCAAGTCATGGAGGACCGTGCTGATACTCTCGAGAAACGAATTCTGGAGGGTGTCCTTGATCATGCTCGCACGGTTCTCCTCAGCCGCCCAAGGGGTCTACAAAGCCTGAACATGAAGAAGTCGCGTGGCTCTCGTTCCCGAGGACCTAGTGCCAGCAGTACCACCAGCACTGCCAAAGATTCCCGGAGTATCATTGGGAGCAGTGTCGGCATTGCATTGAAAAAGCGAACCTCGGCTTCGCCTCAGTTGGGGTCGAACGCTCCGTCCAATACAAACAAGGAGCGAAGGATTCTCAGCTTGAGCAACGTCACTGGCAACCGCGGCGTACCCGATCGATATGCGAGCTCGGGCAGTGGCTTTGCAAATTTGAAGCGGAGTCATTCTGTGAAGTCCAACTACTCCCTGCGTAAAGCCTCATGGGGTGGTCGAAGCTCGGTCGCTAACAAGGAGAACGAGAGTTTCCTAGAGGAGGAAGAGAATCAGAGCGGAGAAGAGAGTGATGCTGGTACCGAGCGCAGAACCAGCTACACTGGAACGTACACGGACAGCATGATGTACGGAACCGAGAGTGTCGTCTCCGCCGATCGACGAGTGAGCGCGGCCAGTTCCACCAACATGTCCACTGCAGCCCCAAGCTCCATTGCAGAAGATCCCGAAGATGGTGAACAACAAGAGGAGGAGCAAGCAACGACCGACCAGGACGAGGACGATGCTCAGACGACCAAGGGGAATGAGTCAGCGGATGATCAGCAGGAAGGAGAGGCGCACGAAGACGGGGAGGATCTCGAGTCAAGGAAAATGGTACTCTACGGACAACACAGTGATAGCGGACTCGGTGCTGAAATTGCAAGCGCAGTGGGCTAATCAGCTGCTCACTTGTCCAGTGCCATGTCTTGCCGATAGGATTTATTCAAGAGTGTGTCTTACGCAGAGGGGCTGCTTATGCTTGATCCAGATGACATGACCTTTACAACCTGTAACTTGGAGTTTCTTTTGACATAGCCTTTCTTTTGTACTTTCCTTTGTTAGATGTTCATGTAATTAAATGCCAAGACATATTTTGGTGCTCAGCCTCAACCAATCAGAGCACTCTATGGTACTATCTAGCCTCAACATTCATAGTAACATGCATCCACCTTTCTATGAAATCTTTTGCCTAGCCCGAATCCCGCCCATGGGATCAGCCTTGCCCGATTGGCCAATTTTGGCCGAAGCCAACGTGCGGAGTGAGGCCCTATTGGCCGGGGCCGAAATCAGCCAGACTGATCTTCATGGCGCGGCTTATCTCTCGTTGGAGGCCGAGCTTTTGGCTGGGACCGAAATCAGGGCCTAGTCTACCGGCCGTACAGGCCGTCTGGAGTTTGGCCGGCACGGAAACAGCTGAGTATGCATTGTTTTGTGAAAGCGATGGCTGACTGTCAATATCTTTTCCAGGAACTATGGCGTCCTGATGATCAGTGACATCCGATACCACAAATGGAGAGGGAACCGCTCGCAGTGTCTCCATGATTCTTGAGGAATAGCTGGCTTTCTCTCACCCTCCCAGCCTGCTCACACCTAACCAAAGCAATGTTTGGTCCAAGACGACCCGACCCGTTGAAGGACACGATGGAGAAGTCATACCACTCTGAAGCTAATGAGGTGGTCAATGCCCTGGGTATTATTTCTTGAAATTCTGATGTCATCTGGGCAGGGCTCTTTGTTATGCGGAAATAATGCCACTGGCCCTTGAATAGTTGACGTTACGCTCAGGGAATGATAATAGTGTTGAACCTTGAAAATATATTTCTACTCACCCTGCGTCGGGGAGCACCAGGTTCAATGCCATAACTTCATCCCTCAACGCATTCCTGATATATAAAGGTTGAAGCTCTCCTGTAGGATGTAATCACCTTCTCCTTCCATAATAGTAAGGGACAGTAATAATAATGATATTGTAAATCTCCATATATTAGAATAAACAGGGAGTCAGGGATGCTAAGACTCGAGCATAACTTGAGACACCTAATATCACGTGACCAGAAGTATGATGCCACTGGTTGCTGTAATTCTATATCATAGGTACTATGTTTACTACCTTAACTTCTTAAGATCTCTTCGCTCTAAGCGCCAGCGACATAAGACTTACTATGGCATCACAAGACGGCAGAATGGAGCTCTCAGGATATAAGCGACGCAGAATAAATGGGTTTGTGTACCCTGATATTCCAGTTACCGACCAGGATATTGTTCAGTGTGAAACTGCAAATGATCCTTTTATAATCCGGCTAGTGCCATGTATGTATATCTTATCCCTTGGTCTACAGCTAGCTAGCTGGCTTCTAGATACTTATCAAGGCATATTGCAGATTCCCCATCTGAAGATGGGTCAAAAGCAGACGCGTTTCGCGCAGAGTCAATTACACATATTGATCAGCAGAATGAGCAGCTTGTGCGCAGCCGGCATCCCACTCTCTCTTCTAGGGAGAGAGTATGGGTCTCAACATCCAGTTTCGGTGAGCCTGTCTGGCTCATCGACTCGCCAATTACAGGATCTGAGAGCGTGTATGCAGGTGGACGACCCATCCACTACTTTCCTGGCGACTACTTCGAGTACATTCCTACGGGGATTCTCACCCCGAGATCCCCTGATAAATTCAATCAGCATTTTGATCGATACATCAATCCAAGGCGATTCCTGAGGCCTGCTGACCTTGACAGCCTTCGAGAACTATTTCCGGAGGCGGTAGGGGTGGAGGTAATGATTGCTGGTTTTATGATCATTCTTTTTGAGAATGTCCAACATTTGCAAGATGCGTATAGGGAGGTTTGGCCATTAGAACTAGCCGGTCTCCGCGTGTTTTTTGACATTGTCCGCTACAGTTTTACGACCGCTCCCATTGAATCCGGTCTGGGTTTGAGTGCTGACACAAGCGGGACTCGTGCAGCGTGCCTTGGACTTAAGGTCCAGCTACAGAATGGTTGCACTGCTATCACAACTGTGACACATGGGTTTGTGCACTGTCCGGGGGTCTCAAAGCCAGCTAATATAATGCATCTGTTTCGGATGATGCTTAATAAAGCAAAAAGGTCGTTGGTGCGACATCTGCCAGCCAGGGTTGGTGATGACCATGGTCCCTTCATTACGCCCAAGGGAGTGCTCACGAATAACCCCATTGGGAGACAAGTATTCCTTGCCTCGTGCAATAAGCAGGTATGTTCGTCAATCCAAACCTTACCTGTTTATACTTCTCACATTACTAGCTTGGCACTATTACCCACACATATGACAATCCAAGCCTTGTTAAACCGTACCCGGCAGGGTACAGTCATGATCTTTCACTGATTACTGATCCTGCACTTGCAGATGTGGCCAGCCCACTTGGTTACCCAGTAGTAACTGGGTGGGCTGATTACTCTGCTACCCTCGATGGGCAAGAAGTCTATGTTGTGTGCCACCAGACAAATGTAGGCAGATGGCGCGTGATCTGTGGTACCATAGATTCAGCTCGCTTTGAGAGAGCATCAGTTCTGGGCACAGGATATATGTGGAATAGGGAGGCCAGAACTCAGAATGCATTCTTGCTATGGCACACAGGTGCAGAACTTACACCAGCTGATGGGTGGTCAGGGGCTCCTCTGTGTCTGGGGCGGCCTTCAGATGCGGCTGCGAAAGCAGTGGTCTTCCAGAATTTCCAGCGGTCCTGCCTCCTTGCCGGTGAGCCCTCGGCTAGCAAACAGTATGCCCTGATCAAAGCTGGATTCCTTCTCCCAGCAGAGATAAAGAGCTCCACCATACTGAGTATGGAGACTCAGAGTCAGAAGCCATCATTCAACACATTACCAGCAAACCGGGACTTGGGTGAGCTCGAGTCTCAGCGACGCAGTTTCTCTGCAATTTAGCAGCTACAGCAAATAGTTTTTCCAAGTACTGCTTTGTTATTATCGGCATATTTGTACGACAGAGCTGTTGCTTAGGTGTATCCATGTACTGCTTTATTCTTAGTGGAGTGTCTGTCTAAAAGTGTTTCTTTAAGCACTATGGCTAAAATTTAAGCATTACTGCTATACTCCTTATTAACATAACAGACATACTGGAATATCTAGTAATAAATCATAACCATCTCGCAGCACAACAGCGCGGAATTAGGAAAATGGCATCACCCCCATGATTTCGGCCGGGGCCAGATTTCATGTGCTCGCAGGCAAGCAGTCCCTGATTTCGGTTATCATGCTTGTAGCCTTGTAGGCCCTGATTTCGGTCGGGGCCAAATGTCACGTGGCTGTCAAGGCAGTGGATTCCCTTGTCTATTCAGTATTAATATTCAGTATTCAATATCTACCAGGACCTGTATGAGGAATAATTCATAGGGTACATCCAACAGAGGACCATTGGGCCTTGCTGCCTCAGGCAAAATAACTGACTCGCGTGATCACCTGATGCACCACATGAGGCTTCCCAGGATGAGTCAGCCTTCCCAACACTTCTGCCCCAACTATGAACAGCCTGACGGATCAGGCACCACAGGGCACGCGACCACCCGAGGCGCTTGTTAGATGGCTTTAAAGACATCATAATTATCCCATCCCCCTCGGCTCTGCCCTGCTGCTTCTCCTCATACATCATGGCTGATCTCGAGTTGGCCTAGACGACATCTACTTGTTCTTTACAATCCTCCTTTCTTTCTTCACTCAGGACCTGTCTCGCTATCTCAGTTTCAGGTTCCCCTGATAGGTACTGGATCTAACGAGTGCTCACCAGCTGGTCTGAGTCAGCAGACATAGCAAACCCCCCAACTGGGGTCTATACACCGGCATGATAGACCCTATTCCGCCGCCTCCAAGGTGGCTTCGCAACTTGGTCGAACCGTGGGCCGTACGCCTTAACATCCCCGCCGTAACCGACCATGTCCATGAGATCATCGCCGCCTTCGTGTTCTACCTGTTCATCCATTCATACCTATCGCCGTGGTTGTCTCCGCGGCTGTTCCCTCGGCATTACCCAAATCTGAATAAGCGGACCAAGCTCAATTGGGACGTCCATGTCGTATCCTTGATACAAAGCGTTGTGATCAATGCGGCAGCTCTATGGGTGATGTTCACAGACAATGAGCGGAAGTCGATGAGTACGGCGGAGCGGGTTTACGGATACTCTGGGGCTTGCGCGTTCATATCGGCACTCGCGGCGGGCTACTTCATCTATGATCTGTACGTCAGTACTGCCTATGTGAAGATTTTTGGCATCGGGATGCTTTTCCATGCCATCAGTGCCCTGTGGGTTTTCAGTTTTGGCTTTGTGAGTGACCCCGGTTATTTGTTTCCTTGCTCGCATTGTTCAATGCTTTGTGAGAGGGCTAGTTTCAAAGCCGCAATGGGAAACTAATACACTGCAGAGGCCCTTTCTCCACTTCTACTCTCCGGTCTTCATCCTTTACGAGCTCTCTAGCCCCTTCCTCAACATCCATTGGTTCTTGGATAAAGTCAACATGACTGGTAGCAAACTACAATGGTATAACGGCATGCTTCTACTCATCGTGTTCTTCTGCTGCCGTCTCATATGGGGCACGTGGCAATCGGCATTGGTGTACAGGGACATGTGGTACGCTCTCAAGCAGACCTGGTCCGCATCAGAATCCGCCGCGCTTAACCCCGTCGACATCACCGCGGACGTTTTCCAGGTCCGCGACGGGTCCCTGTGCGTCAATGAGGCCTGTGCGAAAGCCCAGGCAGAGATCTCCAAATTCTCCAAATACACCGCCGGCGGTGTGCCCACCTGGCTAGTTGTGACGTACGTCGTCTCGAATCTCGTCCTCAATGGGCTGAACTACTACTGGTTCACCAAGATGATTGAAGCGGTCGTCAAACGCTTCCGTGCGCCTGCGCCGGAGGCCAAGACGAAGGAAGAGGCGCAGAAGCGGCGCGAGGAGCTCACGCAGAATGTCGTTATTGACGCTGCTACCAAGCTGGAACAGGAGGAGGGAGCGTTCACCACTGGCGATTTGGCCAGCGAGAAGATTGCTTCCGCTGTCGATGTAGGCTTGAGCGAAGAGTTGCGGAAGAGGAATCCTAACGTGGCTACCGCAGCCCGCTCTTAGTCCTCTGACTCGTAGACAGTTCAGAGGCGGCATTTCTGGCGAGGACTGTGAGTTGTTGCTAAACATTGGGTTGGTTGTTTACTGTCTGTTGGTCTTCTTGTCTAAACTTTGCATTGCTCAACGCAGCGGGGAGTATCTCGATTTGGTATGAGATTAATAGACTTGTCATATTCAAATAACATTAGTCAAGTATTTTTGCTCCTCTTAGTCATTTACTCACTATTCTCTGAAATTGATCCCCTTTATGAACCTTACACAAGCTGAAAACAGTCTGAACCATTAGTTCTATGAATCGTCCTAATCACGAATTTGAAAGAACGCGAAAAAAGAAACCATCTCGACCAAACACCCAGAAAGCGCCTCCTTCGAGAGTCAAGAGATAACAGAAACAAATAAGCCCCTAACCTATCGTGCTGCTGCTGCCTCCGGTTTGGCAAGCATGTATCGCACAGCCTCCCTGGCCACCTGGGTATCCCAAACACTCTCAGCTCCTCCTCTCCTGAATTCCGGCCCACTGCCATCCTCGCCGCCGCCGCGGGTCGCCTCGCCAAGGATGGTTTCCAAATCTCTGCGCTGAGAATTGACCCAGCGCCGCAAAAAGGTGGCAGGGTCTTTACTTAGTGCGGTGAAGAAGGAGTGCTTGGCTCTAGCATGCGTTAGGGCTTGGACAATAAGCGCCAACTGATCATCTAGAGCAGCAATTTGGCGCAATCCCGCTGTATATTGCGGGTTCTGGGTCAAAGCAAGCATCTTGGCGCGTAGAGGGTCCTCCACTGCGACCTGAATGTCGTAGACTGTCGGCGCAGGGTCTTTGTGGAAATCCTCGTCGACACGAATCGTGTAAGGAAGCTTGATCGGGTCTAGTGGACTGGTGTGTGGCCCGATGCTTTCAGGGATCTGAGGGAAAAACATCTGGTCTCGTCCGAAGATCTGATGGACCCAGTTAGTATAATCTCGTCGGGATTGTTAAAGCATAGGACATACCGCTCTTAAGCGATGATCACATCGTACTAGTCGTTTCTCTTCATCCTCTTGAAGTCCCATCGCTCGGATGTAGTCCCAAATACCCAGGACGATACCACTTCGGGTCTCTTCTTCAACATCAAGCACCTCCGCCAGCTCCTTGCTTAACTTGTATCGTTCAGGGGCCTCGTCTCGGACTAAACTGATGGTGACGTTTAGATTCTCCTGAGACGCACGAGAGAACTGCAGAGAATCAAAATCCGCAGTTGGAGGAAGCGTGACAGCATTTGCCGGTAGCTGTGGCTTCGTCCAGCTAATGGTCTTGGTCTCCTCCGGATTCGAAGATGGAGACTTGTCAAAATCGATAGTGATCGACTTGAAGAACTGTGAAAACCGCTGCTTTGGTCGCTTAGCAGCAGACTTCTTAGACTTCTCCGTGTCTTGTCCATCGTGCTCCATAGCATCTCCGTTCGCTTCGGCGTTCTCGCTTTCGTCTTCGCTGTCATCGGGCGCTGTAGGGTCGGTGTCATCATCCAGAAGCCGTCCCTCGATTCTCACTTTATAGCGTCCGGAGCCGGGATTGCTTCCCGGAGCTGCTCCGTTCTGACCTGCGCCGGTCTGCCATGGCTGATTCTCCACAGTGTTGGAAATCCAAATGCGCATTGTCCGATATTTCTTGACGGTCTTGCTGATCGAATCCTGGATATCCAACCTCTTACGCACGATCGCGGCGTCCAATCGCTTCTCTAAGTCACGAAGGCTCTTGTATTGTTGTACTCCTTCTCCGATAATCACGTCCTCGATGCCATCTGGGATATTCTTGTCGGTGGGCTTACGACTGCGACGCTGAACGGCGTCGTTAGGATGCGGCATGTTGCGCTGAGGAGGGATGTACTGCGGCGGAACTGCGTGCTGTGGCATCGGTACAGGCATAGCAGGACCTACTTGAACCAAATGGTGTTAGGAGACAGCCTGATTTTAAGGTTTGCCGGAATCAAGGGAGATGGGGCAAACCTACCTGGCGCTGGAGGCCCGCGACGAGGCGTGGCAGGAGACCGTTGGGCGGCTTGCGGGAAGCCACGGGCATAGTTGGGCTGCATATTCATCGCAATATCAAAAGGGAGATATCAAATGCAGATAGCCGACTTCGAACGCAGTTGTTTTGGTATGAATGGAAGGATATCTGGATGGGTATGGATGCCTTTGGTGTACTGTCTCCGATGCGAAAGTCGCGATCCTTTTGCCGCGATCGCGCTATACCCCTTTCGGTCAGTTCCGCCAGAGACTCAAATAGGTAATCAGATGTTCCCTCCAACGCAGAAGAGCTATATGAATCCTTTTTACCTGGATGCGGCTACCATCATTGGAGAAGACGCTGAAAAAGGCATTGGCCATATCCAACCAGGTCTATATTCTACCAGGGCAATTACGGAAACTCCCCAAGTAGGAGTCATTTATCCCACAATCATGCTGAAATGCTATCATTTCCGAGAGATCACATTAAAAAGTAAAAGGTCAGGACGATCACTCCAGCAGTGATGCCTGGTTAGTGTACAGTCCCTCCACCACATTGCTAAGCTTCTCAATCGTTTCGAGAGCTGCATCGTACGCCTGGTCACGCTCCGTCTCGTCGTAGACAATCAAGCAGCCAGCACCTTGATCCAAGACCCCGATGATTACCTTGTCCAGGATCATCTGAGAAAGCTTCCTCTCCACTTGTTGCGTATCCAGGCCAACCATCTTCGCGATGTGGTCTAGCTCAACCCGGCTAAAGGGCTCAATGACTTTGATGAGATTCTGTTCCAGCATGGCATCGTACAGTCTCCGGAGATGGTTACGAATGAAAACATCGCTTCCAAGTTCGTATCTGTAGTCTGAAAGAGCCTTCTCGTATTCTTCGAGAGAGCGATTGGCATGGGCACGAGCCACGGCCTTCATGGCTTCGAGTCGTGGGCTAGCGTACTTCTGCGCTTGCTTAGAACCCAGCAAATTGGTGACATCATCCACCAGGTTCAACATGATTTTACACAACAGCATGTACTGAAGAGCAGCGGTTGCCAAGTCACTCTCATCAAGCGAGCTGTATCCCTCGAGGGCCTCAATGAAGTAGGAAAATGCCGTAGTGAAGTCTTTGTCCTCTGCATGTAGCATACCACTTTGCATGTCCAGCCCAGCCTGAAGATGCGGAGGCGTGTAAACCGAAGCGGCCGATGTACGAGCAGCGGTCAAGGCGGCGCGTGCCTTGGCTTGGTTACCGAGCGCATGATACACCCTTGACTCTAACAGCTGCACCTCAACCAACATGAGTTTGTCATCCATGCGCTTGAGCTCACGCAGGAGAGAATTAATGAGGGTAAGGGCATCATAGTAGGATTGCTTCTGCATGTATATAGCCACCAGTCGGGTTTCGAGGTTTTGTCGGAGGAAGGACCGTCGTTCTGAAACGGCCCAGTCGATGGAGGATTTGATGACGGCGGCTTGGATGTCGAGGGTATTCGGAATCTCACTGAACAGGTCAAGCAGCTGGCGGACTAGGATGACGGGTCAGCTACTCTGAGAAGTATTCACCAACTACCACCATTGCCATCGACTTACCGAGCTTCGCAGTCTTTGCTTTGGCAAATGAGGAGAAGGTATCACGGCTGGTTTTAATGAGCTCTGCAATTTCCTGTGGCTTCTTCTCGTCCCGATACAACTCTCCCAGTCCAATCAGAGCATTTTCGTAGTCTCGCGACGAGGTCTCGGTCGATCCTGGACCTTGCGAGAGGATGTCTTTGTAAATACTCTCAGCCTTGGGAGCATCTTTCTTCGCGAGACCCCGAGCTTCCTCTATCCGCGCCGCTGTTGTCGACGAAGGCGCCATGATCGAACTGGTTGTGAGAGATGTAGTGGAGTAAGAAATATTTCGGCAATAATGACAGCTTCTATAGTCTTAGAATAGCGAAAAGTCCGATGGAAACCGGATTGGGGTGGGATTGAGGAGGTATTGGTATCTGTTACCTATTGATGGGTGGTTCACTTGCTATCGTCACAGTTGGAGCTGGCCAGCAGCTTGGGCTGCTCTCACCGCCCGCGGCTTAACGAATCACCCGAAAAACAACCAGCAGAAAAAAAAGCATCTGGAAATTTCAATGGCCGCCCGCCAAAGCATCAACTACCACATTCTTCATTTTCATGATCCAAGAGCCTGCGGTTGGAGAGCATCATGGTAAGCACCAGGATCGTAATATAATATGCTTTTATATGTGTCTAATACCTTTGTACAGAAAATCAAGGCAATTTCTCGCTCCACGGCGTCCCAGCAGGCGCCAGGCTCTGCTGTCGTTCGACAGCCTCGAAATCTGGATCCAGCCCAGCATCCATTCGAACGAGCTCGTGAATACACCCGTGCATTGAATGCTGTCAAGCTAGGACGACTGTTCGCTGCGCCATTTGTGGGCCAGATGGGCGACGGTCATGTGGATGGTGTTTATACAATGGCCAAAGATCCTGGATCGCTACAACGGTTTGCCAGTGGCAGTGGTGACGGTGTCGTCAAGGTTTGGGATTTGACAACGCAAGGTGAAGTGTGGAACACTCAGGCACATGAAAATATAGTCAAGGGGTTGTGTTGGACTCCCGAACGAAAATTGCTTTCGTGCGCAAGCGATAAGACCATTAAACTGTGGGACCCATACAACTCCTCACCTGAAGCACCACCATTGGGAACATATCTAGGCCAAAGCGCTTTTACCGGGGTCTCGCATCACCGAACTTTGCCATACTTCGCTGCGTCGTCGTCTCAGATTTCTATCTACGATTTGTCGCGGCCGTCCTCGACACCTTCCCAGGTCCTTCACTGGCCCACTAGCGTGGATACTATCACCTCGCTTGCCTTCAATCAGACAGAAACATTCATCATTGGATCAACAGCCATTGATCGATCTGTTATCATGTATGATCTTCGTACTTCATTACCTGTTCACAAACTCGTCCTACGTTTGGCGTCGAACGCCATTTCCTGGAACCCGATGGAAGCATTCAACTTCGCGGTGGCCAACGAAGATCATAATGCTTACATTTTCGATATGAGAAAAATGGACCGTGCCCTGAATGTGCTCAAGGATCACGTGGCTGCGGTCATGGATGTCGAGTTCAGCCCGACTGGCGAGGAACTCGTGACGGCTTCTTATGATAAAACGGTGCGCTTGTGGAGTCGAGCTCATGGGCACTCTCGCGACATTTACCATACCAAGAGAATGCAACGGTATGTATTTTGCCAGCATCCGTTTCATTTCATTTCAATTGCTCATTTGTTCGTACAGTGTCTTCTCCGTGAAGTTTACGCCTGACAACAAGTACATTCTTTCCGGGTCAGACGACGGCAACATTCGCCTCTGGCGTGCTAATGCCTCCGACCGCAGTGGCATCAAGAGTGCCCGCCAGAGACAGAAGTTGGAATATGACCAGGCTCTAATTACCAGGTACTCGCATATGCCTGAAATCCGAAGGATCAAGCGCCAGCGTCATGTGCCAAGAACCGTGAAGAAGGCGGGAGAGATCAAGAGAGAAGAACTTGCTGCTATTAAGAGACGTGAGGAGAATGTTCGCAAGCATAGCAAGAAGGGTGCTCTGCCACCGAGACGGAGCGAGCGTGAGAAGATGATCTTGACACATGAGCAATAAGCTCTGCAAGTTTGAGGACCACCCTTGATTGTCGAATCTTGAGAGTGTCAACTTGCCAACCATTTGTCTTCCAAAGGCGCTGTGGTTACATGACAATCGACGATAATTCAAGGGTCGTCGTTTTGCTCATGGCATTGAATAGTCAATCGTCCTTCTTGACTTTCACTTCGTCTGGCGATATCTGACTCGACAACACACCATGGTTTGACCGACCTGCTTCAAATGATCCTCGTAAAGCAGCATGGTCGATACCGCTCAGGTAACGGGCAAGTCGCTGTATGCTGGCAGGCAGTACGGCATACCAGTCAATGAAAGCGGCAAACGCAGGTAGCCTGATTATGCCACCTCGTCCTTCATCTATTGCGGTAATGATTTTCTGGGCAACATGGACTGGTTCAAGCACTGGCGCAATGAACTTGTTTGGCGTCTTAATCGATTTGAAGAGAGGCGTTGACATCTGCCCCGTCTCCACCAGCAGCATTTTCACCATCTCATCATTTCGCGACACACGAAGCTCAGCTTCCAACGTCCGATGAAGGGCGCTAAGACCTGCCTTACTCGCAGCGTAGTCTGACAACCCGGCTGCGGACAGGCGGCCAAGGACGGAGCTGACATTGACGATGGTACCTCCGTTCTGAGTGGATAACATTCCGGGAAGGAATACTTGGCAAGTGTGAAAGACTGCGAGTAAATTGGTTCGGATTGTCTTCTGGAATGCCTCTGCAGATAGAGACAGGAGTGGTTGGCAGTTAATTCGTGCCGCCGCGCAGTTGATAAGCACAGTCGGTGTACCCAGCTAAGGAAGATTAGCATTCTGTAAAGATCATACCATCATATCTTCTACAAGGGTTATAGCCTCGCGTAGCAGTTGCGTACCTCTTCCGTAATCCTCCTTGCCGTCTTCTCGACATCTTCTCGATCAGAGATATCACACTGATAGTAGTCCACTCCCGTCACTTCCTCCCAGCCCTCGATATCGCTCTCAGCCTTGATGTCCAAGACGGCCACACTGACTCCACGTAATCCATATATCCGGGCAATCAGCAAGCCAAGGCCACTCGCGCCGCCCGTCACAACAACAACCTCTTCGCTTAAGTCAACGGGTCGAGGAAGCCCATGCGCCAGTCTCTGGTTCATTGCACGGGCAACAGCGAAGATCGTGAGGAAGACCGCATAGCCCGTCGCGATCATGAACGAGATATGGGTGTAAGGCGTGGCCTGGGCTCGGAGGCTGAGAACCCCGACCCAGGCGACGAATGGGTGGAAGAGTGTGCGATTGAGGACCGTCAGAACAAGGTCGAGTGTGAGGTGTTCGACCCATCCTTTATCGGGTGGCTGCGAGCTGGGCGAGCTTGATGCGGTGGACATTATGCGTGATGGACCTGGGTCGGTTACCTTTTTTGACATTATCTTTTATTCTATCTTCTGCATCAGGCCTGCTTCTCATGAGAAATGTAGCACGACCGACTTCAATATCGAATTGTAGAACTCCGAATACATGTGATTTCTGTTGTTAATGGGCGTACTCCGTCATAGCAAGCAGGCGTGTCACGAAACAGGCAGAATTGTTCGAGATGCGATCCCAGACTCGGTCTACTATATGGAAAGATCCGAGACTCGTCATACACAGACAGCATTCATTGTCGTGTCAATGGACCGAACAAGGTACAGTATGAAGGGCAGAAAATTAGAAGAGAAGATGGCATTGCGAGCTGAGCTCGTCGCGATTCGCGACATACGGAGATGTGGGGTGATAGGTAGATAGGCTATCACTCGGCTTCCTCCCCTTATTATTAAACAGGATGATAACTTATTTCACAAGGATGCCACAGGGCATACTGATAAGAAGGGTACTCGCTTTGAAATTGTTTTCTTCCAGACTCTGCCCTCACCATTAGGTATACTCCAGCATCTGAGCGTTGTCGTACGTTCTTACGACCATCCCCGGTCTTCTTGTTGTATATATATCTCCTCTTATCAATAGATTACCCTCAATTCCGGCATCATGTCTCCTCCACTAACAACCCAAATTACACTGATTGAAGGTGTAAGGCTAGCAGGCGGCAATGATACAGAATGGGATATCACCATCAAATATCCCGAAAAGTCAGCAAAAGGCACAATCACCGCAATCACCCCCCACCACAGCTCCAACTCACCACCAGACAATAACTCCTCTCCCCTGGCGCTTCCATCATTGACCCACCCTCACATTCACCTCGATAAGGCCTATGTCCACAGCGCTCGCGAATATGCACATCTTCTTCCAGCGAAAGGCTCCTTCCAAGAAGCGTTGTCCTTCACCACCCAGGCCAAGAAACAGTTCAATCAGGCCGATCTCTTGGAAAGAGGCGAATGGCTTCTTGCGGAGTCGGTTTCTGCTGGCGTTACAGCAATGAGGGCGTTCGTGGAGGTTGATCACACGGTTCGACTGACGTGTCTTGAAGCTGGTCTCAAACTCAAAGACCAATGGAAAGAATGCTGCGAGGTTCAGATCGTCTGCTTCGCTCAGGATCCCATCTTTTCGAGCGAGCATGGTGATGAAAATCGTGAGTTGATCGAGGAGGCTCTCCAGCGCTATCCACAGATAGATGTCATCGGAACGACACCCTACGTTGAATCGAGTATCGATGCTGCGAGACGAAACATTGACTGGGCGATCGAAACCGCCCTCAAGCTGGACAAGCATGTCGACTTCCATCTGGACTACAGTCTAGACAGCGGCAAGGAGGCTCTAGTGTGGTATGTCCTGCAAGCACTGCAGCGCAACAACTGGACGAGCCAGTCAAGCAGCAGACGGGTCATGTTGGGGCATTGCACCCGCCTGACTCTCTTCACTGATGAAGAATGGTCGGATCTGGCCAAAGAAATTCATAACAATGACCTGCCAGTGAGTTTCGTCGGTCTGCCAACCAGCGACATGTACATGGCCTCGCCGAATCCCGCAGTCAGCGCTCCTCACAATCGGCCAAGAGGCACCCTGCATGTCGTCAAGATGGTACGGGAGCATGGTCTAGATGCTGTTATCGGAGTCAATAATGTTGGAAACGCGTTCACACCTTGGGGCTCTGCAGACCCGCTTTCCCTTGCCTGCCTAGGCGTGGGAATCTACCAGGCCGGAACGCAGAAAGATGCAGAATTGTTGTACGAATGTGTATCCACGCGTGCCCGTGCTGCTATTGGATTAATGGGCAGCCGGGGAGGATCGGGTTTGATGCTCAAGGAAGGAGATCAGCCTGATTTAGTCTTACTCCACAATGTGGATGACACAGGATGCAATGTATCAAGGCCAAGAAGAAGTGTAGCAGAGGTTGTGTGGGATCCGCCGGCGAGGATGAGCAGGCATATCATCTCAAATGGGCGTCTGAAACTGCCATCAAATTCTATGGCTCCGGACACAACACGCTATTCTTTTAAGGATAACGACGCTTGACGTGTTGAAAAAAGCGAATAAGCCGCTCGAGCAATTATTTGCCTGACACCTGTAAATACAGATAGAACTGTGGCTGAATAACGCCCCTCATGAATGCTTCCAATCCAGTACATCATGCCTAAAGATAACCTGCACAACTCCATGTCCGCTAGCATTACAAAAAATCACATCATGCGCCAAGAAACGCGCCCGATGAGACATTGGAATCAAAATAAATAATATAGTAGAGCAAGTAATCAGGACGAATCGAGTCAGTAACATCACGCAGTCCCCCATACAGGTGCAATTTCATTAGCCTCGGCGCGAGCTTTCGCTGGTCCATGCAATGCATAGCTGAATGTGGGACAAGCTGGGTCTTCACGCATGATGTCAATATCGTCGACGTTGAGCGAAAGACGGAACCCGTTTCCAGCGCGTGGGTACAGTCGATGCTCTTGAAACTCCTCGTATTCTGACTCTTCATCTGACTCGTACCGACGTCTCTTCCGTGAAGAAGCTGATGGCAATGGTTCCTCAGTATTCTCAGTATACGGCCTCTCAGAAGTCGTGTCTTTCTCCGTGTGAGAAACTGGTGTTTCGGTTGTTGTAAGTGTCTGGGTGGAAGTTGCTGCTGAGACTGGGTCAGCTGATATATTTGAGATGAATGAGAATTTGGACAACTGCAGTTCCTTTAGGTTGCTTGGGAACATCGGCAAGGAAGGATTCCGGTCTGATATAGTTACGAGAAGCTCGACGAGACTTGCGTGGGAGAGACTCGACAGATAACCCCGCCGCTCCTCCGTTGAAAAATGCTCGCCCCCTACTTCGATCTTTGGACAAGGCACATGGTGATGAAGTGGGGCACCCAATGTTCGAGCTTGTAAATCAGGGTTGCTTCTGACGACTGTTGGCTGAACAATGGAAATTTGCACAGGCTTGCACTCCCGGCAGTGCCATTCCTTCTCCACCACGTTCACCACATCAGAGTCGATCGGAGGGTCATGACAGAGTTGATGCCATGCTCGATTACATCCGTCGCAGAACACAATAGCATTACTCTGCGGGCTATGGCCTCTTTGGCAATGCATACAGTTGACAAACGCCTCCTTCGTCTTGCGAAAAACGCGCTTCTGTTTTCGCACACCTGTAGTTTCTGAGCCATGAGAGGAAGTGCCGTTTGTCTTGGCAACGGCTGGAGATGAAGCTGGAGGCACATATAATGAGGGTCGGTTCACTTGTCGGCCGGACTTTGTTTGAGTGGCGGTAGGGGCGATGTCGGATTCATCCGAACTGGAGTCCCCAGCCCTTATGACGTCTTCGCCATCACTATCACCACCGCGTCTTCGTTTTCTCGACTTCCTGGACCCATTTACAGCATTTTTGCGTGAGCGTGGTCCGGGGGCCGCTTTTTGTGGTTTGCCGACTGGGACTTTTGCAGCCTTCGGGGCTAATGGAACCAGAGGAGCCTTAGGGATAAGAGCCGTAGGCTGTGATGGCAATGTTGGTTGTATTTGAGACGGCGCCGACGGGACCAGAGGAGCCTTTGGAATAAGAGGTGTAGGCTGTGATGGCGATGTTGGTTGAATTTGAGACGGCGCCGACGGGACCAGGGGAGCCTTTGGGATAAGAGCCGTAGGCTGTGATTGCAATGTTGGTTGTATTTGAGACGGCGCCGGCGCCGCCGATGGGCTAGCTGATACTGTTACACTTGGCTTGGGAGCAATAGCGACGGGCTTTTTCGGCCTCGTGGAGCTGTTCGCGGCCGTTGTAGGGGCTTGGTTGGAAACTGCTGCAGGTGCCACTGTATTGTTCGTGTAAACGAACGGCGCCGTGGGCAGCTCTATGATTGTGGAAGAGGCCTTCATCATGTTGGACCTTTGAAAATTCAAACGGTTCAAGCTTGGATCAAAGGTTGAGGTGCCCCAACGGGTACTGAAGCTATCATTGTTCTGCTGGTCTCCTCTTAGGTTACCAGCGATCCGTGCAAGGAGCTCTGTAGTGGCCGCCGAAAGCTTCGGTATTTGCACTTTCCCCCGAACAGTACCTGTTGAACAGCTCGTTTTCGATGATAAATCGGTCGAGGAAGGAGGAGTACTATTGGCTGTGTTTCCTTCACTTGTCGAAACTGATGGATGGGGGCTTGAGGTGGTGCTCGGTGTTCCGTGGGTTGTCTCTAAAGTAGATGCCAGGGAAGAAGTAGCCCCATTTTGCCGTGACATTCCCCAAATCTGAACCGAATAAGCAATGTTGCACTCGGCATAAATGTGCTTGTCAATCTCTTCAGCTTTGATTAATTGTTGTCACTCAGCAGCAAAGGTTATGGCAGGATGAACGGATCCAGAGATTTATATACTATCACGTGATTGTATGGGTTTCCTCCCCGCGCAGTGGAATGCCAAACACGCAACTTTGGTCTCGGGTCATCAACCTTGACGATAATCTATTGAAGTCTTCCTGTTATACGGAGTACATTCATTTTCATTATTCCTATATGTCTAAGCTATGTACGTCGTTGGATTCTTACGGCTGCCGTCGTCGTGCTTTCGTCCGCAGTCAGAAAGGGATTCGCTCCCTCAGGGATGTGATACCATACTATCTCCAATCCCCACAACATCGAACCAATATTGATCTGCCAGATCCGGTTCACTCCTGTGTTTGAGATGACTCGACACGCGTTACGACAAGATGCCCTCCTTTTTGAGGAGCTTAATCTTGGCTTTATCATAATTGAGAATGTCTTCGAGGATTTCGTCGGTGTGTTGGCCAAGAGTCGGAGGCGGTCTTCGGACTCCAGGGGTTGCATGCGAATACTTAATCGGTGTGTTAACTAATTTGATGGGACCACAAGCTGGATGATCAACTTCTGTGACCATTCCTCGCGCTTGCACTACGCGGACGATTTCATGTCAGCGAATGGCTTCACCTCGTTAGACATCGTCGGATGACTTACCATGAGAATGATTGAGCGTCCCTTGGATGTCGTTGATCGCGGCATATGGCATCCCGCTACCTTCCAGGATCTCAAGCCATTCCTGCGTGGTTTTCTGCTTGACTACCTTCTCAATCAGGCCATCAAGCTCTTCCCGATGCTTTACTCGGTCGCGGTTGGTGATAAAGCGAGGATCCGTCTTCCATTCGGGGAACCCTAGTCGATCGCATAAGACGCCGAATAGTCTGTCGTTTCCGCCCCCAAAAAGAATATCTCCATCAAGGGTCTGGTAGCTTCGGTAGGGTACAATTGATGCTTGATACTGTCTGTTAGCGATTGAGAGCTCACCGACTGCCGGTAATCTACCATGTCGTGAACTTACGGTGTGCAGTTCCCCATCTACCCGAGTCCTTCTCACCACTGATCAGAGCCGAGCTCGCGATATTCGCCAACGTCGCAACTTGACAATCACTCAAACAAGCATCGATATGTTGTCCTTGTCCGGTCCTCACCCGGGCAAGCAAGGCAGCCATGATCGCGTTGGATGTATACAAACCCGTTGTCAAATCCGTAACGGCTACACCGACCTTGACTGGATCGCCATCTCGGCTTCCAGTGATGTGCATGAGTCCCATCTCTGCTTCGACCATGACATCGTACCCAGCTCGGTTACTGTATGGCCCTGTTTGTCCGTACCCTGTGATACTTGCATAGATCAATTTGGGATTGATAGATCGTAGCGTTTCGTAATCGAGGTCGTATTTTTTCAGACTACCTGGAAGGTAGTTCTCGACTAGGACGTCGCACTCCTTGGCGAGCTTGTGTAAAATCTCGACCCCAGACTTATGAGCAAAGGAAAGGCCGATGGATCTTTTGTTGCGGTTCACCTGGCGTACATGTAAGTTGGACACCCGTCATATTCAGGGACGTCACATACAGCCAGAAAATAGGCGCTTTCCCCAGGCCCTTCGTGAGACCCATCGGTATACTTCGCGTATGGTGGTCCCCAAGCACGAGTATCGTCACCGCGCACGGGATGCTCCACTTTGATAATATCTGCTCTGGCTCAATAAGTACCGACGTTAGCAGTCGGTTAACAGATAACCATTAATTAATTAGCTTTCAACATACCCCAGATCTCCCAGAATCTGTGTACAGTATGGCTACGGCGCGGTAAGAATCAGTATGGACTTTACTGTCGAGCAGAGAGGATAAACAGGGAACTCACTCCAGCCAATACTCTCGTCATGTCAAGCACTCGGATGCCTTTGAGAGGAAGAGTGTCATCGCTTGCAGGAATTGCTGAGAAGCGTCGCCCTTGCGGCGTGCACTTGACAATAGTTCTCGACGGGTAAAGCGATGGCCGACGAGCCATAGCCCGTTGTAACATCCATGTGGCATTCATATTTCAAGGCTTAGCCACTGCGCATGTATGATGGCACTCAATGGCATATCAGTTGAAAAGTATCACAATGACAACTATCCGTAAGGCAGGCGATGCAGACGTGACCTTGATCACTTGAAGGCCGAAGGGTCTTTATGGTTGATTCGGGTATTTCGCCGATGGCCGACGGCAGACCAAGCCGAGGTCAGTCTCTTATCCTCACCCACCAGACCCGTCCTATCACGATTGTCGGATATCGCGTATTTCCTCGACTTATAAATATGTTCACGGGACTCGTCGAGTATATTGGGAGTGAGTTCTTTCGTCTACGAAGATATTGTATCAGACAGAAAACTAATTGGATGTGTTGCGACTTCTAGCGGTCACGTCTCTGGAGCCCCTCGACACCTCGTCAAGTGGGGGCGGGGGAACATCGCTGACAATTTCTGATTGCGAAGAGATCCTCAAAGATGCCCATCTTGGGGACAGTATTAGTGTAAATGGTATGCACTTCACTTGCCCTTGATACTCAAACATCAGCAAGCAATAGCAAGGCTGTTGAAATATTCGTTATCTTTCTATCATTCGTCCCATAAGCAAGCGCATCAAAGAGCTTAAGCTCCCTCGACAATGGAGACTAATAAACTACTATATCAAAGGAACCTGCCTGACGGTAACCGAATTCGATAAGACCTGGTTCAAGGTCGGCGTCGCCCCCGAGACGCTTCGCCGGACAAACCTGGGATCATTGGAAAAGGGCTCCCGGGTAAACCTTGAGCGGGCCGTTCTGGCAGAGACTCGGATGGGCGGTCACTTCGTACAGGGCCATGTCGACACTGTCGCAAAGATTCTGGCCGTCACTCCGGATCAGAATTCCTTGGTATTCCGACTGCAGCCTCGCGATCAGAGTGTAATGAGGTACATCGTGGAGAAGGGCTATGTCACTCTGGATGGAGCCAGCTTGACGGTGACCAAGGTTGTGGATGGGCCAGACGGGTACTTTGAAATCATGCTTATTGCCTACACACAAGAGAAGATTGTGACAGCAGCGAAGAAGCCCGGGGATTATGTCAACGTAGAGATTGACATTGTGGGCAAATACGTCGAAAAGAGTGTCCAGGGTTACTTTGCTGGGACCGCTGGAGGGGACATGAGCATCTTGGAGAAGATGGTGTCTCGCATTGTAGACGAGAAGCTAAAGCGGTGATGAGCAACAAACCAATGCATTCTAACCATGCTGAATGATAGGATTCCGCTTAGCAGAAGGGTGATCACTGCATTTGAATTCCTGCATTCTTGTTGAGACACTCGACAAAGGGTATAAATTTGTCCTAGCAAAGACACAACTCATATCAACCTCAGATCAACCTCACATAAACCTCATAAAACACCATTTACTCCAGACTTTTATGAGGAAAAACTGCCTCTTCCGTAGCTACCATAGGTTGAAAGGTCGAAAATCAGATTCTCCGCCTCATTCTTCCATGGACTCGTCGTCATCGTCGTTATCCTGCGCTTGGATTCCGTCTTCATCGTCTTCCAGGTCATCGCTGAGCCATTCATCCTCATCATCCATATCCACGTCTTCTTCCTCGTCATCTTCACCGCCCTTTCCTGCAGCTCGAGCTTTGGCCTTCTCCTGCTTCTTCTTCTCAATGTTCTCTCTTTGCTGTTTCTTTCTTTCTTCCTTCTCCTTCTTCTTCTTGGCCCAATTCTTATCTAATGCCTGGACCTCTTTCTCCGATTTTCGGATGTAGTCGTGCCACATCACCCTGCCCTCACAAAGACCTTCTTCGACCTTGATTAGCCGAAGTTTCAGGCGCGGACCCAGCTCGACGAGCTTGACCGCGCGTTTCTCCACCTCCGGGGCATTGGCTTTCTGAGCCTTCGCTTTGTCGCCTGACTTCATGCGCTGCAATTCTCTTTTTGTCAAGACCTTTTTTGTGGTGTTCTCTGCAATCTCGACCTCAGCATCGGTGTCCAGTTCCGTCTCGCTTGCCGAGGTATAGCCGGCGGCTGATGGGTCGAGAAGATAGTCGGCTGCGTCTTCCAGCTTCCCCAGGTTGGGGACGGCAGACTTCCTCTTCTCACGACTGCGAATTTCCTTGGGGTCCAACCGTCGGATACGCTTCGAGATGCCTGTCTTTTTGGTGCTGATGGCATAATGTCTTAGATTCAAAACATAGGAATCTTCCTCTTCCTCCGATCCGGCGGTCAGTTCGCGATTCAGAAGCATCACACGGCGAATGGACGAGAGGGGCGTAGCTTGAGGATTGATGGGTGGGAAAAGTGACTGAAAGATAGTTGTTGTGAGACTCTCTAGACGTTTCGGTACTTTCGAATCCTCAGTGGCATTTGGCGAGTTAAAATTGTTCATCACTAGCAAAGGGGGTGTTTTGTGATCCTGGCCACCACCTCTTGGGCGCTTCAATGCTCTCTCAACGTCTCTGCACAGAGAATAGCTTTCGACTTTGAAATGAAGGGTCGGACCGCGGGGTGTAAGCGCCAATCGCATATTAGTATTTCCTGTAGCTGATTTTGAGAAAAGCATAAGATGAGTGACACCCAAAGGTCCTGTCATTGCCGTGTAATCTCTGAGTCGATTCGATTTCCGTTCCTGAAGTGGCCGACCATCAGTTACTGTCTTCAAAAACCCGCCAGGCTGCTCGAGGACATGCTTACCTTCAACCGTACAGCTGTATCTGGCTCCATCATCAAACGGACATCCTTGACCAGTTGACTGACACTGGAACCAACCTGCGAAGCGCCGACTCTGATAACCATAGATTTCGGAGTTTTGCTCATGCTGCTTTTGGCAGCAGCAGACGCATTTTGAGCCCGCACATGTGTGCGCTTCTTCGTACGTGCCTTGGCCATTGTAATAGAAGTCTAGATATGAGTTTATTGGGAAGAAAAATGAGTCCCAATGCTTCCTCCGCTGTCTGGACAAGAGCGTGACTTTTCTCTTAGGTCCCGAAAAAAGTAGATTTGACGGAGCAAAGCCGCGGAGGAGCTCGGATCAACAATTTTGCGGCGCCCAAAAATTATTTTCCTTCACTGATATAGAAGAGCAGATCAAATATCCAAGCAAATCTATCGATCAGTACTTTGGAAATTTATCGCATCAGAATGCCGGACGTCAAGAAGCGCAAGATCGCCCACAAGGCCCCGGAACACGAAAGTGACGCTGAATCAACGAGTTCTCACGAGTCCGTTGCTCAACAACATATTACTACTGAGACGCAAGATGAACCGGCATCCACAGAGACAAGGCCTAAGACCTTCAGAGATCTAGGCATTATCGATCAATTATGCGAAGCATGTGAAAAGATGGGTTACAAGGCTCCTACGCCGATTCAAGCCGAATCGATTCCTTTAGCACTCCAAGGTCGTGACTTGATCGGTTTAGCAGAAACTGGAAGTGGAAAGACAGCGGCTTTTGCTCTTCCTATATTGCAGGGTATATGCCATCAGATCTATATTTTATGGTCGTTCTGCTGACAGGCCACCCGCAGCTCTAATGGACAAACCACAAGCCTTCTTCGGCCTCATCCTCGCACCTACCCGAGAATTGGCTTTTCAGATCTCAAACCAGTTTGAAAACCTTGGTTCTACGATCAATGTCCGATGTGCTGTCATCGTCGGAGGTATGGACATGGTCTCGCAGTCGATCGCGCTTGGAAAGAAACCTCATATCGTCGTCGCTACGCCTGGTCGGTTGCTAGACCACCTGGAAAATACCAAGGGCTTTTCGCTACGAACTCTCAAATATCTCGTCATGGATGAGGCTGATCGACTCCTTGATATGGACTTCGGCCCCCTTCTCGACAAAATCCTCAAAGTTCTCCCCAGAGAGCGACGCACATTCCTTTTCTCCGCAACCATGAGTTCCAAGGTCGAGTCGCTGCAACGAGCGTCGCTCTCGAACCCGCTACGCGTGTCTATTTCGTCAAATAAGTACCAGACTGTCTCGACACTGCTACAATCATACCGCTTCCTCCCCCACAAGCACAAAGATATCTTCCTCGTATACTTCCTTAACGAATTCGTCGGCCAGTCCGCAATCGTCTTCACTCGCACTGTTCACGAGACACAGAGAATCAGCTTTCTCCTTCGGGCACTCGGTTTCGGCGCCATTCCGCTACATGGTCAGCTGTCACAGTCTGCTCGATTAGGCGCTCTTGGGAAGTTCCGTTCGCGCAGCCGCGATATTCTCGTCGCGACGGACGTCGCTGCCCGTGGTCTTGATATTCCCTCCGTCGATGTCGTGTTGAATTTTGACCTGCCCACGGACTCAAAAACATATGTTCATCGTGTGGGCCGTACGGCCCGTGCGGGAAAGAGTGGTGTCGCTATTAGCTTTGTGACGCAGTACGACGTCGAAATCTGGCTACGTATAGAGGCAGCACTTGGGAAGAAGCTCGACGAGTATAAGTTAGAAAGGGACGAAGTAATGGTCTTGGCTGAGCGTGTCGGAGAGGCTCAACGGCACGCTATTATGGAGATGAAGAACTTCGATGAAAAGAGAGGCACCAAGGCCAAGAAATTCGGCAAGGGAAAACGCTCTCGAGATGAGATGGATCAAGAAGAAGGCTGAAGCGGATATAGACCTAAAAAAAGTCCTTATTACTCATTATTATGATGCCAATACCCACACGAGATGACCAGAATTTTCAATCATTTCCTTACATTGTCGAATGAATACTCGAGTGGAGATAAGTAGATGAAAAAGTAAAGTACAGCAGCTGATGTATACTCTGCTTCGGTATAACTCAGAACATGTCATAAAATCATTCAGGACAGCCCCTGATATTCTCTATAAATTTAGACCGAGTGGTCGACTTTTCCTTGACGTCTGCAGAAGTCGCTAGACCACCATTGTCGTCGTTTAATTCCTTCTCACAGGTCCCCGTCACTGCACTACAGTGGATATCACTAACCTGCATGGCAGCCTGCCTTTTGAGTGCATCAAAGCAGGGAAGGGGCTTTAGGATATGACGCGAAGGATTAGCAAACTAAGAAGCCTGCAATATCTCTTTGATGCTACCAGCATCCCGAACGGCATTGGCAACGCGAGTAGCAAGATCGTCGGCTTCCGATCGGCTTGCAGCCTCAGCGTAGACACGCACCGCATCTTCCGTGCCACTTGCACGTGCGAAGCTTCGTCCCTTGTTGTAGCGGGACTGCAGGGAATCAATCTTTGCCTGGAGTCCGGGGGGCGATTCGAGCTTTCGCTCAGCGTCGTAGGCCTTGAAGATTGACCGATCAGCAACCTCCACACGTACAAGCCGTGAAGGGAGATCGGTGTATGTGGCAAGCCATTCCTTAGGGGTCCACCCTTTGTGAGCAAGAATAGCTTCGACGAGGAGCATGTCAGAGATGGCGTCGCCAACCGCTTGGTTAATCAAATCAGTAAGAGCTTGCAGGCACTCAAGCGAACGCTGCTGCGCCGGAGACTGCGGCTCTGTATTCTTGATGGTCTTCAAAGCATTCTCTGAGAAAGTGATAGTGCCGTGTCCATTAGCTTCGAAGTAGACGCCGACATCGAATCGGAGGGCAGCATGGTGGAGATGTTTCACACCAGTATTGGTGCAAACACATGGCAGTTTGAGAACTTTCTCTATGTACTCGGTGCTCGATCCGTTGGCATAAGCGGTCTGAACGACGCCGATCTTGAGTTTCTGAGCAATTCCGGCGCTGCGAGCGAGGTCACCAATGAAGGAAGCAGCAAGAGTGGCGATGCGGTCGCCGTCCAACAGCCTAAAAACATTGCCTTCGTCAAGGAAATAGTAAACAATACGATCGGCATCACCATCCAGAGACGCGCATCGATCGAGAACAGAAGCCTTGGATGATGGCGGGGCACGCTGCTTGGTCTTGACATAGTCGGCGCCGCACTGATACAATGGTTAGCACGGTGAGAATTAAAGGGCGTCACGGAGGTCTCTGATCTCTCACCTCGAAGTTGAGACTGTCAGGGTTGATGACATCGTCATTCACAATCTTGATGTCAAGACCAGTGTCCTCTGGCAGATACTTGATGAGTTCCCTCAACTTAGGTCCACCGACACCGTTTGCACAATCAACAGTCAGAGAGCCCTTGACCTTGACGCCTTTCATGACCCTTTTGAAAGCTTCGGCAAGCTTTTCGTAATATCCTTGCTCAGTAGGCTCTCCATACTCGTATTGCGTTCCGAGAGTGTTCTTGCATCGGACGACATAGTGCAGTTGGGGAGTGGTCATATACTTCAAATCGATGAACTCCGCCTCTGCGGCAGTGAGCGCAGCACTGAGGACGCCGACGAGTCGCGAACCGGATGCACGAGTATCCCGGGCGAAAACAACCCGAGCAGGGTTCTCCATGCTGACATCGATCTCCTTAATCAATTCGTCGTAAACGTCACCAATGTTTTCCAGCGGAGCATTCGCGAGTTTTGTGGCGTATGCCTCCCATTCAGCCTGGTGAAACAAAGAGTCAGCATGAGGAGAGTGTCTGTTTGCCGACGATGAGGCTTACTTCCAACATTTCACCCTATTTTATATCAATACGTCAGCAGCTCTCCTTTTAAAACCCCGTCAAAGGATCCATTCAGCTCACCATTGGGTCGACCAGTTTGACACCGTTGTCCTCCGCGGGATTGTGGCTCGCAGTGACCATGACGCCAATCCATTGTCCGCTCAACTTCTTGGATCGAAGTGTAGCGAGCAAGCCTACAGCATAGACGACAGTGTTGAGGAGGTCACTGCGATAAATCGTCCATTAGAGCTGCAACACGGCGATCGTGGGGTATTGTGGAGGCGGGGTTGCTTTGTTCCTGAGAAAACAGAGTAAACTTACGCTTTCATACGGAACTGTAGCAAGAGATTTCAATCAGCTTATACAAGCGTAGAGATAGCTGGGAAAGGTCCAAAACATACGCCGGCGGTGCCATATTGGAAGATCTTGCCCTCTGGCTTTGCATACTGCAAGGCCGCCTCTGAGATAGCTTTGCGAACGGCTGGAGACGCCATTGTTTGCGGCGCGGACCCTGGCCAAAGACGAGTCGGGAAGCCCTGGATTCGATGAAACGGGAGTGATGAGGGGTCGCGGAACTTTGATGAGATAAAGCAGGACAAGAGGAGTTAGAAAAGATGGGGTTGCAAAAGAAGAGGGCCAGCCGGTTATTAAAAAGTTGTCAGTCGCAACCTGCACGAGGGGAACGGACTGGCCTGACAGCCTTAGGCTACTTTAGCACCTCCTCTTTCCTTGCTGCCCACAGCCCTCAAGCGGTGAGCCAAAGAAACTCCGTGGTAGGCGCTGTTTCACAGCAACATGCTCTACTCACACTGGAACCTTTACTGGCTACTGCTACCTTGAAAATAAAGTTTGCTTGAAGCAAAGGAGTAAATGAAAGCAAGGCAAAAGAAAAAAAAGGTTTTCGAATTTTGTCATTATTGCAAAACTCTACGTGAAACATTATGCATTTACGATGGGCTTATGCAAATATTTCATCTGTGATGGGATCCACAGCAGAACTGCAGAAATCAGGAGAGTCTGTCACCGGATCATGCTTTCAGTCTGCGGCTTGAGACATCATTCTGGATGTCTTTGATCAGATACCTGTCAGGAGCGACGTATCAGAATCGAACTTGCTTTTCACGATCGGGCAGTCGTCTTCTGGGCACTTACATATACCACCATGCGGTGGGAATGACCGTTCCAAGATGCCACAAGCTGTGAGCATCAATAAACCCGTGCCAAGGGGGAAAGTCCTGCAACTCGAGACTCATGGCCAACATAATCCACACCACAATCATTCCAGGCCAGGCCATCCAAATTTTGCCGTGCTTCTGATACCGCACGATGCTGAAACCCGTCCAGAGGACATTCTGAATGGCCCCGACCACGACGTTTGCAATCATGTTGTAGGTGTAATCCCATGACCAAAAACTGAGATAGCATACGTGCATGGTGTACAAAAGGACGCAGATTGTGGTCGTTAGACGGCGTAGAGTCGGCTTGTACCGGGGTTTTCCTTGGTCAAGGCGCAGTATCCTGATTATAGCAAGGTATAGCCCGTACATCACATTCGCACCAGCTCCGAAATAGTCTAACTTTTCTGTGAGAGGGAAATCCCTCGTATGGAATAGCGTGCTGAATGTCCAGCACGCCAACCCGCAGTAACCGAAGGTTAGGTAGTATGGCCGCAGGGAATGCCATTCTGGGATTGTTTCTTTAATTCGAGCGATGCCATGCCAGTGAGCGAGAAGATTGAGGAGGGAGAAAAGGACAGAAAAGGGCTCCTGCATGCCGAGAATCCTGCGAAAAGGCCATTTTCCATGAAATTGTACCACTGGGTTTAGCATCGGAGGGTCGCGGGCAACTCGGCGGTCCGTTACTACATGTTGACAAGTGTAATCGCATTCTGCTGGACAGGTCCATAAGAGAAGGCGCAGATGGAGTGCTGTAAGAGAACTAATCAGCATGAAAGAAACAGATGTAGACTGACTAGACATACGAATGACAGAATCACCATCTCCACAATTCTCAGCCTGACAGATCTTTTGACAATGAGTTCCCTGTCTTGAGTCCTCTAGGCGTTGTTAATGAGGAAACGATACCTTGACACATTCTTTGAAATCAGGTAGGTGATCACCCAAGGAAGCCGTCGACCTGCCTATTAGAGAAGCAATGAGAAACGCGAGAAAGTACAAGCAAAGCTTCCTCTTGGCCGAGCCCAGAACCATAGTGCTAGGTGTGCATGGAGTACAGTGCAGAGCTGGAATACCTAAGCTTAAGAGGAGAGCTGTCAGTTTGACCCTTTAAGGCAGGGGATCGGAGATGAGTCTTGGCAATCCATCTACGGAGTATCTACAAGGACCTGGATTCTGGAGTCCCCGCATACACGGTGACAATTCTATAACAGCTTCGTTTGAAAATTTTGGCAAGAGTAATTTATCCAAGAGGCAAGTACCTCTCTAGATGCTCCTTTTTTTTAAAAAGATAAGGAGGAGACCTGAATGATAATCAACATTCGGACAAAAGGCCGAGGTTTTGTACATCAACCCTAATCAGATATGATTTCTGAGGGCTCAAGAAATCACATGGAGATTACCATAAAAGGCCTAGTGCTAAGAAAGTTCAGACTAACCTTAATTGGAACTTAGCGTTTATTCTGGAGGAGAATTTCTATTGATGGCAAAAGTAAGAGGGAAAAAAAGTCGAGCTTGAGGGGTCATTTGGAGATAATATTTACTTTATTTCTCTCGTCTCATCCCATCACAAAAGCATATCTTGCCTTCTTGGTTGCCTTTCACCCCTTTGTTCTCGTTGATTAAATCTTCGTTTTCTATTTCCCCCCCTTATCAACCGAATCGCATCTCTCTTTTCAAGATGGAAGGTGTTGAGAGACAACAATCTGCAGAGCCTTCAGCCCTGATCACCAGCAGTGCTGATCGTATGGTGGGCATGGACCATGCCGAAGTACGTTACTTCACGAGGTATGAATTTATTTTCCCTTGATTTGTATGATCCTATGTCTGACTTTTGTTCACAGCTATGATCACCATGGTAATCCTGCCTATTGTCCCCAAATTGTTGAAGAAGCTGACACAAATCCATGCTAAGGCATTCATGAGGAGATGCTTGTAAGTTCAGATAAAACTTGTGATCAAATTGATATTAGTGCTGATAGTATCCCTTCACAGAAAGACGACGTCCGGACTCGGTCATACCGCGATTCCATTTATCAGAACCGCCACATCTTCAAGGACAAGGTTGTCCTCGATGTCGGGTGTGGTACCGGTATACTCAGCATGTACGTCTCACATGTCTCGAACAAATAACCACTCCACATACTGATGTTATTGCTCAAAGGTTCGCCGCGAAGGCAGGCGCCAAGCACGTAATCGGCGTGGACATGTCCTCGATCATCGAGAAGGCGCGCGAGATTGTCGCGGTCAACGGCCTCTCGGACAAGATTACTCTTCTTCAGGGAAAGATGGAGGAGGTTCAGCTCCCGTTTCCTACGGTGGACATCATTATCTCCGAGTGGATGGGATACTTCCTCCTCTATGAAAGCATGCTGGATACCGTTCTGTACGCTCGGGACCGCTACCTTGCTCCCGGCGGCAAGATCTTCCCTGACAAGGCCACCATGTACTTGGCTGCAATTGAGGACGGCGAGTACAAGGATGACAAGATCGGATGTGAGAGATCCCTCGCTTATGTTAGACTTTCAAGGGAGTACTAATTCGGTATAGTCTGGGACAACGTTTACGGATTCGATTACAGCCCCATGAAGGAGATTGCCCTTACGGAGCCCCTTGTCGATACCGTCGAGCTTAAGGCCCTGGTCACGGATCCTTGTTCCATTATTACTTTCGATCTTTACACGGTCACCAAAGCAGACTTGTCGTTCAGAGTTCCCTTCTCCCTTCCCGTCAAGCGCAGCGATTTCATTCACGCCATCATCGCGTGGTTCGACATTGATTTCACCGCTTGCCACAAACCGATCAGCTTCTCCACTGGCCCTCACGCCAAGTACACACACTGGAAGCAAACTGTGTTCTATCTTCGCGATGTTCTCACTGTTGAAGAAGAGGAGTCTGTGTCCGGCATCTTGGAGAACAAGCCAAACGATAAGAACCCTCGTGACCTAGACATCCAGATTTCTTACAAACTGGAGACCACGGACAACCTGCGCTATGCCGAGGGCAACTGCTTTTACAGGATGTAGGTTGTTCCTAGCCGGGACTGCAGCCCTTCAGCGCTAATGCTTCACAGGTGCTAAACCAACAATCTCTTGTGATATTCGCTTGATAAACTTTTTCGACGTGTTATTTGAGGACAGATCACACGCTGTCAAACGACACGGAATCTTCGCCTTGTAAGGCAGCATCATTGCATATATGAAAGGTTACTTGTATGGACTCTGGGTCGTTGAATGGTCTCTTTCGTCCTTCGTTCTTGTTTTTCGGCGTTGTATTGGATGGCAGGGGAACGGCACATTGTTTGGCGCGAACGGAGAGACTGATTTTGCATGAGACTTTTTGAAGCTCCTCGAATTTTTTCAAGTAGATACCCCGAGTTGACGCTCAGTCCAGCCACCTCCGACGTGTTCCTTAGATTGTTTTGACCTATCATCTATTTTTTACATCCATACTCTTTTCCCTTTCAATTGGCTTGGGTAATGTTGTCTTGTTGTCGTTGGCCCACTCCTATCGAGGAAGTCTGAAGGAAAACGCACCTGAGGAGGGCTGTTCATGCATTGTTCCTGGGCCATACGATCGTGAAATTATAGAAGTAGAGCTAACCATTTTGTCCGTGGTTGAAAAAAGTTTCTCGGCTGTGATTTCGATCAAACAGACAAGCTCATAAGATATAAGTCGTATGGTCAGGCCAAGTTTCAATCATCTAAAGCACCGTAGACTAGTACCTCAATGATAAAGAAATCTTACTCGTCATTTCCGTCATACATATCACAACTATTGGCATTGTTGTCAAAGCTGATAGCTCCGTTGTATAAAGCACGTGATCTGACAGGGGGTCTCGCCCCGAGATAGATATCAAAATGCGGAGAAAGCACATTCTTCCTCCCAACTGGTATCTCACTCTGTAGCCATTGCAGAAGCGCCCACAAAGGATGAATCCTTATACCTCTCTCAGGGCTCCCGGGGTCTTGAAACATGTCTGGTAATACCTTTTGAACGGCTCTTTTCCGTAACATGGACTAACGCGACAGTTAGCGCAAGGCATTTTGCGACAGGACTTACTACGAAGTACACGCGTTCGGTATGCAATCGACGTAACCCTCAACCTATATCGCGAATCAGTTATATCCCTACCTTACTAACTCTGCAGTACAGACAATCAGCTCCCGGGGCCTGCCAAACGCAGTCCGTCCTTTGACCCTGAATCGGCAGCCCGTGTCCATCCGCCGTTACTCAAGCATTCCGCCTGAAAACGAGACAACGTCAGCGCAGGAGAAGCAGACGCCCGCAGTGGATGTGAGAGATACCTTCTCCGAGAGTGCAAAGAAGACCTCACCGGCACCTTCAACCGAGACCTCAGCGACGGATGAAAAGAAAACCCCATCAGCAGCGCCTGTGAAGGAGACATCTTCGACAGAGAAAAACGAAAAGGCTTTGGCAGATGAAGATGATACAGCATTTATTGATGGAAAAGAGAATTTAAAGGCGATCACAAACCAGACATCCTCCAAAAGCAATTCAGAGGCAGTTGACCGGAAGACCAATGTGGACTTCGATTCGATACCGAAGAATGCTGCGAGAAGGTTTGTTCGACTGCGCCGAGGTCCTCTTGGTTCAGATGCGGACCATTACGGGGAGTTGTAAGTGAGACCATACATCATGATTCTTCGCCTTTATGGTGCAAGAGAACACCACTTGCTAATAGGTTATAGCGGACCATTTTTCCTCAGGTGAGCTCACTAGTATTTGCTAGCATTCGCTATTGACGCTCACACAGTGCTTTTGTGCATCTTTAGGGAAAATTGCCAGTGCCCATCTTGCCTCCACCCAGATACGAGGCAAAGATCTGTCGATACTTTCTCGGTATGTCTTGCCGTTCGGTTTGGCCGCCTAAGTAGTTGCTAATCGCCTTTCGCTTGGTTGCGTTTTAGATACACCCCGCGGTCGATGCCAAAGACGTCATATACGGGCCTAATCTCGTTGAAGTACTCTGTATGGTTTACAAACGTTAGACCAGTGGACAAGAGGCTAACTTAGTCTAAGTTTCTGATGGACATACGGGATTATATCCATATTCATGGCTAAATGCACATGTCAATCTCACCACCGAGAGGAAAACATTCTCCGCACCATTCAAATTCAGGTTAGTATCATCTGGATGCTGTATACTATCGCGTTCCATTAATTCGTCATCGCCAGAGCATTCTCATCCTACAATCCTGATCAGGACTCTTACCCTGAAGTCGAGTACTCCGAAGTTATGTCCGACGACGCCGCATTGTTAAAATGGTTTGATGAGATTGTGAGTCCCTCCTCCGCTCAAGATATGCTCGGCAGCTCACGCCCGATAAGTACAAATGGGGTTTCTGTTTCGTGAAAGGAGTCCCTGTGGATCCTGAATCAACCAAAGCGCTTCTCGAACGTATTGCTTTTATCAGACACACTCATTACGGTAATACATTCTCCCCGCAGGCTATTGTCAGCTTCAACTTTTCTACGCAAAAATATCCTACTAATGCATCAAAGGAGGTTTCTGGGACTTCACATCCGACTTGACCTTCAAGGATACTGCCTACACCACGGAATTTCTAGGCGCGCATACAGATAACACATATTTCACTGACCCGTCTAGACTTCAACTATTCCACCTTTTGTCGCACACTGATGGCCATGGCGGGGCCAGCTTGCTTGTAGACGGTTTCAAGGCTGCCTCCATCATGCGACAAGAAAGTCCAAAACATTGCGGAGTCCTCGCCACTACCAAACAACCATACCACTCAAGTGGGAATGAGGACGTATGCATACAACCCGCAGAGCAGGCCCCTGTCTTCAAAATTCATCGTGACTTGGGCCGACTATACCAAGTTCGATGGAACAACTACGATCGAGCAGCGAAACGAAACTGGGGATTGAAGGAGCAGAACCGATGGTATAACGCAGCACGCCATTTTAACCATATCATACAGCGCCCGAGCGTTGAAATATGGACACAGCTTCAGCCCGGAACTGCGCTCAGTAAGTGCTTAAACCCCCTGTTGCGAAACTCGGCTAATAATGATTCTAGTCTTCGACAACTGGAGAATGCTTCATGGTCGTTCCGAGTTCACTGGCAAGCGGCGGATGTGTGGTGGATATAGTATGTTATACTTCTGCCTTTCCTCTGCCTTTCCTTTTACCGACTTTGGGTCAGTATTTCTCTTACTAACGCTTTATTAGTCAACAACGACGACTTCATCTCACGTTATCGACTTCTGAAATACGGAAGAGAAAAGGTTATCGAAAATCTGGGTAACCTTGCTTACTTCACTGATAATCCCAATATGCTTCTGTAAGCGAAGAGCCGAACAGTACGGCCAAAGGGCAACCCTCGTCGGGATGCTTGGTTAGCCGCTCTGTGAAGGCTATGATGTCAAAAATGTAACATAGGAAGTACTATTAGGCGTACATATCAGAAAATTTTTGAGAAGCGAAGCATGATGAAATTCAGACCGAAATCCTCAGTTGGCGATAAGCCGAGAGTCCGAGACGATCGTGGACGTAGAGTCAATATCACGTGATGTAGGCAGAGCAGCTGACGTTGTTTGGTTGGAGCTAGAGCATCGCCAGGACAGCTTCAACCCTCCAACCTTCTATCTCAATCTCCCATCCTCTCCCTTTTTCCTAATTACAGACCCTCTTACCGTTTGATTCCGCAAGTTCAATCAGCTCAAATACTCCCACATTTCGCCTGTTACCATGTCGACCCTTGAAGATCTGGAGGATCTCGAACGCGAGGAGAGAGACAAGAAGAAGGACCAGGGCGATGGTGACGGCCAGCAGCCTGGAGGCGATGGAGATGCTGAAATGAAAGATGCTGATGCGAAGAAGAAGGATGAAGAAGATGATCTACTGGATGAGGAGATTCTCACCTCGAGCACAGCAGACATTGTCAAGCGGCGGCGGATGTTGGAGAATGAGCTCCGCATAATGAAGAGCGAGTACCAACGATTGACACACGAACAGAATACGATGCGGGAGAAGGTGAGGGATAACCAGGAGAAAATTGAGAACAACAGGTATGACATTCTTGTTACCCTGTTCGCTTCAGCTCTGTCCTACTGCCATTGATTTCGGGGACGCCGGAGGTGGCGATGTTACGAATTCATCACTTGGTTTACTTGAAAGCGTTCTATTACTCTTCTGACACTTTTAATACCAGGCAACTACCGTACCTCGTCGGAAACGTCGTCGAGCTTTTGGATCTGGACGTTGAGGCAGAGGCCGCCGAAGAAGGAGCCAACATCGATCTTGACGCTACCCGAGTGGGCAAGTCGGCTGTCATCAAGACATCGACCAGACAGACTATCTACCTTCCTCTCATCGGCCTGGTAGATCACGAGAAACTCAAGCCCGGTGATTTGATCGGTGTCAACAAGGACTCATATCTGATTTTGGATACACTACCCGCCGAATATGACAATCGTGTGAAGGCCATGGAGGTCGACGAGAAGCCGACAGAGAAGTACACGGACATCGGTGGTTTGGACAAGCAGATTGAAGAGATCGTTGAAGCCATTGTATGGCCGATGAAGGAGGCGGAACGATTCACGAAGATCGGTATCAAGGCACCAAAGGGTATGTCGACCTTTTTTTTTGTTTCTTCGAGCCCTGTTCCGTTGTCGTTTGGCCAGCATCCCTAACGGATATATTCCCTTCTGCAGGTGCTCTGATGTACGGTCCTCCTGGTACCGGCAAAACCCTTCTTGCGCGAGCCTGCGCCGCAGAGACAAACGCTACGTTCCTCAAGCTTGCTGGACCTCAGCTGGTGCAGATGTTCATCGGTGACGGTGCGAAGCTGGTCCGGGACTGCTTCGCTCTTGCCAAAGAGAAGGCTCCTTCGATCATTTTCATTGACGAACTCGACGCCGTGGGTACCAAGCGTTTCGACTCCGAGAAGTCCGGTGACCGCGAAGTGCAACGGACCATGTTGGAGCTTCTGAACCAGCTTGATGGATTTGCTTCGGACGATCGTATCAAGGTCCTGGCCGCAACAAACCGTATCGATGTTCTTGATCCCGCTCTGCTCCGTTCCGGTCGACTGGACCGCAAGATCGAATTCCCTCTACCCAACGAGGAGGCACGGGCAAACATCCTGCAGATCCACTCCCGCAAGATGGCTGTGGATGACGCCGTCAACTGGGCCGAATTGGCTCGAAGTACCGATGAATTCGGCGGTGCGCAGCTGAAGGCCGTCTGTGTGGAGGCCGGTATGATTGCTCTCCGGAAAGGCATGAGCAAGGTCGGACATGAGAACTACGTGGATGCTATCGCTGAGGTCCAGGCCAAGAAGAAGGACACAAACATGGGTATCTATGTCTAGATATTACATAATCAATGCCGTTCCTCTTGTCTCTCTGAATTGTTCTACATCCCTTGTCCTTAAGTCGCAAGAGCCTATCTTCGGTATGCATGCGATCATCCTCGTTTCTTATTACTTTGCGATGTCTCCTATCCACACCTGGCTTGGGATCTGTTGGCAGATAGATAAACAGTCATAATGGTATGAATAACTCTCATGGTCCCGGAGTGAACATCTAGGAAGAAGCAAGATACCTAGTGTTGGAAGAAGTATGTGTAGCGCCGACATGAATGTCTTTCGTTTTTCTTTTATTTGACTGTATTAAGCGAAATACACATTATGTATATCCGACCATGGCATGTCCAAACGTGGACTCGGTACTGTACAGAGTGTGCTCATCAATCACTAGGAAGACAGAGGAAAGCCTCCGAATAAATTGAAAACAGGAGGAAAGCAAACGAAGAAACTGAAGGGGAATATATGTAATCAGTCCAAGGGAACCCCAGCAGCGCCTTAAGAATTCCGAGAAAATGCCCTCACTCATGCATGAAAACGAGAAAGAAGGGAGAATGGAGAAGATACATGTCCAGACATGAATTCGATTTCCATACAACACGCGAGTGGATGTGCATGTAGGTGTACATCATAAAAAAAGAAAATCTCGCCCGAAACCAGGGCGATAGTCGGTGTCGATTTCCACCGATGGGATAAAACAGAGACGAATCAACCGGTGAACGCCGTCGTGCTTGCATATAAATCCAGTACGGTGTCCCATTGTATGCTAGGATTGAGAAGAAAAAAATGAAAGATGCGGAGGAAGTGTTGCACCGTGGTATACTATTGCATCAGTTGAAGAATCGCATCGTAGAGTGCTCGGTCAGAAGAGCCTTTTGACGTCAGTGATTTCGACACTTCCTGGACGATCGCGTTCCATATGAAACCACCAGTCCCTGCCTTTCTTGTGACTATAATTCCAGGATCCAGTACAGGTATCCTTATCCCACGGAAGCCCGGTCGGAGACACGAGGCTCATGGGAGTAGACGGGGTCGTCGGTGTGATAGGACTTGTTCCCGACGCGGAGCGACTACCAATGCTGCCCCATCCAAATCTCGTGACAGTCGTGGAAGCTGGGGATGGCGGCGATTCCTCGGGAGGGGGAGGGGTAATCAGGCTACCTTTGCTGCCAAAACAGTTGACCCCGACTCCGGCGGCGTAAGTCAACGACTGGTTTGAGGCAAGGATGTGTTTCCATCCAACAAGGCCGCCATCTGCGTCCTGACCAGGTAGGTCTGGGCGGAGTATGAAGCGCGGTATGGAGACATCGTTCTCCGTAGTTCTAGTACCCACTCGGCCCATATACGCTGGCATTCGGAAGTTGTACACTGTGACGGGTCCATCGCGCTCTTCCTTTGCCCTCCCACCAGAAGATGGCAATCCATATTGCTCCATGTCTGGATCAGGCTCATCATCTGAAGCATCCTCCAAGGCATTGTCGGGTACGTATGAATCTGAGTGATCAGTGATGAGAACTTGCATTCCGGTTTCCGTATCCTTGGCGGCCATGTCAATGAAGGTCTGCGCTCGGATTCGTGCTGACGTTAGATTGTTGCCCGCTGGGAGGGCCAATGGACGGGTATTAACAGAGCCATGAGAGCTCCGGGGCAGACTGTATCGGTCAGAATTGATCAGGGCCTGCCCTCTAGGAATAGGCTGGCAGACAGCCTGGAGAATTCCTGGAGGCTCTATATCTGAGGGTGCTCGAAGGGTCTTCAGACGGGGAAAACCCGAGCAAAGAATGCTTTGAGCCAAATGCGAGTTTGGTGTCTCAATATGCTTTGGTGGCTTGGCGAATGGGGCACAGTCTAGTTTCGTCAGGGCAGTATTCGGATTGGGGCAAGCAACGTCCCAATGGAGATGCGTCAGACTGGTCGACGCAAACAGCGGCTGAAAAACAATCCCATCGGCATTCAACGTCGGACAATGGTTGGTCTGCACGATCTTGAAACGCTCTAGATTTCTAAGCGATGCTAAAATCTTTGAGATTACAAGCAAGGATTGAATGTTCTGTTCAACGAGCGCCAGGCACTTCAGCGAGCCAGACTCCGGACGGGAGGTGTACTGTGATAGTCCGGTATCAGTGATACCTGGCAGGCTTTCCAGCCGAAGTGACTCCAGGGGCGGTAGACACAGCAAAGCACTATCCGCGAAGGCATCAGCATCAAAGGATGAGATGCAAAGATGACGCAACGAGGGTAATAGGTGGATCATGCGAAGGAAGATGCTCGGCTCGAGGGCACTCTTTCCGTTCAACGCATAGAGCATTAGAGTATCCAGATTCGACCAGGACGCATGGTAATCCAGAAACTCAAACATCTGTAGAGGACCCAAGCTGCCCGGACAGGAAGTATTGCGTGGAGACTCTTCTTCGGAGACCTCCGGGCCCTCTCCCAAGATCCATGTGTGTTCCTTGAGCTTCTTCCGAGTCGATAGTGCATGGGTCAGACGATCGAACTCATGGTTGTACACGATGGTCAAACCCAACAACCGTTCCAGGTTGGGGCACACCATTACAACAGAGGCGACAAGGTCTCGGTATTCTTGCCATTGGTTGCTGTGCTTGCTTGCTGTGAAGAGAAGGTCCATCTGCGGAACACGAAGTTCCAGGACAAGGTTGGCTAACGATTTCCTTTCGCGTAGGGTCCGTCTTAAAAGTTTCAGGCGGCTGCCCCTTTTCATCCGATATTTTTTCAGCTGAGCAGGAGAATCATTTCCGATAATGTGAATGCGAGTATAGCTTCATGGCAAAGCGCGTCAGCGTTTCAAGACCATCAAATAGCTGTGGTCGAATTACTCACAGTTTGGCTCGAACAACTCTTTCCCATACTCGACAAGTCAAGGAAAGAGCGTACAGGTCGCGCTGGAAACAAGTCAAACAACCCGGTTGGTTTGGGCCTGTATGCAGAAACTGTAGTTGATTAAGAATGCCATCGTATACCTCCTGGGGTAGACGCTTGAAGACCGGCTCCAGAATCTTGTCCAGCGAAGCAGCAGAGTCGCATTGGCGATATGAAGAAGTGGGTGAGGAAGGAGAATAGGAGGTAGGAGAAGTCGAAACAGTGTAATTGCTTTTGAATGAAGAGACCGACGATTTTCGTGAAGGAATCTGCTGTACTGTCACTCCATAGGCAGCATCCTTATAGTTTTGGACGACTTGGCCATGATGGGGGATTGTCGTATAGGGCACAGCAGCGCTCTCGTGTCTACTGGCGACGACGCTCATTATGGACCGCGTATAATGAGCATTAAAGATGTAGGGACCAGGAGGATGAGAGAGTAAAGTAACCTGCAAAAGGGGAGCAAAGACGAGATGGATGGAGGCAGGCAGTGGTCGACGGTGGGGAATCAAAGTACCGAAGGCAAGAGTTCAACTGTTCAAGACCACTTCTGGTATGTTAAGTATATCCACTTTTGCAAGTCAGTCAATGATTCGTCCAAGCATCGAATGGTAACTGAAGCCCGGGCCCGATAAGGAACGCGATAAAGGAGTTGCACGATGATGGAAAGGGAAAGAAGAAGGAATGAAGCTCGAAGTAGGATCCACAGAGAGTGTTTCTTCACGACAACATGAGTGAGTTAACGATGGAGAGTCTGAACTCAGGGTCATGCACAGTAACCATGATTTTCTTCCCACCCCCCATTATCTCCCCCTCCCCTTTCAAGTTTTATGGTTCGCGAAGTTGACTTTGCAAGCACCAAATAGAATTGCGTTCTTTGTTTCCACATACCATGAGCTGGAAAGGTTGACCAGTCAAAAAGAAGAATGGGACGGCAGTCCAAGGCCGATCATCCCCACAAGAGGAATGAGATTCTTAGTCGGGTTTCATGTATGTCAGTCGCTAGTCGGAGACTCGTAGCCTCGTAGCCTCGTAGCCTCGTAGGTATTTTGATCCTTAGGTTGCCGGAAATAATGGCATCATCCATGCAAGTTCCAACTTCCAGCCCATGCAAATGCAGCGAGCTGCAGGAACTCGTGCTCAGGAACTGTGGAGGAAGCGGAGAGCCGGAGACTCCTGCCAAGTGGCATGACAAGCAGTCAAGGCGTCAAGCCAGAGAGAGGGGGCAAGGCCGCAGGCGTCCAGTTAGCTGCAGGTACACGTTACAAGTAGCGGAAATAGGACAAAAGGAAAACATCGAAGTAGAACTAATGAGTTAGTTGGAAAATTAGTCCATAGTTGGATTCTTCTGAATGCGGGAGTGGCACTGCTTGATCCAGTAAAAATGAGAAGACTCCTGAGCACAGCCCCCAGCGTTCAGGTCTTCTGGATGATGTTGGTATTACGGGTGACCGTACGGAGAACGTCAACCTCTTTAATAGACAGTCCATACCATTGGTCTGGTCTGCAAGACTGCAACTTCCCACAGCCGCTGACGAGTGACGACGGGAGAGTCTGAGACATTCCAATGTCCGTTATGCATAACATTGACTGGCATGGACGTAGGAGGATGGCCGATGGAGGATGACGACGATGGTGGATTGTGGATATTGAGTTCGACCCACGACTCACAAAAGGGGTAGAAAACACTAGATCGAATACTATGGAATGGGGAGTCCACACTAGACCTATATAGGTTAGTACAGGGGGGTGGTTATGGTTTGCGGCAGGAACCAAGCACTAAGCCTAATCAGGATACATCTAAGTTCGTTAGCTTCATCAAGCTTGGCTCTCTCTTTTTAGCACCAACATGTTATTGCCTCACTCTTAATCCTCGAGACCAGAGGTCCCCAAATACTCACATGGCATCTAGAGAGCTCGTCAATTCCAGCCATGGATCCTCGGATATTCCATACTTCATCCACATTAGGAAGCGGTAACCGGGTGATCCACGTGTTGAATATTCTCTCTGAACTTCTCTATTAAGATCTGCCGTTCGTGTGCTTGGTGAGAAGTGATGATCGACAGTATTATTTAGGTTCTTAATATGTCAACATCGATTTGAGACAAAAATAGGAAGTACATGAGCTTGGCAA
Source organism: Aspergillus quadricinctus (assembly GCA_022814375.1). Classification (NCBI taxonomy): domain Eukaryota; kingdom Fungi; phylum Ascomycota; class Eurotiomycetes; order Eurotiales; family Aspergillaceae; genus Aspergillus; species Aspergillus quadricinctus. The sequence goes on along the minus strand of JAKLNT010000014.1, from coordinate 372,609 downwards.
CTGTTTCATCTCCCCGAACGCTTAAGGGGAAAGTCTAAGAGGTAAGAGAGATGCATCATGCATGGCTGTTTATCACCATATTGATAGAGCCACTCCATCGAGGATGGAGTGAGTCCGCTGGACACATAGACTTGAGTCACGAGATACCAGGTAACCTCTTCCACCACAATCATGACTTCGATGCATTTAGCAGTCAAATGCTCTGGCCAGTGTCTGAACTCTGAACTCTGAAGTCTGAACCCACAATAATAGTGTATTCTTGTCGGGACGCACTATCCACATAGTGCACCGACCGAGATTAATGTGGAGTCAAGTCAACAGCAAAGTTCAAGTTGCAAACAGCAATATGCAGATCTCCTAACGTGCTTGGCTCGGCTAATCCGGAATGAGCTGCTATCGCATATCTATTTGAGCTCAAGGATCGATAGCTCGGAGATTTCAAAATGACCATCTCTAGAGTCGTGATGCAGATCGTTGCTGTTATGCTGCTGAAGAAATCGTGTTCAAATCGATATCCATTCATCTAAGTTTTTCACTCTTGACAAGTTAGGTACTCTCTTCAGCGCCGGCATGGATGGCTATCTAGCTTAGGGAGAGAGTGAGCTGAACTATGGCGAAGCTATCTACACTGTTGACACACGACATGACCTAAGACGGCAGGGACCGAATTTCCAAAAGAAGCCCATAACGTCTTTCAACATTAAACGTGACAAGGACCTGGTATCTGGCGCCCTTGAATTCTTGAATGTGTGAGTGACGCTCCATAGAGGTTTTCTTGACAGTGAGTATCCGGAGCAGAGAGCGGGTTTTCATCAAGAATTTCTGTAGTCAAAATCCGCAGGCAGAGTTGCTTTGTGGAGTTTAGGTACTGGGTCGAGAATGCAGCGAGCGGTTGGAGATAATCGCAGGAATAAGACCTGGCATCTGCTCTCATTGAATTGCTGTCTGATTGACAACCGCTCATTCATCCCTCCCGGGCCGCTTCGAGCCTGGCGACTGCCTGGACGAACGTCCACACCGCACGCCTCAGCTACGGACGGTGCCACGACGGGAGAAGAATGTACTTCTCAACCGCTTCGACGGTACAACAAAGCTCCTTGGCTGGGTGGTCGTCCGGGAGATCAAACACATTGGTGTTGCTGTCAATTGCAAGGGCTTGCCAGTCTGCAGTGGCCCACAGGGACGGAGTCGGGAATAAAAAGGCATATAGCCCCGAGAATCTTCGATCGAATTGTATATCAGAGTCGCAGACAGGAGTAGGTGAAACCTAGTCGCAACATATTGTTGCCCTTCCTCCGGGCCCCCTCCTTCCACACCCTCTTCGCTGCCATCCCCCCCGGATCCCAAAAACCAGGGCAACGGCCCCCGCACCCAGCAGGAACACGATTGCCATGGCGTTTTGTGCCCAATCCAAGGGCATTATGATGGTGATGGTGGTGGTGGTGACGATGATGATGGTGATGATGGTGGTGGTACGGTGATGATTGTGAAGATTGTGATGATGGTGATGGCGATGGTGATTGTGATGGTAAGAAGGTTAGAAAACTTCAGAAACGGATGTTGACCTCTGGGATAAATAGTTATGGAAAGAGCAGTTTGGGGAAAGCTCAAATGTCACCATCCGCACCTGCCTCCCTTAGGATTAATACCAGCTGCAATGCTTGTGTTCTACAAGCAGTGAGCCCCGGCGAGACCACGATATTGTTGTCCCGCAGAGACATTCAATCCGGGTCCTCTGTTAGTGAAGATGCTGAAGAATGAAGCTCGTGATATTCGTGGCTGTCTCGAAGAGAGAAGAGAAGAAGGAGAGGAGCCGAAGCTATCTGAACCCTAGCAGATAGCCCTATGGATCAACGTAGGGCTGTCTGGCCTCAGGCAGCACCTCTGACATCTGTATTTGTGTTTGTACTCGTTAAGGAACAAACAGCAAAACCGGTATCTCTCGCCAATATACTAATAATCTTAAGCGCCTTCGCCGTTTGCTCATGGATGGGTGCGATATAGAGGGAGTGAGGCCACAAGCTCACCCGCAACAGCCACAAGACTTACCAGAACAGCTGTGGTCCGTCCCTGAGCCGCTCCTCCGCAAATCTCAAGGTCATTCCCACGGACATGATTGGAGATAATGACCTCTTGTGACTTCCAGAGGTTTGCGAACCCTAGATTGTTCAATTGTCCGTCCGCTGACTTGGGCACTGGGCCTTTCTCTTTAGAGAGATCCCCTCACCTAGATCATCTGTTAGGTCACGTCTGGAAAAGGCTTTTTCAGGCTGGGCCTAGAGCACATTACCTTGCCGTCTGGTCCCTAGGATTGCGGTCCCGCCGTGTGGTTAGTTGATGTATGATGGTGAGTGGATCTTGCATAGCCAGCCTTTCAGTGTCCATATGATCCTGTCCATCATCTTATTGCTTAATTCTTGCCAAAGAATATCCCCTCCTGTGATTGCAGATTGATGTTCTTGACATTAAAGTGAAAGTGTGCCAGGTGATCTGCAGCGTGTGTTGTGCCATAGTTTATGACACAGTGTGGCTCCCCACTCAGTATCCAGTTCTGAATGTCCCCAATGCCTTTGCCTTCGTCTGCTCCTGACTCAGGTAGGGTCTCTGTTCAAGAGGGAACATTTCCGTGATCTGTTCACACTTCACCTGTTCTAGACCATGGAAAGCCTCGAACAAGAAGTTTGGTAGTCGCGACGTTATACCCAAAGGAAGGTCGGGCGGATCTGTCAATCTTAGCACCAGCTGCGCCACCCTTGGGCTTTGATCTCATGGAAGTTGGTCAAGATGGCTTTAAATCGCTCAACCTCAACGGGGCTATCTCTGTTCGATATCACGTAAGCTTTGCCAAAATCAATGAGACCAGCCTTATGGACTGCGGCAAGGAAATCGTCCCACCCCTCAGGTGGGCGATCTAAAACGACACTGTTAACACTTCGCAGATGTATACCTGACAGTCCGATGCAAAATGTAATGAGGACCTGGCATCCGCCAACTGCGCCGAACTACCACCAATCTGCCAGCTGCCAGCGCCAGGGGCACCAGCGTGATGCGCCTCCTTGTCGGGCGCGCCGCTCCGCTTCATCTCCGTCATGGGCTGAGCAAACCGAATGTTACGGTCCCGATGGACCCTTTCTGGATGCTTGATATCCACGGATGCGCATAGCGGGGATTTAGTCGCCAATCAAGGCACCCGAGTCTGAGCCATCTGCTGGATCCCCCATATCACGCCGTAAACAGATCATCCTCATTATAACGGGAAGGGCCCAGTACGCCGCCCTGGGGGCCAGATGCCCCCGGACGAACAGGCTAACAAAGGCTTTCGGTTGTAGGAGTTCATATGGGGGCATCGGTCCCTGCGCCGCGTAGTCCGGAGTAGAGAATTGCCAAGTATCCGCACATGTCAAATGCACGATTGTAGAGGGGTATCGCTGTGAGGAACCAAATATGGGCGGCTTCTAGTTGCGCAATGGCCTCATGGGCACGTGTCCGGATGCTCTTGGCCGCGTGGCCTTCGTCACAGACCTTGCGGCCAAACCATCCGGACAGGTATGTGTTGTAGCGCTTTGCCTGCTGGGCCTTTCGGCCGGAGCCGAAGTCCTCTTGCTCAGCCGTCTCGTCATCCAGGTTTTGGGCTGCCTGCATCTCCGTCAGCTTGCTCAATGGCTAGGTCATTTTCATCCCCCATCGACCTGCCCGGCCTCCACATCTACCTCATGCATCGTTCTCATTGCCCAGGTGGTATACGACGAGAGAACAATTGTGCGGGTTATCATGACATCCATGGGGTCCAACGCCTGCAGTTGTGTCTCTAAATCGGACAGGGTATCGACAGTCAACGATTTCCTCAGGTAGTCTGAGGTGTGTAAGGCACTCCCCTGAAATAGGAGTATAGTAAACGCGTCGCCCACACGGGCCCGGAGTTCCATGAGCTGAGCAAACCGAATGTTATGGTCACGATGCACCCTTGCTGGATGCTTGATATCAACAGACATTATCCGCATTGCTGGGATTTCGTCACCGATACATGCACCATTAGCGTCGGCGGCGTCCGCAGGGTCCCCCATGTCCCGTCGCAGGCACACCATCCGCATAATTACTGGGAGGGCCCAGTATGCATCTCTCAGGGTGATATAGCAACCGATGAACAGACTGGTGAACTCTTTGGGCTGTAGTAGCCGTACCCGCTGGTACTCGGAGAACTAATCAAAATCGGCCTCGTCCATGGCCTCGACCGTGAGGTTCGCTCGCCTGACCTGGAGAATTCAGTTGCCATTTCTCAAAGAGAATAGTCCTGCGGGCACGTTTGACGCTGAGCACAATGACTGTGCAAACCGCAACTCCCCAGTGAGTTTTCGAACCACCATCTCGCGTCTCGATGGAGCCTGGTCAAGGGCGACTGATGACGGACGGTCGTCCGTCCTTGCACTGGACCTCCGGAGATCTCAAGGTCATTCAGTTTTCGGTGTTGAGTTCGAAATCTCACTTCCGGTTGCGACTTCGCCTTGCCCAAACCTGATGAACAGTCAGTGTTTTTGACTGAAGGTGGAGTTCCGGAAACAAACCTTTTCAACCGCGAATCTGCAATGGCAGATCCCAAATGCATGTTTGCTTTCGAACATGGTCGTTTGGGTCAAAGGAACCAACACGTCACGCTCGGCCACCTCAATGGCGCCGAGGCGATCTGAGATGGTAATGGACATCAGGAGCGAGTAACGTCCGGATGGCGAGAAAGGTTCGAGAAGCCTTTGGACTTGATTCGCAGAAGTGCCATTCCAAAAGATCGACCCAGATACTAATGAACAGTCAATACCTTCCGTCTGATGTGAAGCTCCGAAGACATACCTTTAGTTTTGAATCTGGGCAGTCCAAGCAATCTTGGTCACTTCCAAAAGTACCAAGGAAATTGTTACTGCCGATGCAACAGTTGCATTGAAGCAGCACGCAGCCATAGAGGCAAAGGGGGAGATGCCTGGCGGGTATCAAAGATAACAGGAAGATCCAGAAGCCCATGTATAGGCTATTTGCTCCCCGTCCTCATTGAAGTATGGGACAGTTGATGATGGAGAGAAAAGAGATGCAGGTTGCTTAGGGGTTAAGGGGGTTTATATACCTCAAGCATCTCGCTCGCCTCACTAGCCTCACATCTAGCAATCCCTTTTAGCAGAGCCAGATTCACTCATCTCATTGGGATAAATGTGAATACTACTTGGTAAGTTTGGCAAAGAAAGTGAAAGAGCCAGATATTAAACTCATTGTTCCGGAGAGCTGAATGGCAGGCTGATTGAACAGGTCGATCACCAACCGTGGTCTCCTGAATTTACTGTTTGCAGGAAAGTTGGGATCTCTCGCACCGCAACCTCTTGGACCTGACCTCTTACTGGAGAGCAGAGAGTGCTATTACGCAGGAAACATGATGAAGCAAGAGGAAGAACATCATAGGAAAGAAGATGGAGGGATACATGCAGAATGAGTGATAATGCTGCTTTGTCACACTTTTTCTCCTACCAGGCGCATGAAGGTTGCTGCTGGGGATATGAGTTATCAGTTAAGTGCTGCATTGGAATAATGTAGCCTAAACTCATCATATTGCCTCCTACCACCTCTCTGGATGAGCAGAGCGCCGTTGATGTTGCCCAGCACAACCGTCCTCAATCAGATCGGGGAGGTCGGCACTGGAATTTGATCAGGACGAAGAATCTGTCTGTGGCTTGGTTTAGCAGGGTGCTAATTTGCTTGTATTCTACCCCTCACGCGCTACTAAACAAGTGATCATTCAATACCAGCTATTGCTGGGTCATATTCATTCAGCTACCTGGCTATCTGAACTCGAGCCATCTCAAAACACATGACAGCAACACATTCAGGGCGGCCTCAGAAACGAAGCAAGCAAGCCAATCTGATGTGTGGAATTTCCGTCGCTGGTTCTGTCGTAAAGATCAAAGCAGTAGCCAATTAACCTCCAGGAAAAAAGCATTTGCAGAATGTAGCCTGGCTCAAATGGATATCTAACCCATCTATCCGGATGGTCTGTAAAGTTGACAGATAACGGGAAAAAGGAGAAAGCAAAGCCCCTTGGGCCATCAAGCTTATGAAAGCCGGTCGACGGCGGAAGATCATTATGCTCGTCCACAAGGTCTCGTCCACAAGGTCGTCGTAGATGGAGCCAAAGTTTGATCATATCACTTGTAATAGAGTCAACAAAAGGAGCACCAGGTTTTGAAACACCCCACGGATTGATGGCATGTACAGAAACGGAAACAAGGTAGTATATGCAAAAGTCGGAAAGAAAAAAAAACTCCAGAGTCATGCATCTTGAGGACGTTATCACATATCAAAATTATCATCAACGTTGAAGATGCCCGGCTCGCCGCTGTCGTTGCTCTTGTGGATGCCACTCATGCGATGGTCGGTGGAGTTGCCGTGGTGGTGTGTCCGCTGCCACGTCTCCGGATCCTCGTCCATGTGGTCGCTCGGGTCGTGCTTCATGTGGTGATCGATCGAGTTCTCATTGACAAAGGTAAAGCCTTTGAAGTTGGCCTGCATTCCTGGCGACAGCGGCGTCGAGGCGGGCATGAATCCATTAGCCAAGGCAGCGGCGCGATCGTTGAGCGAGGCACTGTTGTCAAGAGCGTTGGTGAACTCGGGATCAAAGTTGGACGTGTCGGTGTCGGACTTGAGCTTGGGCTTGAAGGGCGGGATGACATCCTTGCGGGCGAGCGCCTCCCAGTCGATGTCATGGAAGAACGGGTGCGCCATCAACTCCTTCGCATCTCCCTTGGCGCCCAGGCGGTGCTTGGGGTTTCGGTTCAGCAAGCCCTTGACGAAGTTCCTACCCTCCGTGCTGAGTGCGTCCCGAGGGAAGCGGACCTTGCCGAACGCGATGTTCTTGTACATCTGCTGGGTATCCTCCGCGTAGAACGGGCTCCACCCGCAGCACATCTCGAAGACCAGGACGCCAAGCGACCAAAAGTCGACCATCTTCGTGTACCCTTGCTCATCAAGTAAGACCTCGGGAGCAAGATATTCGGTGGTTCCGCAGAACGTGTTGGTGGTATCGTTCTGCGTGAGATTGGCTTTGGACAGACCAAAGTCGCACAGCGCGATATGTCCATTGGCGTCGAGCAGGATGTTTTCGGGCTTCAGGTCACGATAAACAATATCGTGGTCGTGCAGGTGTTGGAGAGCTAGAATCAATTCGGCAATGTAAAACTTGGCCCGTGCCTCCTGGAAGCGCCCTTCTTTTTGCAGGTGCCAGAACAGCTCGCCACCTGACATGTAATCTGTCACAAGATACAGATCGGTGGGGGTTTGGAAGGAGAATTTGAGGCCAACAATGAAGGGAGAAGCCGCCATGGCAGTCCGAACCAGGATATTGCGTTCGCCTAACGTATGGGCGACCTCTTTCTTCTGAATGATCACCTTCTTCGACAGGACTTTCATAGCGTAGATCCGGTGCGTATCCTTCTTCATGACCTGATACACCTGTCCAAATGTCCCCTTGCCGATGAGCTTCAGAATCTGAAAGTCATTCGGCCCCACTTGCTTCTTTTCAGTCTTCTCGAAGAGCATCTCCAGGTGGATCTCGCCGGAGATCTGAGAGTCGCCAGCTCCGCGCGCCGACAATGGGAACCAGCCCTCCAACCGACTGTGGTCCTCCTTGAGGTTCAGGGACAGCCGTACGTGGCCTAGAAACGCTTCCTGGTTGTTGCGATCGTAAACCGAAACATCAATCTCCGACTCTTCTCCAAGAACGTCACTAGTCTGGTTAGCAGGGAACACAAGCGACCGGGCGAGAGAACATACAAAGTCGCCTCATGATTCCAATGCGGATCCGTCACGGGCGATTTTCCCCTGACATCGTGACCCTCGAGTGCGCTGTTGTTGCTACTCTGGCGGCTCTTCATCGGAATCGCCATCGGCCGCCCCGCCTCGCGCTCGGATTTCTCCTTTTCCTTCTCTCGGCGCTCGATGGACGCTTCTTCCTCATCCTGGGCACTCTTGGAGATGACCTCGTTCCACTCAAACACACATACCACGTACGGATCAAAGCCTGGCCTGAGACCGCGGGCCTCAGTAATCTTGACGTAGAGTTTCCCTTTGAGAGAGCCGACCGAAGGGCCAGACTGTTGCTCCGCCTTCGGAGTCTCTGATGGGGAAGGAAACGCATCGTTGAGTTTGCCGGCAATTTCGTCGGCGGACGTAGCCATCTCGTCCGACTGTGGCTGCACCGAGGAAGGGGGCAATGAAGATGATGTGACAGGCGGGTTCTTATCAGTTTCGGACCCTTCGTTAGACATGGCGCGAGGGGTGAGAGGAGGTGTGTTCTTTGGATGAGAAAGATCAGACACGTTTCCAGTTAGCTTCGCAAGGTTCTCAGATGACATGGAGAGATGTGGTTTCTCATGATCGAGAAGGGGAGCTTCCGGCAGATCCAACGCATCTGCAGAAGCAGGAAGGGAAGGGTTGGAGAAGTGAGAGGCAAGGACTGGATCGTCGGAGATGCTAGAGACTGGATGGGAGGTATGACGGCGTGCTTGAGATTCAGGTGGAGAGGTGGCTGTGGACGGAGCGAGATAGCTCTTCAAAGCAGACAAAATAGAACTCATGCCCTTCTCGGGGGCCGAAGATGCCAGTTGGGGTTCCTCCGACTCTTTCTGCAAAAGGGAACAGGCGGAGGAATAAGGGGGAGTGGGTAAATTCGTAGGAGGCAGAGACCCCGGTGAGATTTCTTGCGCATCAAACTTCTTGTCTGCGGAAACCGAAGAGGCATTCATGTCTGAAGCCTCGTCGCGCTCCATCATGACAAAAGATCCTGCAGAAGAGGAATTATGTCCAGAGCCTTGACCATCCCCTGTATCTGTGGCATGTGCACCCGGCTGGATATTGTCGGTGGAAGCACGAGTCTCAGAAGAAGGAAGCCATGAATTGGAAGGGCGGTTGTCATCACTAGAAGAGGAACCAACCTGGAAATAACTGTGCATGATGGATGGTTGGCGTTTGTCTGAAAGATCTGGTTTGGGAGTTGCAATGCCAGAAGGCGTCGACCGATTGGAACCAATTGTGTCTTGGTTATCGTCGTCCTGCGAGTGGTTGCTATAGACAGTTAGAAGCCGCGCACCAGAAGTTGGCAAGAATATCGAGTTAAAGGGTAAAAAAGCATGTGACGATGGCGCAACTAGCAACAGTCCAGCAGGAAGCTCTGTTGCTGTTCATAAGTCTTGCGACAGGTTCCAAGGATGAGCAAGCCTGAGGCCGACAGAAATGGGGGTGCAACGAAACAGTGTGGTAAATCGCTTTGTGGGGGCTTTTGTCCTTTTTTTTGTACATCAAGTTCAGAAGTAGCTGATTCTTCCCACGTCACGTCGAATTGAAATACAGGGAGACGAGACAGCAGCAAGAAAATGAAGCATGTATTACTTACTTCTGCGATACCGGCCGCTTTACCAAATCCCCATCTCCGTGCAAATCTGTTCCGCTCTGAGCAGTAGCCATCATTGAGATTCCATTCGAGTCCAGAGGTGTTTGCTGAAAGCGAGGAAATAGGATGAAGAATTGATGCGACTTGACTCGACTCAATCGAGAGGGCGGGGGTGGAGGCGAAGAACGTGGCTGAGGTAGATGGAGGAGGAGGTTGTGTGTAGCGGAGTCGACAAAAAAAGACTGTGACGATGCCGCAGGGCAATGACGAGCTAAGGAAGTTTGCGGGAAGGACGATGGATCCGATCGGGTAGCGGGGAGCACCAAAGCAGGTTACAGCCGGTGCATGAGGTTATTTGTTGTCGTCTTGGGTGAGATGGAAAGTTGGTAAAAAAATTAAGACCGAGGAGGAGGAGGAGGATGAAGAAGAAGAAGAAGAAGAAGAAGAAGAAGAAGAAGAAGAAGAAGAAGAAAGGATTGTTGCTTAGAGAGTCAAAGGAGACATGTTTTGTGGTTTCGATTCTTCTTATGAGGAAAGGATCGGAAAGGCTCCTGATTGATTGGGAATGGGGTCAAGAAGTATGGGACCTGGTGGGTTGGTTATTTCACTGTGTTCGAATCAGATCGAGGAACAGCATTACTCAGATCGCCAGATGGGCCACCACGGAAGACTTGAGACTTGTTTGACATTAAGAAACAGCCTGGGACTGAGAAGTTGATGGCGGAGGCTGAAGGAGATTATGAGTGATTATTGTTCTTTAATAGTATCACCGTTTGACGCGGTGGCGTGGGAACTTCAACGCTGAACTCCGAAGTCACCGTCTAATACAATCAGTCATCCGCAGCGGCTGAAGGGGAATTATGTGAGACAGACTGCACGAGGGATCTAATTCCAGATGCAGATTGAGGACACTGGAAATCACAGATCCTGGATGGTAACCGGGGATACTTGGAGATACTTGTAGATACTTGTGGGCTATGTAGTCATAGAAATTGTGGACTGCCCTTGAGATGGCAAGAATAAATAGGATCATTACCTATATGTTACAAAATCATTGTGTATGTCATTAATGGAACTGGGAACATAACATTTATATGGCAAGTCATATTTTAAGCATAGAAATTCATTCAAATCTATCTAAGTAGGAATTATTATGAAGATCTGATGATGATATTCTACTCGAGTCAGTAGTCAGTATCTAGTCGGTATTCACTATTCAGATACTTGGAATACTCCCGTCACTCAGTCAGCTTGTTGGTGGCCTTGGGAAGATCAGGAGAAGATCATACTTAGGTACTGGAAAATGAGGCCTCACCGGGTGGAGATCCCATGAGCGAATGACTGTCTTTTTATTTGACCGAACCACAGGACGCGAGAGTCTTGGACTCAACCTGATCCATACTATGATACTGTCAAGTATGGTTCATAACTAGGGGTCAGCAGCCAGTGCCAGCCACAAGAGCTGACCCTTCTGATAATGGCTGAATAAGGGTCGGTGACAGCCTGACGGCTTTCGGGATATGTTGACATGCAGGTTTCGCAGACATTGCCGCCACTGGCTGTAGTCGATCCTATTTTCATCTTCCTCAGCCATAACTCATGAGGAAGGCAACTATGAAGGTTTGCCTTGAGGCCTTCCTTTGAGCCGACAGGTACCTGAATCTGCCACCGTAAAAAGTCTCCAAATTCAGTCGATATTGTCTCTTATCAATTCGTCTAATCTCACGGAGTACCTCCTTCCCCTCTTCTTCCCATATCTACAATAGCACTGCACGCCACTCGCGCACCCCTCCTTTACCAAGTCAATGGCGGGGTATATCCGAGGAGTGGCTGTCGTTGTTAGCTGAGATAAAGGTCAATTTTAGCTGCAGTCTCGTTAGTCGTTACTCGACTGGCTCGCATTGTTCGTCCGTTCATGTCTTCAAAGTGGACATCTGGAGATCCATCATGGCGGGGTTTGATAACAAGTCACCCCGCCACCTTCTCGATCCTTGGAGAGCTCTCAGCATTGGTATCAGTTTCTCAGTATCTAATAATATTCGGCTGATCTCAGCTCAGCAAAGCTGACGGTTACACAATCAACCCATGCTCACCTCCTACAGGACTGCGCACGGGATATCCGCCTTCTGAGACCCTCAGACATACGCAGCCCTGCGGAGGGTGGTTACTCAACAGCAGACTATCACTCTCATGGCACCCTGGTCCAGCAGCAACAAGATTTTATTTGACTAGCAAGGCATATGCAGAGCTCATCCTCACTTGTTGGAAAACCATACGTTAAACTAGGCAGGTAAAGATTAGAATATGATATTGCACTTTGGGCCACCCAAGGCAATGTTTCCCTTACATCTGCCCATCACCGGTTCAGGGCAGCTGTGCACTCAGCAGGTAATCCAGACTCATAAACTATGCTTCCAAGCTGTTACACCATGCCGGAGCAGCTGCCGGCTTCATATGCTATTATCTGGTTTGGCGAGAGATCACCCGCTCATATCGTGCTCAACCTTGAGCTTGCTATTGACCAGTAGCTTTGTATTACAAGACATTCCTGAGCTGTATGCAGCTTGACATCAAGGTACAAGCCCATAGCGACAGATTCCGATCGAGCTCCCTCCCTATACTCCGTGGCATATATCCCTCATTCCCGCGTATGCATTGATGCAGCCACCTACCACAACTCGCAGGAAAAGAAATCCTGAAAGTGGCATGGGCCGCCCCCGCTGCGGAATGTTCACTGCCAATAATTGCCTCGTTGAGATAATCGACCAAGGAAGCTTCCCCTCGACAGGAGGATCGTGCATCAGGAGCTAGCTACTTGTACTCGGTCAAGAGGTAGGTCATCTGCAAGCTGCAGTTCTATCGTGTAAGGGATCTGCGGCATGCAGAGCTCCGGTAATACCCACGAATCATTGGCCAGTCGCGGAGAGTTGGATATTTGATGATGAGAAGAAAATAATCTCTCTCAGTTGCTTTCAGTGACCAAGATGGTTGAAACAAAGAGATCCACAAGAGGCATTCCTGCTCAAGCAAGACTACGGCAATAATGATACCAAGTACGATGGCGTCAGGGTGCTCCTGTAAGCTGTAAACATAAGGTACGAGACTGATCGACGAGATCCGGGCATGGATTCAACAGCCTTGCCTTAGGCATCACAGGGCGAACGGTTAACGCGGTGAATGACATCATCGGGCAGGAGGTAATAGTTAATGCACAGTAATGCCAAGCACGCTAGGGCTTAGGGCTTCACACTAGGTCTGGATCACACGTGGCAAGGCCGACGTGCAGCCTGAGGCAGACAAACGCGGCGCGCTGTTCGGAAGAAAGAAACTCCGCACAGCTCAATGGATCCCATTAAGGCTGTCCCTGGGATAGATCCGTTCCCAGCATCAGACCATCTCAAGCTTCATTGCATTGCATCCCTTCATCTAGGATGGCGAGGAAGTTGAGAGCGGCTGCGCAGGCAGCTGCCAAGTCAATGAGTATGCTTGCCTATCCTTTATTGTCCTAATCCCCTTGTTCTCTGCTCAAAACAATTGCCGCGCGAATCCAGGTACTAACCGGTCGTCTGTAGAAAATGTACCACCGCCGCTCCCCGACGCATCGGACGAAGAAATGGCAGACGCGCCTCCATCGCGCGAGTCTTCACCGGTTGAGGACCCCGGCGAGCCGTCAGAAAAAGAGTCCGACGTCGAACCTCAACCAGAACAACCCCAAGAGGAAGAGAAACCAGCAGCAGCACCAGCCACACCCGCTCCAGAATCCACCGCTCAGGAATCAAACCCCGTGTCGCGAGCAGACACACCCACTCAAGGCCTCGGCCGTATCTCAGCGATTCCCCGGAAACGTCGTCCAGGTCGCCCGCCCAAGAATCGTCCTCCAGACTGGGATTTGCAGGACGGCAGTGCGCCGCCGCCAGCGCATTCGGGCACACCGGCGAAGCGACGACGAGGTCGCCCTGCGGCTAGTGGTGGAAGATGGGCGCGCAATCGGGGCCCGTCGCATGTCACGCAGGTGCCGATCGACAAGGAAGGGAACATGATGGATGTCATCGACGACGAGGTGGCGCTGCCGCCCGACCCAGAGGGCGAGACCAAGGTCGACAAGAACGGAGTGCTCAAGGACGGCCGCGAGTACCGGGTTCGGACGTTTACCATCCTCAACCGCGGAGATCGGCTGTACATGTTGTCGACTGAACCGGCACGCTGCATTGGATTCAGGGACTCGTATCTCTTCTTCCAGAAACACAAACTTCTGTACAAGATTATCATAGACGACGAGGCTAAACGCGATCTCATCGAACGAGAGATTATCCCTCACTCATACAAGGGGCGTGCCATCGGTGTCGTGACGGCTCGGTCGGTGTTTCGGGAATTCGGTGCCAAGATCATTGTCGGTGGACGAAAAATCATCGACGACTACAACGTCCAGGCCGCGAGGGAGCGTGGGGATGTCGAGGGCGAGCTTGCCGTCCCAGAAGACAAGCTACCGGCCCCAGGGGAGCCGTACAACAAAAACCAGTACGTGGCGTGGCACGGAGCCAGCAGCGTCTACCACACCAACGCCCCGGCTCTTCCGCTACCCACCGGCAAGGCTATCGACTCGAAAAAACGCAGGGTGACTGTTACTGGCGATAACTGGATGCTCGAGCATGCTCGGGAGGCTAGGTATGTCCTCTTCTCTCTCTCTGCCCAAGTAAATCACTGACTCTTTACTAGTTCCTTCAACTCGCTTATCCTGAACGCGCGCCGCGCGAATCTGGAAGGTGTCTACGACATCCATACCAATGCCATCCACTATCCCAAGATCATGCAGCCATCGCACGCCCGCTGGGAGCGTGTTCCTCCCCCGGATCCGCGGGTCACCGCCAGACTCACCAAGGGGTTATCCACACTGAGCCTGACGAACGGGACAGACGAGGCCGAACCAGCCGCCGACCACATCACCGAAGAGCCCACCGACACCGAGCACCCCACCGTCTTCTCCACGATCCCCCCCGCGCTCTCCCGCCGGTTCGCAATCCAGGACACCGTCTTCGAAACGCCCCCCTACTCCAACATGGGCATCCCCGGCCCGGACGGCGACGTGCACGATCTCGGCAGCAACGGCCTGATCAGCACCGCCGACGCGCTGCACCCGGAGTTCGTCGGCCCAGAGATCCTCGCGGAGCTGCCACCAGAGTGCAAGGACGCGCTCGTCGAGGCCGCCGCCCGCGAGTGGGAATGGAAGTCCAAATGGCGCAGCGAGGCGATCGACGGCCAACGCACGACGCCGCTGAAGAGCTATGCCTGGTTTCCGTAATTCCGTTCCCTTCGTCATCATCCTCATCATCCTCATCCTCATTTTCTCTATGTTATCACATCGCAATCGTATCTGGCATGGGCAGGGCAGGGCTTGTATTTCTTTACGGAAGGAGAACAAAAGGTGCTTTTTTTACGTTATGTTACGTGTGTTAAATGCCTAATCTACCTTATCTTTCTTAGGGTCCGGGTATAATCGATCACTTCACTCGTCAGATAGAAATTCTATTCCTTCTGATATGGATATTGGCACTGGCCTCGTAGATCATTGATCATTTCCTTGGAATGCAGGTGCAGTTGCAGGTGCAGGTGTATTGTGTCTATGCGCGAGACCATTACCTAGCGGTGTACTAGAACAGATTCAATCCCGACCGGGTAGACAAATGAGATGCTAATCAAAAGGACATAGAGTTCGTTCAGCCATCGGGGGAAGACGTTAATATGACAGGTAGGTAGCGTAGCTCAAAGCAAACCGAATTACGCCGACTGGATAGCTCGAAAGGAAAGCAAAGGAAGAAAAGCGGGGAGAATTAACGCAAACTCCAGTCCATTCAGGTATATGCATGACTGCTAAGAGGTGGTGAGGAGGGAAAGACGGGGGAAACAGATGGAATGCAATCCTCAAGGTCAGCCCATGGCCATCTCGGCGCGCAGCTTCTCCAGTTCTGCCTCCTCGTCTTCCTCTTCCGTCTGCTTTGTTTTGGCTTCGACTGGTAGGATTGCATGTTAGCAGCGACTCGTGAAAACCGACTGGTGGGTGCTTACGCTCTCTGTTGCCAGCGGCAGGTAGCCGGTTGAGATCGGCGACGGGCACCGACCCGGTCTTGAGCATGCGCTCGTCCATGACCTCCTGTTCGAGACCCTCGAGTTCCGCCTCCAGTTCGGTCTCGTCGGGCTGTTCGCCCAGAGGGTTGTTCGTGATCGCCTGTGCGATTTCCTCGCTGAGTTGGTGTTGTTCCCGGAGTTGGTCCCTATTCTGTCAGCATCTGCCCGATGTCTATGGCATATGGCAAAAGTACGTACATCGTCTCATCGACCTTGTCGATCGTCATCGAGCCATGGATCTGTGTCATGGCAGCGCCGGCCGCCTTCATCGCGTTCAGAGTCTCCTGGTTGATATTCGCCGCTTCGATCGAGTAGATTTGCTGTTCGAGCTGGGCGATCTGCGCGGTTGTCTGTTCGAGGTTCTTCTCGTGGACCTTTTTCCTTCGCAGAGCGGCTTTGGCAGCTGTGGCAGCTGTCAATCTGTGTTTCGTACAAGAACAAAACCAAGGGCAATCGTACCATTCTTATTTGTTGTGATGTTCCTCCGAGCCACCGCATCTTGTTCCTCCATCAGATGCTCCAGGTGCTTTTCTCTCTTCTGCAGCATGTCCAGCTGCTCTCGGAGCAGGAGGATCGCGTTCTTGGGCGCATCCTTGCGCTTCTGAGCGGCGGCACCGCCGAACCAGGACCACATTATGAGTGTGAGGCGTCGTTCAACCGTTTGATAATTCGGTGGTAGAGTTTGAGCGAGATAGCCTCAGTTGAGGCTTATCGTCGGCCTTGATATGTCTAGAAAGCGGTCGAAGGCGGTGGAGGCAGACAACAGCCAGAAGAGGAGGGGTTGACGAAGGAGTGAGCGTACGAGAGACGTAGATATCGACTCCACGATAGGGTTATCTAGTAATGGGAAATACAAATGAAACTAAAATGGCCGTTGCCTGGTTGCAGCCAACAGGACGATAACAAGCATGCGTGATTGCTAGGCAGAGAGCAGAGGGCGAGATGATTCCCCTCGTCACGGCGGAAGATCCTATGACATACGCGCTAAGCCTATCGGAGGTGGGCAGTCACGTGGTCTATCCATATCCCCTTCAGAGGATTGAATCATTGATTACCTTCTGTTGTTTCAATCACCCTCAGCTCATACCATAGTGAGAATGTCCTGCTGTAAGATCAGTGAGGGATGAACGGCCCCCTCCCCTCCACCCGAGCCTTTCTCTCCGACCTCTCTTCTCTCCCGACAGGCTCCAAAGTTCGCTTTCTCGGTTGGTGCGTCTCAACTATACATTTGCCTCGACTTTAGTTTCCTCTAGGCTATTGACTCCGTAATTAGCTGATACGCATACAGCGTGAGAACATACCACATCCCCACAGGCCACCTAATCCTAGAACACAACTATCCCCGCCGTAGATTACCCGCCAGCGCAGAAACAGAACGCGCCTCTGTGGCCGTCGATGTCAACGCGGTTCTGGAATCTGTGACGGCGGAGGAACTGCGTGTTGGGGCTTGGGTCAATGTCGTGGGTTATGTGAGGAGCTGGGGCTCGGACTCGGACGGCGATGACCACGATGCCCTCCGCAAGCTGAGGATGTCGAGTCCGGTGTATGTGGAGGCTGTGATGATCTTCTCAGCGGGTGTGGTTGAGCTGGGCGAGTATGAAAGGGTTTTGAGGGAAGCGTTGGAGGTCGAGCGGAGGATCTCGAGGCCGGATTAAGGCAATTGTCTGTGAGTGGTTTTGGTTTTGATTCGTTGTGTTGGTGATCATTAAACATAAGTCATATTAGGTTATCTGCTATGCTGAATGAATATGCCGGCTCTATGCATGGGTAAATCACTTTTCCTACACTTTTCCAAATGTTGCGAAGACTAAACCTCCATCTTCTCCTGCTCAGCTGCCGCGCTGCCCTCAATGCGCTGCATCAGTCGTTTCCGCTTCCCCTCCAACCGCATTTGATCCATTTGCATGCGCATAATCAGCGCGCTCTTCCGGCGGATCTTATACCCGTACTTGTAGAAAACAATCGGGATCGGGATGATAGCCACTTCGAGCAATCCCAGCAGCGTCCCCGACCAGTTGGGCCCGATTCCCGCGTACATATACGAGCCCACCAAGGGCAACACACCGCCCAGGATACTCCGAATGACAGAGTTACCCGCCATGGCCGACGCGGCGTACACCCCGTAACTCTGCGTGAGGTAGTTGGACGCATAGATGAAGACGCCCGTGTTGCCGGCGCCGAAGAGCACGCCTGCAAGGATGGGAACGACCCAGTGGATGGACGCCGGGGCGCAGGTCCAGGCGAACCAGAGCTCTCCTGCGGGAATGAGCACGGCCGAGATGCACACAATGGACACCATGGCTTCGGGCGCCACCTTGCCCGTTTCCGGGTCGATTTTGTGGCTGTTGATCATCCGGCGGATCAGCGGTTCGCAGGCGATGGTGAGGAGGCAGCCAGTGCCGATTCCGGCAAAGGCAAGTCCGGAGAGGCCCAGGGACCAGCCCCGGATCTGACGGAAGACGATCGGATAAGCGGTGAAACAGAGGTAGAGAATGCCGTACACGATGGCGATATAGATGTTCCAGAAGATACTGCCAATGTCAGTCGTGGGAAAGAGTCCTCGTGTGCAGAGGTAACTCACCAAATGGGTTCGGTGACCGCCATGACAAACGGACGGCCCAGGTTCACCTTCAAGAGCTCGCCCAGACTCATCTTCTGGTCGTAGCGGCTCCACCAGCGTGACTCGCCGGTCTCTTTGCGGAGTTTGGCCGCCTTCTTCTGCAAGATGACAGGGCTATATGTCTCTCTCATGATACACGAAAGGACCACCGCTACTCCGGACAGTATGAGGGCGATCCAGTCCATCCACCGCCAGCCCAGATACTGCGTGACGAAACCGCCAATGATCGGGCCCAGCACTGGTGTTTCAGTCAGCTCTGTGGAGTAGTTGTATAGCAGTGGGCAACAACAAACCTGGGCCGTTGACAGGACCAATACTCCAGATGGACATGGCCAGGGCTCGCTTATCGTCTTGCACCAGGTCGGCAACCATCCCGGGAGCACTAGAGATCATGACGCTACCGAAGAAGGCGCCAACGAAGCGGACGACGATGAGTGCCTCGACGGACTTGCTGAGCGCACAGGGGATAATCAGGACAGTGAAAACAAACAGACAGCCGATGGAGACCGGCTTGCGGCCGTAGATTTCGCTCAACGGAGCCATAAACATCGACCCGATGGCCAGACCAACCAGGTAGAATGTCAAGCCCAGAGTGACGATGGTCTCTGACGTGTGGAACTCGGACGCGATGACCGCCACGCCAGAGGTGTAGGACGTCGAGTAGAGGACACTGGAACAGGTGAGTGACTTGCTTCTCAGCCAAATGACGAGCCGAACACTCACACAAGCAATGTGTTGAAGGACAAGAACGCCACGGCCATGGCCTTGTATCGGAACGACCAATTCTTCGGGTTCGCTTGATCGTCGTCACCCTCATAGTCGACCTCGAAGTTGGGATCCGTGGTGCCAGTGGTACCGATCGAGGTCACTTTCCTTGCCAGAGACGGCTCTGACAGTCGTGACGCTCGTGTATTCAGCGTCCGCAGCGCCTCCAGTTGGTCGATTGTGTCGTCGGAGGTGGTCGACCCGCCGATGGACTCTGCGTCTGCCGGCAAGGCTTCTTCCTGGCTGTGCTCGGGCCATTTCTTAGGTTGCGACATTTCATCTGCCCCCACTGAGATGGAATCGACTGGTTCTGTGTTGAGTGTGCCTTTTGGTTGGGATTGCGCTCCGGCACCAAGGTGTCCGAGAGTTGGATGTCGAACAGTCGCCGATCTAGATTCTTTTCGTTATATAGTTTCAAGCACCATTCTGCGGCCAATATCTTCCGAGTATGATCTTCGTGGGAATAATTTGCAGAGATTCAACCTTTGCTGGAACGGAGCAGAAGGTATCGAGGTCTATATGCAAAGCGAATGTAGCAATAGGTAGCAGTCGACCTGAAACAGACAGTAAAGAGAGTCGGAATTCGAGCGAGAGCAATCAAACAGGAATGATTGACCTTATAATTTTCGCTGGTGTGAAAGCGACTGGAACGATGAGTGGTAGGGGAAAAGGCGCGCTGGTGGGGCCTCAGGTAGAAACCGTCATGCAGACTAGAAGAAGAAGAGGACTAGACTCAAGAACGATGGGTATATCGAAAGATAGACTACTAGCTTGACGTTCTAGAATGAGATTAGATTTAGGGATATGCTAGATGACCCTGACTTGATAATTCAGAGTAGAGAATCGACATCTGCAGCGTTCAACCTGGGCTATGGGCTATCTAGATACTAGGCTGTCTGCTTGCTACTACTAGACGGACACAGACAGACCGAGGCGAAAAGTGCTTGGACTTCTGGTTTCGGTTGGTAATCGGGAACAACTTGGAGCCCCGCGCAGGATGAAACCTATGTCGTAATAAAAGAGTCAAGATGGCCACAGGACTGGTAGATAAGATGCAGCATGCTGGATGTACGAACCCTGGAATGAGGTGATGGATCATCGTCAAGTGGCCTGGAGGTGGATCTGTGATGGTGCAAAATAGAGCTCGGAATGAATTCCGTGATAGCAGATTGAGATATAGCAATGCAGTTATCTACTCTCCAGAGTCCAGACTGGATACTTCACATCCAGAATCCACTGACATCGAAAGAAGGTTATAGATGTCCCCAGACATCCGCATTCCAGAATACGCTCCACAGACCCAATCCATAGTACGTAGTAGTACATTAGGACTCCATTTACTCCATATTGAGGCGGATCACAGAGTCTGGGGAGAATGTGACTGTTCTGCTCGGCGTTGTGTCCGCTCAGACTCTCAGAGGATACATCGATTGGCACGAGAGGTGGGTTCCCTGTATCCACTTCGAAATGCTTTGTTCCGGTTTGCCGCGATGCCGGTTTGCCGATAAAAGGAGACGCAATTCGCAAAGGCAATAAGGCATCAGCATATGCATAGTTGCACAGTTGGGCATGATTCTTAATCTCCGATCGTCATTTGCTCTGCGGAGTAAATTCGAACCAGTCTGGTCCTTGAGTTATCCGCCTATACAGAGTACATGTTGCTTGCATGATGGTCAGTCACGGTAGTATGGTACTTACAACTCGAGAGTGCTACAGAGCTGTCTCTTCCCTTCAGAGTACTAAGATGAATTCATAGACATAGATACTCTCTCTCTTCATCCATTGATTGATTACGCTGTACCTGTACAGAGGAGATGGCTTTGGCATCATCAACACTCCTTATTTTACCTCACTAAACTCAAATTCCAGCCAATCAGCATTGTCGCTGTCTTGAAACACCACTGTTCCATAATAAGGTACCTAAAATGTACCTCTGGACTTTGCACTTTCTACTCTAAGGAGATAAGGTATCTGGTAGGTACCTCAGGCAGCATAGTGCATACTGTCGTACTACTACAGTACTGTACTACCTAGCACTGAGCACGTGGAGCTCTCCAGTCCCCACTTACTATTTGCTTTTGCTGCAAAATGCGAGTGACACTTGACAATAGAATTGTCCTAGAGCATTCTATTCTACTTAAAATGCTTGACTGAAGCATATTTGGTCTCTTCCAAATTCATCACAACCTGTCTTCGTTCACAATTATCATGATTATTATGATGAAAGGATCCTGATCCAGGCACCCCCTAAACATGGATCATGTGGACCAGATGCCTGTCGCTCGTCTAACCGAAGCGACTAAAACCTCGTGAACCAGCTCGCTTCGGTGGCCTTGAGAGTAGATGATTCCAACCTCAGCATCACATTTCTAATGTGTTTCGCTCCTGGGACTCTGGATGTCTCAGCGTCGGGTTGATGGATTTTTACAGCTACTACTTCAACAGTACTCGTCTGATTCCACTCACAGCCTTCCACGACCGACTAGGTTTTAGTCGCTGTCATTGTTGCTGTTAGCTTTGTTTCATATCAATCCTCGGACCAACTAGCTTGCCAACCTGCCAAATGTCGTTCATTCTTCTCGTCGCTTCTATTGCCGGCCTGGCCCTCTACCTCTACCATGTCAACCGAGCAATGACTCAAGTCCCGGAGGAAGCTCATCTATTATCTCCTCGCCGCTGGACCGTTGAGGAAATCAAGGAAGCTTACCAAAAGGCGATTGAGTCCCCAGTAGATGTGAGCAAAAGCCTTCCTCCAAAGCAACATAGACGATACATTGTTGTGGGCGGATCAGGTCTGTCAACCCCACCATGATCCAAGGCAACTGCCAACGGACCTAGGACTTGTTGGAAATTGGATTGTAACCCATCTTCTTGCGCGCGGCGAGGACGCAAGTGCGATTCGCATTCTGGATCTTCAGTCGCCCCGTCCGCAAATCCTCGACCAGGGAGTGACGTTCGTCAAGATCGATATCACCGATGATGAGGCCGTTCAGGCTGCATTCGCGCAACCGTGGCCGCAAAAGGTCGCCAGTCTCCCATTAACCGTCTTCCACAATGCCGCCGTGATCAGGCCCGGAGAGCGACACAAGGCCTTTCTCCAATTCTGCGCCAGGGTCAATGTCGACGGAACCAGGAACGTGCTGACCGCGGCCAAGCAATACGGCGCAAGCTGTTTCATCTCGACCTCGTCGGGATCCGTCCTCGTCCGCCGACCATCGTTCTGGATCGCGCCCTGGACCAAGTGGCCCAAGGGCGTTGTCCAGATCCTCAGTGACGCGACAGAGACGCCCAAGGAGCACGACCAGTTCTTCGGCAACTACGCCGTGTCCAAAGCCGAGGCCGAGCGCATCGTCCGCGTCGCCGACAGCCTCGAATCCAACTTCCGCACCGGCTGCATCCGACCCACCAACGGCATCTACGGCGTCGGCGACACCACCATCACGGGAATGTATCTGCTCAAGGGCGGAGCTCCAAGGTACGTTCCCATCCCATCAGAGAAGACTGCCAGCCTAACTCGTAAAAGCTGGACCTACCCCGTCCTCCAAAGCTTCGTCAACGCCGAAAACGTCTCCATCGCCCACCTCCTCTACGAGCAGCGCCTACTCGAGCATACCGCATCCCCAGCCCAACTCCCCAACATCGGCGGCCAGGCTTTCGCCGTCACAGACCCCAACCCCGCCATCGCCTTCAGTGACATCTACCTCCTCCTCACCACCCTCGCAAAGACCCCCATCCGCTTCCCCTACCTCCCGCCGGTCCCCTTACTCATTCTTTCGCATCTGCTCGAATGGTACGCCCTCCTCCAGCACCTCTACCTGCCCCGTCTCCTGCCAAAGATCACAGGTGATCTGGCGCAGCTCCAGCCCGGTCTGTTCGCCATCTCGGACGTGCATGCCTTCGCGGACGACTCGCGAGCGCGCAGGGCACCCGCCGATGGGGGGCTGGGCTATGTTGCGCCCATTACGACGCTGGAGGGGATGTGCAAGCAGGTGCTGGAGTGGAATCGGAGTGTGGGGAAGGAGACCGTTGCTGCGGTGAGGGGGGAGGGGGTGGTTAGTGTTTCTGAGGAGGGGGTGGATGTGAATCTGGTGGTTCCTTCGAAGAAGTTTTGACCGTAGTATCTGGTTGTCAATGAATGGCATAGGCATACTTGATGTGGTATAATCTGTTTTGCATTGCTTACTGGTGGCTACTACTAAGTGCTTGCAATTCTCCGAATAGCACATCATAAGATTATCGCGACGGACGTCTATATGAATGCCATTTGCTATGGCCGTTTGCCAGCGAGGATCCTGTGTAGACCTCGACTCCAATTTCAAGGAAGACAAAGTGTAGGAAGCAATGTTTCAGTCCCACATCTGCATGACCGGTTGACGGTATCTTCAGGCTGTCTTTCCACTTAGCCTCTGTAGACAGTACCAACAACTCGTAGGATTGTCACGAAGTTTGCAGCATTGGTAGGGTTCGAGGAGATGCGTTACTCCTGCCGTAAATGCTTTAAGCAGTGCCAATGAACCTAACATTTTTGGTTGCAACGAAGTGACGGCGGTTTCCACCGCTCTATTCCAGCACCAGATGGCGCCTGCCAGGGCTTTCTGCAGGCCACTATGCGGGCTTGGTGTGTTCGCCTTATGAGCGGTGCAAAGCGACTGCTGAAGGAATTTTCTGAACGCGAACCGGCCATAGTGCTTAAATGGTGAAGCCAGCCTCGTCAGACTTCTGATTGCGCCCGCGACTCAAGTGGGGTCTACTTGCAGCACAGATCGATTCGTACGACGTCGATCACTACCGCGCCTGCTGCTGAGCAAGCCGACGTCTCTGCTCGAGAATCTGCAACCGCAGACCTTCCGAAGCCAGTTCCACATCAAGGATGGCACTGACGCCCCGCTTCCAAGTCTCCTCCAGACTCACCATCTCGCCCAGGCTGGCCTCCTGGGCCATCTTCCTCTGCTTGTTCACCGCCTCCGCCGCCTCTTTCGTCTCGGCCAACTCCTTCTCCAGACCCCGGAGGATATCCTCCAGCTGGGAGTTGCCAATTAGCCAAGCGTTCTTGCCGTACTCCTCCAGCAGCGCCAGATTCTCGTGTCGCATGGAGAGATGCGAGCTGGCGGTGTACGCTCTCTGCAGGGTGCGGCGCCATGCATCGAGATCAGGGACTTCTCCGTCCGTCGAGCGCGCGGGCGGCTCCGGGGCCTCGTAGCGTGACAGGTCGATTCCACCCGTCAAGGGCAACCCGGCGGCCTTGCGGTCGAGCTCCTGCTGTACAAGAGGGGAGAATCGCGGTTCGGGGGCCTCGGGGATGGACGGGTGAAGAGTCGAGGCGTGGTCGGGGGGTAATTCCGCTGCGATGAGCTGCTGTGCAGCTGCGCGTGCTTGAGCAGATGGCTCAGTGTCGATGTCTGGTCAGAGGTCAGGAGCTATGACCGGACAGTCTGTGGCAGACTGGGAAGACTTACAAGGGAGGGAGTCGTGGGATTCGTTAATGAGGGGCATTTTGTCGGAAACAAGAGGTTCGACACAATTGGACTGTCAGTATTGCGTTGAGAATGCCTGGTGATATTATTCTGTGAGGAGTGCTCTCAATTTGCTGCGATGAAACGCGGAAGCCATCACTTTGCTACAGTCTTGGGCGGTGAGACATGCCATGCTTAGTCAGCGGATCAATCCTCCACGGACCACGGCCCGTATTTCCAACATCTCATCGTGCGCGAAGGATACCTTTGAGAGCTCAGTTACCTCTCTGACGGAGTGAACATATCAATGGCAATGTCAATTGTTTTGCAAATCAGTAGGTGCATGAGACCGAAAGTCCGTCCGATATTGGGGCATACTGTCGATCGACCTCTCACCTTGCAAGGTCCATATGAAGGTCAAGTACACGGTGACTGAAAGACTACCTTCATATCTGCAGGCCTCGGTAGTATCTGCAGGTTAAATTAAGTGACATCATGTGGATTACCTATCTCTGGAAGTTATATTAAGCCAAGTCAGCAGGACATTCAATGCATAACTATCAATATCTGAGATAGATGAGAAGACAAGGCTTCTCATTTTTGGTTATCAGAGACCCCCAATGGAAGCACAGCTCACTCTCAGATGATAGGTCGAGTGTCAGCTTGGGCATGAGATATATGGAAAGCCCCCCTGCGTTGGCTGAGCGCAACCGAAATTCGAGTCATCGAGGTATGGCTGTCTCGCGGCGGTCCATGATCATACCCCGCAATATTGACTACTACGTTGTTGTCATTGTCAGTTTCGCTAGCTAGACTATGGAAAACTTGCTGGCTAATGATATAGTGCTTGGAGAGCTAACAACATTCAGGTGAAACGTGCCACGGATGGGTGAACAAGTCCAAGGGTGACCGCCATGACTGAGACTTAAGAACGACGACGGCACCGGTAGATACAACAGATTTAAAGCAAAAGAGAGCTGGCTGCAATGCACAGGAAGAAAAAGCAAACCAGGGAAATGAACCCGAGAAACAAAACGGCTTGGGGCAGCAGTCGCATTGACTGCTTCCCCAATCCGCCCAGTCTCCCTCTCCGTCTCCGAGCAACATGTGGAGGAAACGAAGAGGGACTGTTCTGGCCCGCCCCATAGTCGTTCCGTTGAAATTATTGACAGGAGAAACGACCAGAGGCGGAATCGAACCGGGGTGCAGGAGTGCAGACGACTGATGCGCAGAAGTTGTCTATCGGCGTGAATAGACAGCTTCTGCAGGCGATTCTGCCGCTGCACTACTGGCCCCGGTTGGTTGACTGGAGAAGAGAACGCGGACTCATCTGTTGCATCGTGGACTGCCTAAAAGGGTAAGGCTGCTTGGGAGGTGCTTGAATTCTTGGGTGCCTGAGAAGCAGGGCATCCTGCTAGGAGATCTCTTGCTGCAGCATAGCAGAGGTCGATTGGGCTTTGCCAGGGAGATACATGAGCTACTGAGAGTGCATATTGCTCACTTTCTTGGTTGGTAATGGCCTTGAAATAGCATCACATGTGATCTGATTCTGATCTTGTCGACTGTCCGATAGATTATGCAATATACAGATCTAAAAGAACAAGCCTAAAGCCTAGAAACTAAGGACGCATACTGAAACACTCGTAGCTTGCAATGGAAGTATGTCCGTCTGACGAACATCGTCCCTCGCCCTACGATTTTCCATCAACCATAAATCAATAATGACCCAACTATAGACACTCATCACGATACGATCGCATCAGCGCCAATAATGCCGTCTTCTGCACACCTCACGGTATTTTGATAGCGGGGAATGAACGACCATGTGCCTAATCAAGTATAGCGGGGAAGGACGACGGGCACAAGCGATGCTACCCTCTGCTGCATCCCGTTGATCGACTGGTCATGCGCTGCGTTGCTGTACGAGGTCGTCCCTGTTCCTGTTGGGCCTTCGCTTAAACATTGTCATTGTGAGACTGGCCGCTCGGAGAATAATAATGTAATGTGATTCGATCAATAAGAAGAACGCGACTCCCGCAGGCAAAAGCAACAAACGGAAACCTACTTTCTGATGTCATCACAATCCCGACCCGCATAACCTGTGAGTTTGGACTGTCCACACAGTCTTGTCCGCAAGCATGGCGAACTTCAAGTTTGGAGTGGCCTTGGCCGGGACTCTTGTGACGGCTCTTGTGCTGTTGCAGCTGCTGTCGATTGTGCAGACCTACAATCCACCGCCCAGCTTCGACTTTGTTGGCAAGGGATCAAGATGGGAACACAGGGCGGCAGATCAGGTCTCCGATGATAGTGTTTTTCTGCTGGGAGCTGGAAAGGCAGACATCACTGGGTACTGATAATTATATTCTGCTCCATGCGACGATTCTTCGTGATGATGGACATCCCGCTGACTCTACGGTGATAGCCCGGTCGTGGAGGTAGCCCTCAGCGGATATGCGATGCTGGATCAGATTGGCACAGGTCTACGACAGAGAATTTATTCCCGCTCCTTCATCTTCACAAATCCAAATCAACCAGACGACACCTTTATTTACATTGTCATCGACGCGGTGACGGGTGACACTGCCGTGCGGCATGGAGTCCTCCAGGCGCTCGCGAATCTGGGAGGTGATTATGCGCGATACGGTGAGCGCAATGTCGCGTTGACCGGGACGCATTCTCATTCAGGGCCTGGCGCCTGGAACAACTATCTACTTCCGCAGATTCCTAGCAAGGGGTTCGATAAGCAGAGCTATCAGGCCATCGTTGACGGCGTGGTCCTGTCCATCCAACGCGCTCATGAAAGCTTGGCCCCCGGTCGCTTGAGCTTCGGCTCCATCGATCTCGAGGATGCAAACATCAACCGAAGCCCTTATGCCTACGACGCCAATCCGGAGGAAGAGAAGGCACGCTACTCGGCCAACGTGGACAAGACGATGACCCTGTTACGATTCGACAGGGAGTCGGACAACAAGACCACGGCCATCCTGACCTTCTTCCCGGTGCACGGCACCTCTCTCTACAACAACAACACTCTCACTACAGGCGACAACAAAGGCGTCGCCGCCTACCTCTTTGAGCGGAGCGTCCAGGGCGACGCGAATTTCGCCGACGACTTCGTAGCCGGATTCTCCCAGGCCAACGTTGGCGATACGAGTCCGAATGTGCTGGGCGCATGGTGTGAGGATGGATCTGGGCAGATGTGCCGCTACACCGACAGCACCTGTGGCGGCAAGACCGAGGAGTGCCATGGTCGCGGGCCCTTCTTCCGTGAAAAGGATAACGGTGCGAAGAGCTGCTTCGAGATCGGACGACGTCAGTACGCTGCGGCCAAGGAGTTGTATAGCCAGATGGATGCGAGTAATACTCGGATCACTGGAAGCTCTAATGTTCGCTCTTTTCACGCTTACCGCGATCTTGCTGGCTACACATTCCAGTCGCCGTTCAATTCGAGTATGCTGACTACATGCTCGGCAGCACTGGGCTTCTCTTTCGCAGCCGGTACGACTGACGGACCTGGCCTATTTGATTTCACGCAGAATAGCTCTACTCCCGCCGAGTCCAACCCGCTGTGGTATGTCGCTCGAGCGTTTGTTCATCAGCCATCGCCGGAACAGCAGGCGTGCCAGGCGCCCAAGGATATCCTCCTGGACGTGGGAGCCAACACTCAGCCGTATGCGTGGGAGCCGAATACTGTGGACATCCAGGTCCTCCGAGTAGGTCAGCTCTTCCTCATCATCTCTACGAGTGAGGCTACAACCATGTCTGGACGGCGTTGGAAAGACGCCATTGCCAAGTCAGCCAAAGACGTTCTCTCCGTTGACAGTCCCTTGGTCGTTCTGGGGGCTCCCTCAAACAGCTACGCTCATTACGTTGCGACAGAGGAAGAGTATAGTATCCAACGCTACGAGGGTGCCTCCACCCTCTACGGGCCGAACACGCTCGCCGCATACGTCAACCTGACCCTCTCCTACCTCCCTTATCTAGGCGATTCGCCCAACCCTGCCACGTTACCGGAGATGCCCACCGGACTGCAGCCGCCCATCAACACCAACAAATCACTGAGCTTCATCACGGGTGTCGTATACGACAGTGCTCCGATTGGAAAATCATTCGGCGACGTGGTCGCCTCGACAGCCAAGACCACGTACAAGCCTGGCGAGACTGTCAACACGACATTCGTCGGAGCCAACCCGCGAAACAACCTGCGTCAGGGATCTACGTTTGCAGCCGTCGAGCGGCAGAATACTGCCTCAGGCACGTGGGAAGTCGTGCGTACTGACAATGACTGGAACCTGCTCTACCACTGGGAACGGACCAATTCTATCATGGGATACAGTGAGGTGACCCTCGAATGGCAGATCGAGGATGACTACTACAACGTCGACAACCCAAAGGCGCTCCAGGCTGGAACATATCGCTTCCACTATTATGGCGATGCAAAGAATGTCCAAGGCCAGATCAAGTCTTTTGAGGGTATTGGCAAGCCATTCACGGTGACCTTGGACTGATGTCGTCTGCATGTGAAGGACCAATCATTAGCTTCATCGTTAGGCACGAGTTATGAAGATGAATCTATGATAGCTATGAATCAATGAGATTATTAACAGGACAGACTCGCAATCATCTGTCCATAAGTGTCAAAAAGCCTTTCATCTTCTACAAACCTGATTCAAGCAACAATGGCTTCTTGTAAGTGGCAACGCATAGATCCTCAAAGAAACTAGTTTCTCTTCATTCCAATGGACAGATCAAAGTATCTTTAAATAATCTGGTCTATTTAAAGAGATCCAGCTGAGTCACCATTGCCAATGATGCGCTGCAGACCCCCAGAGTGGGCGGTTCCTGCAACACCGTCAAGCGCTTCTTTGTCGCGCGCCATCCATCCTTGTGTCAACCACCAACCATCTCTCTTTGACATCGAGGCTTGAGACAATCAAGAAGATCCACAATAATGCATCTAGCCGTTTGTTCTTCAGGCCAGCATTGTCTATCCCTAGCCATGCCACAGTATCTGGTAATGCTCCAGACTCTTGGTTTCTGCAGCCTAACATACGGGTTCTGTCGCCATGGAGCCTCAATGCTCTTATAACCTCCATTGTCTGCCGGGTATTGTTTCTTTGGCCAGTCTATCTTTCTACTGATTTTCTGTCGCTTTCTTTATTCTCCTTCTTTGTTGGTCTCATATTGTCCAACATAATGCTCAATTAGTAGGAGTCGACGTTCCTCGCATGAATGTCCATCCACTCTTTCAGGCTTCTCATTTCTTATCAAGCATACTTTCTCTAGTCCACAGCAGTCGTTATTGATATCTTCAGATCCTCATACTCAATACCGTCAAAATGCAATTCGTCTACCTCAACATCGCGCTCGCTCTTCTCGCCATAACGTGCTCGGCTGGCCCGATCGCCCAGTTTATCCCCAAGATTCGAGATCTGGAACAAAACAGCCATAGCCCTGGACCTACCGCATATCCCAGCCCGCCGTCACTTGGTGTGCATGTACCAGCGGCTTCAAATGAAGCGAATGGTGGTCTGGACGTTATTCCCATCACGCCTTCCCTGACGGCGGATGGTACTCAGGCGGCGGTGCCACAGGCTTCGTATACCTCTACCGAGATCCCTGGATTCTCAATGCTTTCGGCAGAGGGCCATTCGGGGACAGTTACTCCGTTGTTGTCTGCAGAGGTTACTTTGCCTTCGTCTACGGCGGACAGTTCTCCTGCAACAGTGGATAGTGGTACGTCTAGCTCTACTGGGATACCCGGATCTTCCACACTTGCAGGGGGAAAGCATTCGTCTGCGACTGCACCCTCGTCTGCAGGAGCTACTTTGCCTTTGTCGGGGTTATCTGAGGGTGTCATTTCGACAACCTCTCACTCTCATTCAGCGTCCCACTCACTGCCGACTTCGAGTGTGTCCCAGTCTACAACCTCAACCTCGCTCCCTGTTATCAAGCACAGTCCGACGGCAGGATCTTCACCTGAGCTTTCCGCAGTCACGCCCATTTCAATCGCTGTCATTTCACCAAGCTCAGCCCCGGCAAGCGCTCCCACCACGACATCCAGCCTGACTGTTGGTTTCGTTGGACCCTTGTCCGATGTCGTGACGACCAGCTCGCCCTCGTCAACTACTTTCTTTGCAACGTCTCTGCCAGAAACTACTTCAACGCCAACGCCAACGGTGACCGAGACCACGCCGTCCAGCCTGACTGCCGGCGTGGTAGGGCCGCTACCCGGCGCAGATACAGCCACCTCTTCTTCCTCTTCAACAGCATATTTTGCAACATCTCTACCAGAGTCTACACCCACAGAGCCAGCAGGCCAGATCCATAGTACCTCCAGCGCACAAACCACACCTACCACGACACAAAGCGCAAGCACAGCCGAAAGTACAAATACACCCCCACCCCCCAACACCACAACACCAGTCCCATCCCCCTTCATCGGAGAAATCACAAGCAGTCAGCTCCAGATTGCTAGCGCCACCGCCAGCGCCGACAGTTACAACACACCCGTCCTCACACCGGTGATTGTCCTGGTTACACCAGGCGCAGAACCGACCCCCACGGCAGCGGCAACGCAGCCCGACCCAAACGTAGAAAGCAGCCCTGCGTCTGGTCCTCCTCCTAGCCCTACAAAAGCAGACGAGACAACCACAATCCACGCTACAGCAACCACAACCAAGAGTGTGGTTGTATTTGCTTCCAGCACTCCTACTGAAACTGCCGTTCCAGCTACCAGTGCGGCGGAGGCTGAGCCGGGGTTGGGCTCAAACACCGTACCTAAGGGTACAGGTGCAGCTACTGTCCCCCTCAATGTCCAGTTGTCCATTGTGCCTGTTACACCTACACCTGCACCTGCGGGGGTGATGACTGTGACCACCACCACCACCACCAAGACCGAGACTGAGACAGTGACTAAGACGGAGAGAGAGACTGTGACTCAGACTGTGACGCAGACGGAGAGGGAGACTGTCACTTTGCGAGGAAATTAGCCTGGTGATTGTTTTGGCCTTGGGAATGTGTTAGATGCGCTAGAACTGGAGGTTGATAGAGGGGATGCACTGTACACTGACTGTACAATAAGTATAATCCTAATTTCCTGGAGGTAGTAAATTTGGCTATTCATTCGATAATTCGTCCTGATCCCGTGATACAGCGTACATCCGCCCTGAATATTTGAACTAATAGTCTACATTACACTGATGATTGACAAGTATGCCAGAATCAAAGATCAGAAAGCAGGCTGAATTTCGCCTGGTAATCTTTCAGACTCGCCCACTGGCGCATTTCCTCCTCGTCTCGGTCCCGGTCGCTCAGATAACTCATTCTACGTCCGTTGTGGGGGCTTGGCCCGGACGTGCCCGGCGTGGGCGCCGCGAGTCCCTCCAGTCGGACGAGGGTGTCGATGAAGGCGTGTAGGTAGCATTCTGCCTCGGTGAGGGTGATGGGGTTGGGGCCTGGGGTGGAGGGTGTAAAGGTGGTCGTCTCGGACCGCGAGTGGGGGAGGTTGAGCAAGGTTGACGCGATTTGGCGGACTTTAGCGGTCTGACGGACGGTTAGTTAGGGTCCAGCGAGGGGGAAACAGAACAGCCACATACAAAGCTGGCACCGTTGGGCTCCATGTTGACCTCGTTGACCGACCGTAGCAATACAAACAGATCTCGAACCACAAGACGGCGTTCTTCTGCCATGGTCTTTCCAATGTAGTCGCTTTGAGCAGCGTCGTCCAGCCCCTCGTGCGCATCGCCTTCCATTTTCACAGGAGTCCCGGGTCCTCCCTCCTCGGAGGATCGGTGATACATCTTCCAGATGCCGTAGAGACTCCAGTACTTCTCCACCAAGTAGGATCTGGTGGCCAGCTGGCTCACGTAGATATTGGCCTTCTGGATCTCATACTGGATATGGCGACGCTCACGCATCCAGGGATCCTCGGCCACATCCGTGGGATCGCCCCGGTGAAAGTGGAGTGATAACTCCGGCGGCACATTGGCCAAAGCCGCTTTGGAATTCTGCAAACATTCAAATAGCAGAGCCCGTTGCCGCCCCCAATCAAAGATTTGCCCACTGCCGAACGCAATCTCCCAAGCGGACAGGGAGTTGTACGAGCTATAGACTCGGACGTTGGTGTTGAACCCCACCAGCTGCGAAACACGGTTGGCTGGCTGTGGTTCGACACGCGTTCTGAAAATGAACTCGTCGTCCACTTCAAGGGGTAACGGTGGGTAGCGCTCCGTCGGCGTCTCTGGAGGAAGATAGATCGGGGTGTCAGATGAGCCCACCTGCTGCAGTGATTTGTAGCCGGCTAGTGTCACATAGAACAGTCGCCGCGCGAGCTCCTGCTCGATCAGGTCCACTGGGCTCTCAGCGGGACCACTGAGCCGATCCTGTGATATGCCGGACGAAGAAGAAATCGGGCTTGTTGGACCTCCGAAGGGCGACCGCATGGTCGACTGGCGGCAGAGATCGTACACATGCAACATCGTGCGGCACTCCGCAAGGTAGACCCGACATCGCCGGATGTTGTAGATATAACCCGAGCAGAGAGCGAGGAAGTAGCTGATGGCAGCATCATAGACTGTGGCGCGCCGATCGAGGTACCCGACACCACGAGCTTGCACAGCAACATCATGACAGCGAGTGACCAAGGCAATGGAATGGGGAAACGCCGCTTTCTCTGCCTCGGTCTTGAGATGAAGCTTTGGTCTCCTCGGGAAGGATGCCACCAGGGTCCCAATCATCGAGGCCAGGAGGGCCAGGAACGTCGAATTGGTGGCGTCCTCCCGTCGCTCAAACGCGGCGCGGAACGAGGGCTCATGAGGGATGGGGACCAATGGATGAATATACGTGAAGAAATCATCGATCAACAGCCGCACTGTGGGCAAAGGGCAAATGGATTCTGCCGAAGATGGAATTGAAGTGGATGCAACATTCTGGTTAAACGTCGATATTGGTGGAAGCGTGGGAGAAATGTCCGACGGACTGGGAGAGCTTGCAGTAGTAGGGGCACTGGCTGAAGCCCCTAGCCCCTGTCTCTTCAACGCTTCTGCATGGCGATTCGGAGGGCCACGACGTCTGCTTGGTCTGTCATAGGTACAGGGGATGTCCAAGCTTGCACATGACCGACAAGGTGGTCCACTTGCATCACACTTTAGCCGATAAATTAGCTGGAGGTTCTAATTAAGATCAGATCTATAAAGATCCGAATTCGGGAACAGGGTACTTTCCTTGACCTTGCGTATACTACAAGCATCACATGCTCTTCGAAGTCTGGTTTTGTTGTCCATTGGCACATCCGAGTGACTTCGTTACCATTTCCATGCCTCAGGCCGGAACCATGGGGGATTCAGCCACTCAATCCTGATGAAAGTCGCTATGATGCCAACAGATCTCCCGGATGCTTTCTCCGCAAGACGCGTGATATTCGTGATGGATCACAGATTCAGGAAACCAATAAACTGAATGACAATGCCGAGGTATGACCTTGAGATCTTCGCGTATTCACTCCCTGAGAGACCCGAAGGACGAATAAAAGCTACCCCACCACGCGAGCCACTATCGGATGTGGGGTGAAAAATGGCTCAGTGAAGAGGAATAATCAAAGACGAAGACAAGAACCATCCGGGCGTAGAAGCGATGACATGGTTGTTTTTTTAAGTTCGAAGTTGCTCAACAGCCCACGAGGCTGGAGTCTCGCGGAGGTGATGAAACAGCTACCCAAAAGTGGAAGCGATATCGGTATTGTACAATGAGGCACTCCGGTAGAGCTAACACTAGGTACAGAGTGTTCTGAATCAAATCCTGGTGAGCAAGGCTTGAAATTAATTACTTGTAAAGGGCAAAGACATCCAGATCAACGAACGTCGAGCCGCTGGTCTGGACTCAGGAGACTGTGAAAAGCATAACTGCTGCAGGAGTCTGGACTGTGCGCATATCACGTGATATGTATGTCCTACAAATAAACTCGCCTCTTCCATTAGACTACTCAGGAGCCAAGACGACGTAGTCGGGTTTTGAAACCTCCGAAGAGTCGATCAGACGCTGTCATGGGACGAGGAATTCAAAACATCAGATTGAAACTGAAACCTCTATGATCGAACAAGACTTCTTCGCCCAGAACGAAGAACTATCAAGGACACTGTCCGATTTTAAAAGGATTCTTTATTATTAATGCAATTCGCCAACATCATATCGTGGACTGTATCAGCACCGCCAAATTTAAACTCGGCCGAGCCAATGGTGAAGGTTTAGATTGTATTGTCATCATCATGATAGTCGTTAGTCATGCCGTCATGCTGTTCTCGTAAAGCATCGCGTTTGTTCTCAATGTCCCTTACCCAGAGGGCAGACCCGACCGCAGTTGTCATGAGGAAGAACATTGATAAGGCAGGGATCAGCTGTAGAATCAAAGCAACCGTTCCGAATCTGCGTCCATAATCAGAGACTGATTGTGGAATATATCAATGCGCAAGGCGAGGTACATACGTAGTGTATTGAAGCTGCCGTCGACGGATCCTTTCCTTCCTTTGCTTTTTGGACAGATCCAGCATTTGAAAATACCGCCAGTGATGAAATGGCCCCGCGCGATAACCGGTCAACAACAAGAACATCGGGGTGCCTGCGACGGGGATGAAGTTCAAGGGCAGCAAGATTATGAACTCGATGATCTGCCGCAGAGAAAATGGCGAATACACCGCGCTGTGGGTCGGTTTACCCAGCCGCTTGAGAACGTCGTCGCCCTGGGGATACAGGACCCTACAAGCGGTGACGAGCTCGCCATGGCCCTCGTTGACAAGAACAGCATCAAAGATGTCCACCAAGGTTTCGTCGACAAAAAATGCCTCAAACAGTAATGCTACGATGGCCGCTCCTTCTCCGAGAACGAGAAATGCACCATTGACCCAAGCACCGGCGCCTTGGAAGATCGCGAGAAAGGCAACTTGTGGCAGATATGTGAAAAGAAAGAGGACGAAGAGGATAAACGCAGAAAGCAGGACGATTGGTATCAAGCGCGCCCGAAACAGCGGCCATAGAAATCGATGCGATGCAAAGTAGTAAATCCCCTACGGACGTTCATGAAGCGGTCAGTGATTATACAGGCAACAAGTTTCGTAGGGTGACGTACGCGAAAAGGATATAACCAAGCAGCTTTGCTGGGATCCCACAGTCTGCTCATTTTGGTCCTATCCAAGGTAAAAACACACCAATATCCTAGTAGGTCAATCTTGTTGTGATCATAGGTGAAAGAGTGATGTGATGCTTCTCAGGCGGCCACATTCAAACACGCCAAGAGGGCCCTATCGATAAGTGCTTATCGATAAGCAGTACTATCAACACTATAAAACCAGAAATTTCTTCCCGCGACTTGATTCTTTTTCTTCTTTTCTCTCTCATACTGATCACTCCTCCTTATTCACTCTGATATCCACATTTTTCCAATGGATCCTGGAGGGGAAATAGGAGGTCAGATGAACGATTGCTGACTTACCCCAAATCCTTCTTACTTTTGTGGAGCGTTTGGAAATATTGACAGCGTACATCACTTTTCTGTATTGCTGGACTGGCTTCTTGAGCCAAACGAAATGGACTAAAGGACAAATTCGCCTGCACATGTGTGCATCAAGTAGAGCAGGTTCATGAGTTCAGCCATAGATCTATAATGGCTGCTGACAGAATCTGCGACTGAGCAACGGCCGTTGGCTCTAATTCCGGCACTGCTCTGCCTCTCCAACCGCAGTCATGCCTACGCTCAGGCTCCTGTGACATGGAAAGCATTTCCGCTGACCAACCAACCAAATGTCTTTCCATGCATTAGATTTTCAACCCTGTCCGCCAAATGATGGTAGACTGCCGGTGAGGGGTTGTCGTACTGCCGTGAGCACTCATCAGGCTTGGGAGCTCGGTACTGCCCATATATGCGTCTGTCTCCGAGGGATTGCATAAGGGCGTTTTCGTGTACACTTCCACGTAGGATACAAAGCTTCCTGGTGATCAGTCAGGGACGACGGGTGGCTCAACGTAAATTCCGGCTATATTCGACGGAGTCTATGCTTAGTCCAGATATATTCAGGTTGGAGCACTCTCCAGGTTTTGCAATACTGTGTGCTTTGGTTTCGTCGAACTATAGCTCCAGCTCCTTACCGATAGTGCCAGGGGAGATAACGGTGCCATAGACATCAAGAGCTATCACGATTTCTCTACTCGACATTGTTACGGGATCAAAAAAGTCAGTTCACAGTCTATAAACCGATGATAGGCCAAAGATCAATGCAGAGATGCATCTCCTTGAAGTTCCTTTAACATAATCGCCCCAAGCCTCGTAGGGGCAACAACAACACCGATGATGTCAATTTAGATACGAACGGCGGCGATGGTTTACTTTTCCTCCACCTTCAACCCCGCGCATTGCCAGAAGTACGACACATCTACGCCGGCGACTCAGCATCAGTCTATGCGGCTCGATGACCTCGCGTGGAACCAGCGAGGGGAGCAATTACGAGGTCTTTCGGGAATGTCTCTCCAGCGCAATCGTGCAGAGATCCGATAATGGCAGACCCAACCGGACATCCAAGCGAAAAGCGCAGAAATCCAAACGCGGCACTAGGAGACTCGCTACTGATGGAGCTGGTACCGATACCACGGGTTCCGATTATACACCTCGGGTGAATCCAGAAGAGCTGGCCGAGTTCATCGATGTACGACCCCTCCTACAGAATCACAAGGTATATACTGAACAGAGGCATAGTTCCTCGCATCAGAAACCTTCCCCTCCCTACCCCCAGACCTCCAAACCCTCTCCTACTCATCCATCCAGCACGACCCCGTCCTCGCAGAGAGATACGCCCCCTCCCCGCTCCCCCGCCCCCTCCTCGAATCCATCACAGCCACCGTCCCCGTCGCCGTCTCCGACTCCCTCTCCGTCTACGGCCTCATCCCCGACCCCTCCGAGGTCCCCGATTTCTTCGCCCCAGTGCTGAGCGAGTACGTAGCCAGCGTGACCGCGCCGCCGCCGGTGTGGGCGAGCACGCGCACCGACGCCTGCGAGATCTGCGAGCGCGACTGGATCCCCCTCTCGTATCACCATCTGATTCCGCGCGGGGTGCATGCAAAGGTGCTCAAGAAGGGGTGGCATGAGGAGTGGATGCTGAATAGTGTGGCGTGGCTGTGTCGCGCGTGTCATAGTTTTGTGCATCGCATGGCGAGTAACGAGGAGCTGGCGAGGGAGTATTATACCGTCGAGAGGATAATGGAGAGGGAGGACGTGCAGGATTGGGCGAAGTGGGTGGGGAGGGTGAGGTGGAAGGCGAGATGAATTTTGCATACTGTGGAGTTTGGGTCATGCAGTTTTTCTTGCGGTTAGGTTTGTCTTGTCATGAATAGTCTATTAGATAATGATATCCTATTGTTATTCTATTGTACATGAGATACAAATCTCCAGTCATATGCAGCTTTTCCCAAACCTGTGTATATCTATCGTGTCAAGCCTAATAAACCAATGTCAATTTGCACAAGAGAAGAGAAGGCGTTCAACCAGGTAAGAATACAGTAACCCGCCAGGCGAGGTTACAGAATAGCAGTTCATCTCAGTGATCGAGAGAGAAGCTTAGAGGTATCTCTTCTCATAGATCTCTTCGTAGCACTGGATGTGATCACCAACAGCAAAGTCGGTCCAGCCTTCGAAGCCGATACCACATTCCGTATCTTTGCGCATTTCGGTCACATCCTTCTTGACGTTCTTGAGCGACGCAATCGAGCCTATACATCGGTCAGTTATTGATGCCTTTAATCGGCGTCCCCCAAAACGAGTAAGCATACCATCATAGATCGTGTCCTGTCCCCTCAACACTCGAACCTTCCTGGCCCGGTTGATCACACCATTACGGACTTTGCATCCCGCGATAGCAACCTTCTCTCGTCCCTTGACGGTGATCTCGAAGATCTGACCGACTTCTGCTTCACCCGTGACACGCTGTGTGACCGTCGGCGCCAGATGCTCACTGAGCGTCGCCTTGACTTCATCCATGAGCTTGTAGATGATGTTGTGATTCATGATTCTGACCCCCCGCAGCTCCGCCATCCGGGACATGGCAGGGTCGATCGGCATATTGAAAGAGATGATGTTGCCGCTTGCTGTGGCCGCATGCTCAATGTCAAACTCACTGATGGGCCCCACCTCGGAGCGAAGCACATTGGCGTAGACTTCGTTGTTGCCAATGGCCGTCACGGAATTGAGAACCGCCTCGGCAGAACCGCCAACATCGGCCTTGATGATGAAATGCACCGCTTTGGGTCCGGATGCATCCTGCTCGCCAGCAAGAGCCTCCGACCCTTCGTTCTCCTCTTGTCGTCGCTTCTCCTGCTGCTCTCGACGCGCTTCGTTGATGGCCGATGTGTCCTCGCTCAATTTCAGAGTCTCCGACTTCTCCTGGCGGTACTCCACGACGTCCTTGGCATGCTGCTCGTCCTCCGCTTGAAGAATCTCGGTACCGGCGGTCGGCTGCTCCTTCCAACCATCAATTTCCACCGGCATGCCGGGAGTAGCTTCGGGGACGGCCACACCGGCTTCATTGCGGAGCGTGCGAACACGAGCCCACGTTGTACCAGCGACAATGATATCACCAGGTCGCAGAGTACCACGTCTGATGAGAGCAGTCGCAACGCGTCCATAGCTCTTCGTTGTCGCTTCAATCACCCAGCCTTCCACCGCACCCGCTTCGTCGGCTCGGTGGTCAAGAACTTCCGAGAGGGTGACGATAGCCTCCTCGAGTTCCAACATGCCCTGGCCGGTTTTTCCGCTCACTCCGATCGCCTGGACATCGCCGCCGTAGTCTTCCACATGGACACCATGTACGGAGAGGTCTTGCTTGACCTTTTCTGGGTTGATACCTTCTTTGTCGATTTTGCTAATAGCGACAATGATGGGGACGTTGGATTCGGTGGCGTGCTTGATGGCCTCAATAGTCTGTGGTTTGACACTGTCGTCCGCAGCAACCACCAGCACGACAATGTCGGTTACATTGGCACCGCGACGTCGCATATCCAAGAACGCTGCGTGGCCAGGTGTGTCCAAGAAGGTGATAGTCTTGCCCGAAGGCATAGCTACGGAGAACGCACCGATGTGCTGTGTGATACCCCCGTGCTCCGATGCGGCGACAGACGACTTTCGGAGCCAGTCCAGAATGGTGGTTTTGCCGTGATCGACGTGACCCATAATCGTCACTACCGGTGGCCTAGGCGGCAATATGGACTTGTCTTCTGGCTCGGGAGCAGCAACCAGGTCCTGATCGTCGGTCTCGAAGATCGGTTCGAAGTTGTACTCGCTCGCGATCAAGCCTGCCGTTTCAGCATCAAGGATATGGCTGTACGAGACATCTTCAAATCCCATTTCTTCCATCCTCCGAACGAATTGTGCCGGCCGCACTCCAATGACATCAGCGAGGTTGCTGACGCTGATGAATTCCGGAAGGTAAAGAGGACTGGGAGCCGCCGCTTCGAGCTCCTTCTGCCGGGCCTTCTCTTTCTTCTGGCGCTTACGTTCCTCGCGGCGACGCCGGCGGTCGTCTTCTGGATCAAATTCTTCCTCGTCAATATCATCATCTTGTTGCTTGCGCCCTTCCCACCGCTTGGGCTTTTTCCCACTCTGAGATTCTGTCTCATACGTCTGTTGAAGTTTTTCCAGGGCTGACTGGTCCCATGTCCACTGGTCTGCCTTGCGGTCGACACCGCGGGTTTCTGAACCCTCACTCCTAGCAATCGACTGTTGCTGTTCCGCCATTGACTGCGCCTCTTGTTCAGCCGATGCAGATGGAGACTCGTTGCGTCCTTTGTCCGCTAGGTAGAGCCCAAACGCGAGGTCTCGCGCAGTTTTGGATACCTCCTTTCTGCTTAATTCCCCGAGACGGGTTCCCGTGCTTTGGGTTTCGTATTCCGACCGCAACGACGTGCCCAGCTTCCGAATCTTTAAGGCCCTCTGCTCTTGTCTTATCTGACGAGGCGACTCCAGGGCCGGCGCGTCCGATCCCGGCTTTGGGGTATTACATTGTGGACAGGTGTTGCTTCTCCCGAAACAATGGTATTGGCATCGTGGACATTCCCAATCATTCCCTCGAAATTCTTGCGCTCGTCTGCCGGAATTCGAGTAAGGCGACTCCGGGGCTGGCGCGTCCGATTTCGGGTTCGGGGTATTACAGCGTGGACAGGTGCTGCTTCTCCCGAAACAATGGTATTGGCATTGTGGGCATTCCCAATCATTCCATCGAAGTTCTTGCGCTCGTCTGCCGGAATTCACATCAACGTTCCTCTCTGCCTGGCGCCCCCGTAACGAAGCAGAGCGTCGCCCCGTTCCAGAAGCATCGAGCGCTCGCAACGGATCATTCGTGCTTCTTCGTCGTAGCGCAGCCCTCTGCCGTTCTTGTTCTTGTTCCTCTACCTGTTTCTCCTGCGCGGCGGCTTCCTTCCTTGCTATCAACGAATCGCGAAGCGCTTGTTCTGCCGGACTCAATGTGGCCGGCTTCGGCGTCTGCTTAGCTCCCCAGCGGCCACCAATTTTCGAACCTCCCCATGCTGGACGGGATACTGACCCATCTTCGGTTGGGTTCGCGGACTCGGACGACGATTCAAGGGCCGCGAGGGATGAACGAAAGCTCCGTCGGGGAACATAGGCTGGTATCGGAGCAGAAGCTGATTTTCTGGACCTGGCTGGGCAAGACCATTCGGGCCCGTGACGGCGAGAGAGCTGTGATGTTCTGGATGAGAATCAAGATCGAGGATTGACGTCAAGATCACTTACCTCTACAACTAACCTCCTATGCATAATTCGATGGAAGAGATCACACCCTCTCTCTCCAGCACTGCTATGATAGTCGGAGCGTTTCCCTCGGGGTTAAATTCCCAGACGATACACGATTACATACCGGTAAACGAAATACGGGTTTCCAAACAGGTTTCCCGCGCACAAGGTCACGTGCGTCGGCGCATCCGCCGAATCGGAGAAGTAGATTTGGATGGCTGCAGTGGAGAGATTCCACCATTCCGCCCCGATAAGAGGTGCGAGGACCTTTTAAATCCCTTGAAAGATCACCTGTTCTACGGAGAAGTGATTCTAGTCCTCGTTCTTTGCGCCGAACCATCTTGTGGCAGATAACCCCGCGCCAGTTGCCGCTGAGTCTTGTCAGATCAACTCGGGTCAATTGTTACGCCAAGATGGAGTCGGAGGCTTTTGAGGATATGGAGAAGGGCGGAGGAGCTCTGCGCACCCTCAAGGATTTGGCTGCTGGTGCTGCGGGCGGCATTGCACAGGTGCTTCTTGGTATGTAGTATCTATCCTTGATTAATTGTATGCGCTGCGATACTAATGGTTTGCAGGACAGCCTTTTGGTGGGTGAACCAGAGACTCAGGTTACAAACGAAGTCAAACCTTGGTTAACACTTGTCAGATATTGTCAAGGTGCGGTTACAGACAACGTCAGAGTACAAAAGCGCTCTTGACTGCGCCACGAGAATCTTCAAGAATGAGGGTCCCTTGGCTTTCTACAAGGGAACCTTGACCCCACTTATTGGTATCGG
Source organism: Aspergillus quadricinctus (assembly GCA_022814375.1). Lineage (NCBI taxonomy): Eukaryota > Fungi > Ascomycota > Eurotiomycetes > Eurotiales > Aspergillaceae > Aspergillus > Aspergillus quadricinctus. The sequence continues at coordinate 330,668 of JAKLNT010000014.1, read as the reverse complement.
TGCCTGTGTAAGATTCATCATTCAACTCCTAAGCCAGCAAAGTCAAGGCAAGAAGAACTCATATCCTGCAGGTCAGCGTACAATTCGGCGCGTTCCATGAAGCCAGAAGACGACTGGAGGAGCTCAACAAGAAGAAGTACGCCGATCCCACCCTCTCCTACGGCCAGTACTATCTGGCGGGAAGTTTCGCGGGTCTCACCAACTCCGCCCTCTCGGGACCCATTGAGCACGTCCGTATCCGCCTGCAGACGCAACCTCACGGCGAGGGCCGCTTATACAGCGGTCCGCTCGACTGTATCCGGAAACTCGTTGCCCAAGGCGGCGTGCTGCGCGGGCTCTACAGAGGCCAGTGCGTCACGTATCTCAGAGAAGCCCAGGCGTACGGGACCTGGTTCCTGACCTTCGAGTACCTGATGAACCAGGACGCCAAGCGCAACAACATCAAGCGCGAGGAGATCTCCAGCATCAAAGTCGCGACCTACGGTGGTCTTGCCGGCGAGGTCCTGTGGCTGAGCAGCTACCCCTTTGACGTGGTCAAGAGTAAGATGCAGTGCGACGGATTCGGGGCGCAGCAGCAATTCAAGAGCATGACCGATTGTTTCAAGAAGACTTTTGCTGCCGAGGGCTTTGGCGGCTTCTGGAAGGGCCTGGGGCCGACTCTGCTGAGAGCTATGCCTGTATCTGCGGGTACCTTTGCTGTGTACGTTCTTCTTACGTCGTCGATATGATTTCCGTGCTAACGTGTTACAGTGTCGAGCTCACCATGAGAGCATTGGGCTAGTGCCTGTCTAGTCGTGTTTTGGCATTGTTTCTTTCTGTTAGATATCCATATCCCGATCTCGTTCATTTCAACATGAGATTGAAGGAAAAGTTTCATGGGCAGATAGAGGATGTTCATACTTGATTCATATTTGGGCATTTGTTTATATGTACATGGTCGAACGATAATGAGACTCGGAACGATTCCCCCAACTTGCATGAAGAAGAACCAGCTAGATCGCTATTGAAAAATCCCCAAAGAAATCCTGCCACGCGGTAGGAAAGTAGAACAGATTCAGCCCAGGAAAATCCCACTCGGTGACAAACTGCTCGGGCACAAACGACTGCAAATCCGCCTGCGCATCGAACAACTCCCAGAATGGAACCATGGCCGCCTGGTCGACGTCCATCCCGCTCTCCTGCACCGCCCTCCCGTATTTCTCGACGCTGAGCTTGAGAATCTGCAAGTAGATCTTACTACTGCCGTTAGTGTTGCCGGTGGAGTCGGCGCTCTTGGTCAGTTCGCTGAGCAGTCGATTCCCGTGCTCGAGGAGCTCCTGGTGCTCTTCTTTCCGTTCCGGCAGGAGGCGCGAGAGCTTGAGGAGGAGAAGGAAGCAGAAGGCGCATTTCGCCCAGACGAAGTCCATGGCGTATTTGAGTTTCGCGAGGTAGTAGTCTGGCTCGCTGCTGATCAGGCGCAGGTGTTTGCGGGCGCTTGCCTTGGCCATGACGAGGATATTTCGCTCGGAGGGAGACATTGCCCTATATATGATGTTAGCTGACGAGCGTGGGAATCGGAATCCAGTTTGGAGCAACGCACGCAACGTTCTCTACGCCCATTGATCGGAGCGCCTTGCAGTAAAGCATCATCTCGGCCCAGCATTTCTGCACGCGCAGTGCGAGCAGGAGGAACGGTCTTTCTTCTTCGGCGGGGATCGAGTTTTCTGTAGACGGTGAGCTATTAGCATTCTAGGTAGCTCGGTAACCTTGAAGGAGCTCACCGATGATGCGCAACCAATCACTGGTACCAGTCAGTATGTCACTTCACAGAGTTGAAAGGAGAGGATACGAACTCGAACCAGAGATCGAGTTCAACCTTGACCTCTTGCACGAAACCAGCGATGTCTGAGCGAATAAGAGTCTCTTTGCCGCTCAGGGTATCGTTGATACCAGCTGCTAGATGATCAGCTCAATCGTTCGGAACACAGGTCAAATGTGTTGGACTACCTCTCATGGCGTTTAGCTGTAATGATGGTCAGCTTCTTCACAGTAAAGTGACCTTTCTGTTGACCTACCTCTACCTGAGAGAACAGCCGCAAATCCAGAACAGTCGATGAAGGATGTTTGAGCAAGGTTCGACACCGACGTGCGTTCCCAAGCATTCGGATGCCCGGCGGTTTGCCGCCATCTACGCGAAAGCTAGACGATGATTTGTCAAACGCATCCGTCCAATATCAATCAAGAGCAGCTTACATATGCTCCAAGACCAGTAGCGCGAACCAGGTTCTGGACTTTCGCATCAAACTGCGTTCTTCTTCCGTAGATCCAGAAGTTCCATGAAAGTCCTCGACTTCTTTCATCGTCATACGCTGGGTCAGCTCCTCGAAAGCTTCGTCCAGGTCCAGATCCAAGGCCATTCGAGTAGCAAAGGACAAGATCAACGAGCGCTCCGTAGAATAGCAGGCAACAACGAGCAATGCTTGGACAGACTCCAAGCAATTCAACCTCTTGTTTTGAATGATCACATTGATCCACTTCTTTAGCTCTGCGTGCAGTATATCGGATATCTGAGGACCGAACCCTAACATAGTTAGCAACACGCCTTCACGAGTTATACAACAAGATTGGTACTTACTGGGTTCGATGCGGCTTCCTATCGTGCAGATAGCGTTGAGTAAGATGCTGCTTCGCGAGCGCACCGAATCGAAGGTGTCATACTCGGGGTCAAATATCGGGATATACCTGTCCTGTTTGGCAATGCACGTATTAGCTTGCTCGGACAAAGATAGAGAATCTTCGCAACACATACGCAACCTTGGAAAAATCTGTACATCTTTGGTCAGCAAACGACGGGACAAAGTACGAATTTTGTCAAGGGATCTCACGTGTTGAAGCAAGAAATGGCATGTTCTGGCGTCATCAAGCCCTTTGAGATAAAATCTGCAACTGGCTCGTCGCGTATTTCGAAACCAGACCGTTTCCTCTTTGTCACACTGCCTGTGTCTGTGATTATAGTTTGCATGCGAGAATGCGTAGAAACTCCTCCAGGGCTCACGGCCAGCCCATGTACCCCTGCTTGGTCGCCAGCCGGGGCCTCTACATAATTGGCCTCAGGAAGGTGAGGCACAATGGTGGACCCAAGTATCATCTGAGAAGCAGGGGACATATGGCAATCTGCGCCTTGTCCATTGGGAGGGGGATTCCCACTATGAGGCGCCTGGCCCTCAGCGAGGAGAACTCGCGCGTCTGAATTTGAACATGTCTGCAGAAGATCACGTAGAGCATCCACTTGCTCTCTGAGATGACGGACCTCAGCTTCGACATTTTCGAGTCTCCTGCGCGGCCGTCAGTTATACAGGGAGTAAGCGTAGAACAGGTGCGAGTACGTACTCCGTCGCAGGGTCCTTTGGAATGTGGAAAAAGACACATCGCTTTTTTAGCTTGTTACACCTGTATAGACTCAGCACCATCGATCTCTCCAGCATGGGTATCAGTGGTGGCGAATGGTACCTGGTGCAAGGCCTCTTCCCATCACATTTGACCTGGGTACATCAGAGACGAGCCACAGAATATCATAGACAGAGAGAACCTACCTTTGAAGTTCGACAAGCGCTACAGGCTCTCTAGACGTTGTAAGCAATGTGTCGCTTGTGCTCACGATGGATAAGGAGAGGAAAACACACCGGAATTCGCTTCTTACCCGCTGGAGCCGACACGACACGGGATGATGCATCTGAATCCATCGCAGGGTGGATACATATCACATGTCCAGTGAAACACTGGTAGCAACTCGTCAAATGCAGGAGACTCTGGGGAAACAAACCTGAGCTGAACAGTGTCGACAAAATAGACTCTGCGGGGTGACGCCTCATCGGGATTAAGCCTCGGCAGTGTGTAGCATGATTAGCATCGACCTACGCTTGAAGGTCTGTTACGAGCTGGAAAGAAACGCGGTCGACATATGCTTCAAATTCAAGAAATATAATGCAGATTTAACCTTGAATGATCAATTTATCATAAGCTGAGCGAGTTATCATATCAATCCAACTAAATCACTAATACAAGTATCAGATATCCACCAAAGACACATCAGAATACATAGACAAAGTCCTCATTTTGCCAGTCCGTAAGGTCCTTGAATGCATTGTCCTCCATGACAGTCTGCTGGATAGGCGCACCCTCCTTGTCTACTGCAACATGGCCAACCTGGAACATCGAGTGATCGACGATATCCGCGTTCTTGCCCATTGAAACTCGCCTAGCGGAGTGCTTCTTGTTGAGAAACGCGAGATACACTAGGTTTAGACTGAAGTGAGAGTTAGGGCTTGAGTCCCGCAGAGGAAAGGTAATAACTTACCCGCAGAGAAGAACCAGTACGCAGAACATGGCGAGGCTGTTTTTCGTTAGTGCGCTGAACGAGTCGGTGTGTCTCATTGCTTACTTTGAGAGCAGACCACGTCTGTAAAGCGGCGCTTCGGCGGTTGTGTACAGAGTGGGACCAATGACCTGGGAAACATTAGCATGAGACTTTCTATTATCATTCTGCTGTAGGCACACGTACGTTGCCAACGCATTGTCCGACAATCAACAGGCCAGTCGTCACTTTCTTCTTCGTTTCACCGGCAGTGTTCGCAGCAGACCAGGAATAGATCATAGGTGCTATTGTCGGTCAGCTACAGTAAAAAGTATACCTCTTAGGAAACATACTGATGCCTGGGTAGACGGAAAGCTGCCTGTTGTTAGCGACACTCCTCAAAAAGGTTCTTCATGACCTACAATGTAATATCCAGCAAGCAGAGCGCCCCGATTTTCCGCGGTGTGCGCAATCTGCAGCAGCATTACGCAGCCAGCAATTGCCGGTAGGCATAAGAGAATGACTATAGGCCCCTTCATCTTGATGACGGTTGCCAGCCACGCTCCCCCCATAGTGGCCACGAGCTGTACTGCACCAAACGGAATGTTGAAAAGAATCGTCTTGAACTGATCGAATCCGAAGGATTTGACAATAAGAGGTCCGAAGGTGGATATGCCGCCGCTAGGGATCCTGCTTAAGTGTGAGCCACATTCTTGATCCAGCGACTTCCTGGTCCTCTTACGAGATGGAAAACATCAAAGCAAACCAAAGCCATGACTTCAGATCTAGGCAGGTCTCTTTCACATGGTCCCATTTCCACTGGTGTGTCTCGATTCCTTGCTGGTTCATGCGGAGTCTAAATCATCATCAGACCAATTAGCCATCATGCTTGCCCCGGAATCTTCTAGTAGAATACCTTTCAATAGCGATCAGTTTGTCTTCCTCATTAAGGAACTTGGCACGTATGGGCGAGTCCGGCATATAAAGCCTGGACAATCGGCGTTAGCAGCTTCCAACATAGAGACGATTGATCAGCATCTACTCACAGAATTGCCACAGAAAACACGACGGTAATGAGACCGAAAAATAAGAAGATGATCTGTTTTGACAGTCAGTTATACGTTGGTGATGGCTGAACAGACGCAGACGCAGCATCACTCACCTGGTAGGGTTCGAAGACCGACGATTTGATATGTCCGAGGCCCCAGGTTATTAGACTGCCGAACTATTTGGGAAGATGTTTGTTAACACAGCTCTAGAAGACCGCGTGAACCTTTTTCAAATGCTAAAACTTACCATAAAGACCACTCCATTCATGGCGTACCATGAGCCCAGTCGAACAGGCTGCTCAAGCCGACGATACCACATCTGAGTAACGGCGATAAAAGCCGGAGCTTTGCTCTCACAGTCAGTAATCAATGGTGGATGCTGACAATGAGATCGAAATACTCACCGACTCCGGCTTCAAACAGGCCAAGGAACATCCGACAGACTAGCAAGCCTGGGAAGGTGTTCGCGGCCGTCATGCATGTCAACGAGACACCCCACAGAAGAGTGGTGCAGGCCAAGAATTTCCCCAGGGGGACTTTCACCAAGATATAGGCGATCGCAGGCTGAGCAACGAGCTGTGCGACGTAGACGACCGAGCCTAACCATGAGTATTGAACGCCATGAAGGTGGGCTTTCTCGATCAGACCGAAAACTGATGCATACGAGAGGGTCGACTTGTCGAGCTGTTGCAGGAAATAAATGCCCAACAGTACAGGCAATAGCCTCAAGTCAATTCGTCGCAGAACTCGGGCGTTGTTTTCCGCGGTGAGGGTTGTCGTGTGGCCCACTTCCTCAATGAGGTGAAGGGCCTCATCCACATTTTTCTGACCTTGATGAGGAGCAGCACGAACTGTCTCAATCAGTTCCTCATCCCTGCCCTTACCGGGTGCCAGCTGTGCTTCTTGGGACATGGCTCCCTTGTGCTCCCCTGGACTTGATTGAAAAGTTCCAGATGGGTGAGGTATTCCTCAAGTGCTAAAGGCCAAAAGACAAGCTGAGAAGGAGAAAAGAGAAGGCGTGACTTGGATAGTATGTGTCACCAAGGTCACTGTAGGATATGCGAGCATACAAACTCGATTCCGCAGCGACCTGTCATGTTGATCAAGGAGACCTTTTTATCCACCGAGGATGATCCTGCAACAGTGAGGTATGGGGAACCCCGTGGGGAGGCCAACCCCGGACGACGCGACGCCAAACCCGATGGCAAAAGAAGACTATTGCCTGGATCCACAAAGTCAATTGCGAGACCAAGGCCATCTAGCCTTTGGTAGCACATGGGAAATAAGAACCTAAAACCCTAGATTGCATGGCACGACACATAGCGACGGGCGACTTCCGATGCCTTGTCCAATCAATCGAACGGGACAAGAAGTCTATGAAGCGGGGCGAAGGTTTTCGTTAATCTGGGGATACATTAGTTTCGGTTTTCGGCAGGAAAACCCGATGGTCAGATGAAGCTGAAAGGTCACCAGGTGAGACAGGTCGCGGAGAAGACGGCGATGGACCGACGAAGTTCTGTGGGGGTTCCTGGGGAGAAACAAGGACAACGGAGATGGAGGCCGAAGCCCGATCATACACTCCTCAGTGACACCACTGATCGGTTTATTCACCTTACCCTTTTCGAACGAGGGGAAAATGAGGGGAAGCATTGAAATAGATATGATATCGTACTGTAGATAGGCTTCTTCTTCTCCTGTAAAGTCTTTGAGAGAGTTCTCCTGACTTGCTTCATTTCGCATCAATTGACCTCGCGGCGTGCCGAAGTATAAGCAATCATGCCTCAAAAAGAATTCACCCCCAAAGGCTACCAAGAACAGCCTTCAGAAAATACAGCGGCAGACCCCTCAGTGTATCTGCGTTCAGGCAACTCGAAAGATCGTTCCTTTGATTTCTCATTCGAAGCAATTCGTCAGAACCTTTTCCGTGTGACATTTTCCTCGCAAGACCATCCTCTTCCTCCATATCCGAGCATTTCGAAGCCAAAGACAGACCTCAATGGCATTCAGGTATCTGCCACCGGCGGCAATTCATCCAAGACAATTGAGGTCGGCGGCGTGACGGCCACTGTGGAATGGAGCGATACTCCAGTAGTCTCGTTGTCGTGGACCGGTGACGAGAAGCCCCTCCACCGGGATCTGCCATTGCGCTCGTACGTGGCGGACGCAACCGGCATCGCGCACTATTCTGAGCACGACCGCAATGCGCTTCATGTTGGCCTGGGAGAGAAAAGCGCGCCCATGGATCTTACCGGGCGTCACTTCCAGCTCTCCGCGACAGACAGTTTTGGATACGATGTTTACAACACAGATCCGTTGTATAAGCACATCCCATTGCTGATCAAAGTGACTCCCAATGGTTGCGTGGCCCTCTTCTCAACAACACATGCCAGAGGGACGTGGTCAGTTGGTTCTGAAATCGATGGGCTCTGGGGTCACTTCAAGGTGTACCGTCAAGACTATGGAGGCCTCGAGCAGTATCTGATCGTAGGAAAAACACTCAAAGATACCGTGAGGTCGTATGCAGAGCTCCTTGGCTTCCCGCTCCTTGTACCTCGCTGGGCTTATGGCTATATCTCTGGCGGTTACAAGTACACCATGCTTGATGACCCACCTGCGCACCAAGGACTCATGGAGTTCGCAGACAAGCTCAAGGAGCACGGCATTCCATGCTCCGCCCACCAAATGAGCTCCGGCTACTCAATTGCAGAGACAGAACCCAAGGTCCGCAATGTCTTCACCTGGAACAAGTACCGGTTCCCCAATCCGGAAGAGTGGATTAAGAAGTATCACGCTCGAGGAATCAGACTCCTTACCAACATCAAACCTTTTGTGCTCGCGTCGCATCCAGACTACCAGAAGCTTGTCAGCAACGGTGCACTGTTCAAGAAGCCCGCTACTCAGGAACCGGGCACAATGAGACTATGGAGCGCAGGAGGCGCGACCGGCGGTGATGGATGCCACATTGATTTTACCTCGTCCTTCGCTTTCCGATGGTGGTATGAAGGTGTTCAGAGCCTGAAGCGAGCCGGAATCGACGGCATGTGGAACGATAACAACGAATATACGCTTCCCGATGACGAATGGCAGCTGGCTCTGGATGGATCAGTCGTCGCTGAAGGGGCAAAGAAACAGAGCGACAAATCGGTCGGGCTCTGGGGCCGCGCAATGCATACTGAACTCATGGGCAAAGCATCTCATGATGCTTTAGTCGACATGGAGCCCAAATACAGACCATTTGTTCTCACAAGAAGCGCCACTGCTGGCACTCTTCGGTATGCAGCCAGCTCTTGGAGTGGAGACAATGTGACCAGTTGGGAGAGCATGAAAGGCGCAAACGCCTTGTCACTGAACGCCGGTATTTCACTGTTGCAGGTAGGACTCCGCCATAGCAGACCGAGCTGGGCGAACATTTCATGCTGACTTCTGATAGTGCTGCGGCCATGATATTGGTGGTTTCGAAGGTGTGTCCCCTCCCTTCCCTTGAAAAGCTCTAATAGAAGACGAAGAATCTGACTGTGTTTCCTCAATCAGGGCCCCAACCCTCTCCCGAACTCCTCCTCCGATGGGTCCAACTAGGTATCCATTCGCCTCGATTCGCCATCAACTGCTTCAAAACGTCGCCTGGAAACAACGACGTCGGAGATGTCATTGAGCCGTGGATGTACCCCGAGATCACACCGCTGGTCCGCGACACCATCAAGCGCCGTTATGAGATCCTCCCCTACATATACTCTCTTGGACTGGAGAGCCACCTGACCGCTTCTCCGCCTCAGCGCTGGATCGGATGGGGTTACGAGTCCGATCCCGAAGTCTGGACCAAGGCCCTCAAGTCCGGAGAAGAACAGTTCTGGTTCGGTGATACGATTCTCGTCGGAGGCGTGTACGCGCCCGGTGTGACCGTTGCGAAGATGTACCTTCCCCGCAAGGCGAACGATGAGTTCGACTTTGGGTATGTCAACATGAACTCGCCGTACACCTATTACGCCTCCGGTCAGTGGGTCGAGATCCCCTCTCAATGGAGAGAAAGCATCCCGCTTGTTGCGCGTATCGGCGGTGCCATTCCTGTTGGAAAGCCCGTTCAAACCAGAGTGCCTGGGGATGAGACTGAGGCTTCATTGGCGGTAGAGGAACTTGACGACTACAGAGGCGTTGAGATATTCCCTCCCAAGGGCAGCTCTCATGGCCGCGTCTTCTCCTCTAGCTGGTTTGAGGATGATGGAATTTCTCTTCAGCCTAAGATGTCAAAGTACATCATCAGCTACAGCTCGACGGAGGAGAAGGTGACTGTTGGATTGATACGCGATGAAGAGAGCGGCTTTGTTCCCGCTTGGAAGGATCTGGATATCATCTTGCACAACGGCGACGAGAGACGCGTTGTGTCTGATGATGGCCGGCCTGTTGAATACAAGGGGAAAGACTCTCGAGGCCGCGTTGTTTTTACTTTGAAGAATTAGATGCTGCAGCGTGCTGAGTCACACTGTATTTGAAGTGGCTGATTCCCTGTAGTTGGTAATAAGGCTGTGCACAACGAAAAGAAAGACAGGGTTTGGCGTTGCAGAATAGAAAGATAGAAGAGTTTTAAGAGAATGCAGGATCACTTTCTTGAACATATTGCTTCGAATTTCGCGGCTGAACACCCGGCTGACACTACAGACCGAACTTACCAGGAGATATGTATCCAGATTAATATGGCCGCTTTCTTGAGAGGATATAAAAGAAGATCCCGGAAAATTGACTTGAATTGAAGCTGTTAATACAGATGATCGGACCACGAAGTGAGAAAACTTTACATAGCTCTATACAATACAATCCCTCAGTTGATCGGAATGCTGGACTTTGGGTATGAAATAATAAAACCTCACTAGGAGCCAACGCACATCATTGCTTGGCTTCGGTGGTTTCGGCCATATTCTCTGGAAGCTTGATGCCGAGCTCCTTCAGAGTAGGAAGTCTGTGTGTAATGTTGCCCTTCTTCGCCTCCTCCAGTCTCCGTTTTTGGCCTGCCTCCCCGGCTCTTCCCAGGACACCGGCAATGACAGCCACGGAACGCAAACTGTCGTCATTCGCAGGAATGGGGTAGGTCACTTGAGTTGGTTCGGCATCCGTATCGATGATGCCGATGGTTGGAACATTGTTCAAGCCACACTCGTGCAGCAAAACAGTATTCTCAATGGGATTAAAGCACACCACAAGGTCCGGCTTGATGGCCGGCTGATCCGTCCGAAGAACGTTGAATTCCGGCAATTCTTCGTCAAACGCATTTACCACCTTGGTATCACAATGGCCCAAGATCTGTTGTCCATTGGTCAAGCTGCCAGGAATCCAACGCTCAAAGATGTGGTAGCCTTTGGCCAGCTCCGCGGCCCGGACAACTGCCCGTTTTTGACCCTTTCGTGTGCCGACGAAAAGAATCAATCCACCTCGGGCAGCGACCTCTTCCACAACCTTGGCTGCACGCCGCAAGTGCGCTGCAGTTACATCAAGCGAAATAATATGAACACCTTCTCGAATACCGAAGATATAGCGCGCGTTCTGCGGGTTCCAACGAGAAGTAGAATGGCCGAGGTGTGTTTGAGATGCGAGGAGCAATTCGAGGGTGACATCGGAGGGTCGAGGGGGATTTCGGATTAGATCTTCGGGTTGGTATGCGACTGCTACATCACTACCGAGGGCGTGAAATTTGTGTCCTGCAAGGGTATAGAGTCAGAACTCCAGCGGGAGGTGGAGGCAGCTTGTTCGTTCTCGCTCACTTTGCACTTCACGCTTGCGCCACGCCTCCTTGGCTGACAATGCTACTGATCCTGACTCTTGGACGGCGCTGGCAGACAAATCCGGCTGCTGCGTTACTTCTTTCGTGGGTGTTTGTACAGCGGTTTCGACAGGAGTTCCTGTCGAGGAGAATCGGCTCAGGATGCGAGTCTGTCGATTGAGAGCAAGCTGGCGGCCTGCAGAAGACTGATTAGAAACAGAATCGAAATGATGTTATTGTCGAAGAATCATCAATTGGATACATACTCTGCCGCACACATAATTGTCGAACAATCATTTTCAAATATGCTGAATTAGAAGGTTGAGCTGCTCCGTATGCGAAATGCTCAGTTTCCGGCCGATCGAACTTTTGATGTCGGGCTTGGCGGATATCGGGCCTGAGGCATACAAATTGTGCGCTAGTCCATTTTAGGTTTTTCCACCCTTCTGGTAGTACTTTTGGGTGGACAGGGCCTTGGAAGACATTAATAAAGGCTCATATAATCGGTCTGCCATGCTATTACATGGCTGGCAGCGAATTGTCCCAATACTGTCGGGGCACTTCAAGTCAGGACGAAAGAAGAGTTGTTATTGATGCTGTTTTTATCTCGAGTTCTACTGAACACTGATATCTCTACCTACCTAGCCTTGGGAAACTGTGAAACAAGCCTGTATTGTCTGCGATCTGCTTCAGAGTGCCCACAAAGTGTCAAGTGACAGAAGTTCTTGGACTGCGGGTAAAGGCTTCTTTGAATTCACAGCCAGAGATCTTTTAATGGTCACCATCAATGGAGACACAAAGTATACAAAGAATTACACTTGATCCACTGGCAAGCACTTCAGTCTCTTCAACACCACAACCACCTGTGGCGCATCTGTGAAGTACGTCAGCACCAGAAAGTGAAACGTGATTAATGACACCTGGGAGACAACTGTGGGCAGGCGAGATATATCCCTCTGGCCGAGGCCGAGTACTCGAACAAGTCGCCTCCGGCTATCAGGCCTAACAAGCCGACCGGTTGTCTCGCATTGAAGCTATTGACAGGCGCTCAAGAGCCATACCGGCACAGCCAGTACTACTACAACATTCGAGTCACCGACATACCCTACGGACGCTGCTCAGATCCGAGCGAACGAGTAACGATTCGAGTCAAACTCACTCGGTAGACAAACATCTAGGCCGCTTGATGATCGACGAAACCAAAAGCTACTATGTTAGCAGTGTTCTTTAGGCTGCATTGACCAAATCAATCAGCATCGCTCATGTTACGTTGGCACAATATACAGTCTACAAACCGGTCTCCATCTTCAATGTGCGAATTGAAACAATTCAAATTTAGTAATTGGCCGTCAAGCAAGGTGCCTCATGCGCAACATCGGTATCAAAATAAAAACAAGCGAAGCAACAGCAAGTCATCGTCGTGCAGGTCAAAGTCATTAAATAAGGAAGAGAATCTCGCGAAAATTGACTCCAAGCTTGCGTTACTCTATCGGCTCAGTCGAGGGCGACCCCAGAAATCTATTTCTTGAAGAAGCCGCCCAAGTTATCCATCAGACTACCGCCGCTTGACGAACCTGGCCCACCATGGTGGCTGCCGTACTGGGAGCCACCGTGGCTGCTGTGGCTGCCGTGCTCGCCATCCTTGTGCTTGTGCTTCTTGACGGCGTCTTCCAGGACGGATCCCATGATGGCGCCTCCGATGGTACCCAGAATACCGTGGTCGGCTTTGTGGCCTGCGAAGCCACCCGCGAGACCGCCCGCAATAGCACCGCCGAGTCCTCGTTCGCCATCTTGGGCTCCACCGGGAGCGTTCTGGTCATTGTAGCTAGAGAGAGAAATGTCAGCTGACATTACCGGAAGTTTATGTACTTGAGAAGAGAGTGGTGGGGCAGGTGACATACCCAGGCTGCCCGTATGACCCCTGGCCCTGGTGCTGTTGACTGTACTGGTCGTGTTGACCGTATTGGCCGTGCTGGTGCTGGCCCTGCTGGTGCTGGCCGTACTGATCCTGGTTGTAATCGCGCTGCTGGTTGTAGTAGTCACCAGAGCCTCCGTGTTGACCGTGTTGCTGTTGGCCATATTCCTGGCCGTATTGCTGGTTAGAGTAAGGCTGTTGTCCGTAGCCGCCTTGGGAGTATCCTCCCTGCTGGTATTGACCCTGACCCTGACCCTGGCCCTGGCCGTAGCCTTGCTGCTGGGAGTATTGATCGTAAGGACCGGACATTGTGTGTTGATTAAGGTAGTTTGTTGTAGTGGTAGAAGGTGGATAAGTTGGAACTTTCAAGAGGAGACGATGTGGGATTGAGAGTAATGATGGAGCAGAGGTAGAGTTCGAGGGTACCCCTCCTTTCTTTTATACTATCTACCTAGTAACAAACTGCTTGGTAAGGTACATGTAGGGCTGAATCGATTGCTGACGGGATGGAACCCCACATTCAGTCATTTACAAATTACGGCGCCCAGGGCGATGATACCACCGCTATCACTGTCCCGTCATCGATGGGGCGCTTCCTGACAACTCTCATTGGTATGCTGATACTTCATATTGTGGCTTATCCATTTCATGGCCATATATTTCGACTTTTTGAGGCATATTTCCAAACAAATACCTCCGCCACACCGTATTCTGGTCGGCGAAAGTAGCGGGGTGGCTGTGCCTTCCAGAAGGCCCATGGCTGAGTTCGATGACAATACGCAAAGTTGTACGTCCTTTTACGGGAACATGCCCCGCCAGATCTTCTGAGTTTTACTCGTTTAGGTAAATATCGATCAGATTAGGGATTCCGATCCTAGATGGCTCCAATTATTATTAGCGACTGCTTTCTTGGCTCTGACTATCGACCAAGGGACTTGAAGTTTCTGATTCAAGAAAGCCCTCAATTTCTAGTTGCCTAAATCCCTGCGAGCTGAACCGCTCCTGTTTGTTTCATATCGGATTACCGAAAAGGTACAGGCAGTAAAGCCACCTGTGGCTGGGTCCAGTGGCTGTGCAATGGCAATGGCACAATGCATCTTCCTAAATTATGATCCATTCTGTTAGACAAACAGCCATTATGCTGTTGAGTTTTGCCTGACATTTTTGATTTCATGATAATGTTCTAGCAAAGCTATATTTAGGGACTGCAATTCATTTCACTGTATTTTGTCGTGACATATCCGAGGCTGCCCTGCCGACTTCCGTACGGTATCTTTGATACTCCAGCGGCAGTGCGGCACCTCCAATCATACAACTGCCTTACCTCACGTTAATTACCACTCAACAGGCAGCCATATTATTCGCGTCTCCAAAGACTACCTATGAGCAGAGCCAAGTCCTTTGGCGTCACGGGAGAGAAAAACAACGCAAATCAGAACGGTAGCGGTTCCCATTGACTATACAGACCGACTCGTCATCTCAATGGGCTGAGTTCTTAATCATCACAGTTCAGACATCCTCTGAGCAAAGCTGCATGGCAAGCTCAGCTACAACATCTGAGCAACCATCTACTCGGTACTTGATGTCTACATGCTTAGATATTGCTGTTGTCCGTATCCAAGTCAAACTGACTTGACGAGACACATCCTACGTGGGCCCAACTCTGTGATATACGTCTTTGATCCCACTAGATAAGCCACCACTAACCCCGTAGCTTGTGCCTACCTGGCCACCACATCTATCTACAACCAACTAGGTTCACAGTTCATGCAGCGTGTGATATCAGGATGAAAATGCCGCAAGAGTCACGCTGCACGCCTATCAGATGAGCGTGGAAACCCTCAAAAAAAGCAAACATGTGTCAGCATGCAAACCATCCTTGCGGGAGAGACGATAGACTACTTTATGATCATTACTTTCACGAGGACAATCACATAATTGCCGAGTCACACAGGGACCGAGTCACACAGCGTGTTCAACCAACTAACGGCTGAAAAAGGCACCTGATCTACCTCTCACAGAAGTCTGCTCAGTCCAATCGAAATGAAAGGCCCCTTAGTGATACGCCTCAGAAGAAGCATGAGGTATTGCAGTGGACAGTTCATGTCTCTGCACCTCGTTGTTTGATCTACCTGAGCGACTTTGCGATGTTACGCAAGCCACCGCTTGATCTTGCTTTTACTTCTGAAGTGACACGCATCTTGCATACGGCCAAGCATGCTGTCAGGAGAGATCGCGATGGAGAACCTATAAGGTGTTATTTACACTTTTAAGTCCACCTAATCAGCGCATCTTCATGTTGGACCTTTGCCAAAGCGGATATTGGTCAAAATGCATCATTTCTGTCTCCTCGTCTTGGTACTTGCATCCCTCCTGATCAACCCAACAGTGGCAGGCCAACCAACTGTCTACATCATCCGTCATGGCGAGAAATCCGGCGACCCCGAGGATTCCGGCTTGAACGCCGACGGATTCAGGCGAGCCGAATGCCTCCGAGATGTATTCGGTGTCAACTCAACATTTGACATCGGCTATATCGTCGCCCCGAGGCCAAACAGGTGTATGCCATAGTCTCTACTGATGTTACCCTACGGCTCACTCGTCTCTTGTCAATCTAACCCCTTCCTCTCCGCTTAGATGGCCAACACAGACGCTCATTCGAGACCGTCCTCCCGCTCGCTATCGATTTGGGTCTTGAAGTTGACCTCTCGTGCAAACAGAACCAAGTCAGATGCGTAGGGAACCTCGTGAGGAACTTCCAGGGACCCGGAAATATTCTGATTTCCTGGCGACACGGGAGAATGAAAGAAATCGTCGACGAACTGGGCTCTAGCCATGCCCCGGAATATCCGGAGGACCGGTGAGTCGCGCCGGACTATTCTCTGCCTTAACCTTTGCTGATTCCGGCCAGCTTCGATTTGATCTGGACTGTTCCGTTTCCTTATGGCAATATCACGGATGTCAGGAGCGAAGGATGTCCTGGTCTTGATACTCGGTCAGTACTCAAGGTTCAAGGTTGACGAGCGTGGTTTGCCATGGAAATCTACTTGGTTTAGCAGCAAGACGATGTCAGGTCCGTCTCAGTAAATATAGCTATGGGAGGTCATGGCATAACGAAGGAGCACTAAGGGTTTCTATTCAATCCTCATCTTGGTAACATGTAATTAGATGGGCAAGGTACGGCATGTGGCTTATATTAGGGTGTAGATGATACCAACTATTCGCAAGCACCCTTTTTAGAGACTGTTCTTTACCTTACTGGACCTCTATATGTTTTCCCCCCCCCCCCCCCCCTATTCATTCAGTTTAACTAAGACAAATCATTCCATTCAATTGTAGAGCGATAAAGGAGCAGCTACAAACTAAACACATCAATGCTAGATAATATCTCCAGTGACTCAGGATAATAGCTTCTAAGTCTCTCTCTATATTCCTACTATTTAACAACACTATCCCTAATTATGGATAATCCTCCAACATCTTCAATGTGGATAGTGAATTTATTGTGCGGGCGGTGAAGCATCATTCCAATCAGTGCAGCTGAGCGGAGCAAACTGAATGCCAAGATTTCAACACCCACCTAAATTTTTCGAGGTATCGCAGCTTTCGCTAACGACTTCGACCGACCGATTCTGGACAACCAGCAAGACAAACCAACGTCTGGATATTGCAACGAGATCGCTCGTTTCTATAGTTGGATAGTCTGCGGTCTGGTTATCGAAGTCAAGATGGATGATATCGAGGTATGTGGTTCCTGAAGCTTCGTAAGCCCCGCGCTCACGACGCTTGGGAAACTGACAACCTTTTCTATCAGGAACGGTTGCGAAGCCATGCTCAGGCCTTCGACGGCCTTCTGTCGTTGATTCCTGCGAAGTACTATTATGGTGAAGATGGCAGCGTACGTGATCATCATGATTAATCCCATACTCTCCTCCCCAGAGGAAAAAATCCTGCTTCTTTCTCTCCGTTTGGCTACCAGCCCTGTTTGACCATAATTCCTCCTATAGGACCAATGGAAGCGAAAGAAACAGACCAAGGAGCAAGCCCGCGAAGCCAAACGTGCGAAATTGGACCCCGATTCTGCCAAAACGGCCAAGGACGTAATGGACGAGAATGCGCGGAAGCGTAAGCGGGACGAGGAGCAGAATGGGTCCGACTCATCCGGGGAAGAAGAGCTGGGCTCTGAACTTCCCAAGGAAGGCCTAAAGAGAGGCGATGCCAAATCGAAAAAGCAGAAGCAGGCCGATAAAGAGCAATCGGAGAACACGGCGGCCAAATTGGAGGAAGCCGAAGCGCGCAAGAAGTTAAGAGAGGAGAAGAAGGCCCAGAAGAAAGCCGCTCAGAAAGAGAAGAAGAAGGCCAAGGAAGCTTCCAAGAAAGAGAAACAAAGTGAAAAGTCCGAGTCGAAGCCCGCGAGCGATAAGGGAGAAGAGCAGAAGCCTTCCAAGGTAGAAGACAGCGATGATGAGATTGAGCAAGAAGGTGCTGTTCCTGAGGAAGGCTTCTCACTCGAATTCAACCCCGAGTCCGCAGAACAGTCATCCTCTCCATCCTCAGCACCCAACTCTCCCGGGTTTGATGCCTCAAACGACCACTCCGGCAGCTCTTCCATATCTTCCATCGCCCCTCCTACTGCTTCCACTGACGCCAACGACGCCTCCCAAAAATCATCATCTGAACCCAAGCCCCTCAAGCCGACCCCAGAAGAGTTAAAACAGCGCTTACAAAAGCGCTTGGACGAGCTGCGTGCCGCCCGGCAAGCCGATGGATTCAACGGCAAGCCCGCCCGAAACCGCCAGGAGCTGATCGAGGCTCGCCGGCAAAAAGCCGAGCAGCGCAAAGCACACAAGAAGCTGCTGCGACAGAAGGCCAAGGAAGAAGAGCAGCGCGCCAAAGACGAGGCCATGGCCAAGCGCTTCTCCCCCGGTGGCTCCGGCTCGCTTCTTGCGTCGCCGCGGTCCCCCGCAGACTCGATCGGCTCGAATGTCAACTACTCATTTGGCCGGGTGGTGTTCGCCGACGGCCAGCAGGCCGACCCCAGTCTGATGAACGTACGGGAACAGCCGAAGCGCCATGGGCCCCAGGACCCCGCTACGGCACTCAAGGCGGCCGAGGCAAAGAAGGCCCGCCTGGCCGAGATGGACGAGGAGAAGCGTGCGGATATCGAACAGAAGGACATGTGGCTGAATGCCAAGAAGCGGGCGCACGGGGAACGCGTCCGTGATGACACCTCGCTCCTCAAGAAGGCGCTGAAGCGGAAGGAGTCCGCGAAGAAGAAGTCCGAGCGAGAATGGAAGGAGCGTCTGGACGCCGTCAAGAAGGGCAAGGATGTGCGTCAGCAGAAGCGCGAGGAGAACCTCCGCAAACGACGCGAGGAGAAGGGCAACAAGGGCAAGAAACCTGCCGGAGGCAAGAAGAAGGCCAGACCTGGGTTTGAAGGAAGCTTCAAAGCCAAGGTGGGTGGAAAGAAATGAAGGAAAGGTCGTCCAAGGTGATGGCCCCGGAGTCGTGTGTATCTATGACAGTCAACCCTGTCAAAAAGTAAGGGAAGCAAACTGAGTGTGGGATCTGGAGAACTGGTGTTTGGGGTCTTTTGGGAAATGCTCTCTTTTCATGTTGTGCATGTATGCATAGGCAGCGATTTGTTCGTGCAAATATCAGGGTTTCTTTTCGTTTATTGTCCTACACTGTTGGAGCATATATATTTAATGCCTTCGGATGACTACTGTTATTGAGGAAGACTAGAAGACCCCATGCAGCACAGGCTGGACAGATACCATGTTGATACAAATGAAAAGTGAATTGTTTGATTGACTCGTTAGCAGAACAGTAGAAGAAACAACAAAGACAAACCAGGATTTCGTCCGACATCGCGACAAAGACAGACACAGGAACGCCAGATTTTGGCGACTCGAAAACTCCTTTAAGCCTGAACAGTATATGAGGGATATCGCAGGCGGAGAATTCATTTATGTACAAGGCGGAGCAGAAAGGTTCGACGTCCATACAGGAGTCGCCACCTTTGATATCTTGATAGAAGGAAAACTCTCCTCTGTCCTTCACTCTAATTTGTGATTTCTGACCACTCGGCAGGGATCGCTAGAGTACAATAGCCAAGCTAGAAAGGTCCTCATGAATGAAACGAAAAATCGATAGCGCCCTACCGGTAGGGGGCATCGGCTCTAGCGGCTGCGGCAATCTCTGGCTCCCACTTGTCACCGTTGGCCAGAAGCTTCTCCTTGTTGTACAGCAACTCTTCTCGGGTCTCGGTGGCGTATTCCGCGTTGGAAGCTGCGCGTATCATGTCAGCAACAGGGTCACACTAATCATCCTGTCGGATCAACTTACTCTCGACAATAGCATCAACGGGGCAACTCTCCTGGCAGTAACCACAGTAGATGCACTTGGTCATATCAATGTCATATCTGGTTGTCCGACGGCTTCCGTCCTCACGTTCCTCGGCCTCGATCGTAATGGCCTGAGCGGGGCAGATGGCCTCACAGAGCTTGCAAGCGATGCAACGCTCCTCACCAGTGGGATAGCGGCGCAGAGCATGTTCGCCACGGAAACGGGGGGAGATGGGACCTTTCTCGAAGGGGTAGAAGATGGTGTAACTATGAATTTAGAAATTAGAGTTAGCCCCATGACTCCCCCAAATGCTTAAAGATGAACCATGATGTACAGCCAGAATTATGGAAAACTGGTTCAGAGACCGTACAAAATTGAAGAGGCGAAACTGGGCAGGAAAACTTACGGTGGTCTGAAAAACTGCTCCAACACCACGTACATACCCCGAAACAATTCAGCCATAAGGAAGTACTTGCTGGCCTTGTCCAGCGAAGACTCGGGATCCTGGTCCCATTTTCTCGGCGCAGGTAAACGGAATCCGGGCTGAGGAGGACCGAGTGGTGTAGCAGCTCTCGACACCGAGGAGGAGAAGTTTGCGGTTGAACCCAAGGGCGAAAGACGGAGAGAAGAAGCCAACAGGTAGGGCGTAGGGCGACGGAAGGCGACCAGCCTCGCAACAGATGTCGAGGAGGCCATTGCGACGGTTGTAGAGAATCAGAGTAGAGAGGAGAAAAGATGACGAGGAGAGGAGGAGAGCGAGAGCCCGGATGAGGGTGGAGGTGGTTCAATGCCAGCAAGATATGAGGTTCCGACTGTCTTTTGCTGGTTTGGAGCAAGTTAGGAACGGCGGCTTAGGTCATTCCCTTCTGCCGCCCGCTGATTGGCCACCGGCAGGATTTTGCTTCCCGAGCCGCAAAAGATGAGAAACCTCCATCTCTGATCCTCGTCACTTTGCCTGGGTATCTATCAATTCTCCCTGACGCACCCGTCTCGTCCATTTCTTGTTCTATATTCTCGTGTTTGAATCATCTATCCCTTAGTCGGGTCTTCCTTCGTCACGCAATTTGCCCTTCCACATACCCTTAACACAGTCACCATGTTCCGTTCCGCTGTCGTCCGCTCCTTGAGAGCCTCCGTTCCCCGTGCTGTCAGAACTCCTGCTGCTTTCCAGATCCGTAGCTCTCCTGTGGCTCGTCCTGCTCAATTCGCCCCTCGCTTTGCTTACCAGGGTGTCCGCCTCTACTCCGCCCCCGCCGGTCTGAACAAGGAGGAGGTCGAGGGCCGGATAGTCAACCTCTTGAAGAACTTTGACAAGGTTCGTTTATTCGACTTCTTTTCCTTGCTCTCAGTGGTCCATCGAACGAGCCAGCAAAAACATGTCCAAAATGGTGTTCGAGTACAGAATTACTGACGCAATTGATGGGTTATAGGTCTCCGATGCCAGCAAGGTTCGTGGTCACCGTTTATGCCAGCTGATGCTATGGGCCAGCTGCCCCTTCAATCTTCAAACTTCGGAGGGAGCGAATGTTGGTCATATAGACGCTGTCTAACTTGAATAGATCAACGGCTCTTCCCACTTCTCGAACGACCTCGGTCTGGATAGCTTGGATACTGTTGAGGTTGTGATGGCTATCGAGGAGGTATGGTTTAGCGAGCCATTGGCCGGAAGAGCATTATATTAACGAGTTTGTCAACAGGAGTTCAGCATTGAGATCCCCGACAAGGAGGCCGACGCCATCCACAGCGGTATGTACATTCGGACAGTCCCTAGCAGATCGCTCATCAAAGTTCATCTACTTATTTCTTCGAACAGTTGACAAGGCTGTCGAGTACATCCTGGCTCAGCCTGATGGTACGTTTATCTCGTGCGAGAACAAGATATCCTGGAGACTGACGTTAATGATGATTTAGCCCACTAAACACTTAATTACTGCCATTCGGGAAT
Organism: Aspergillus quadricinctus; assembly: GCA_022814375.1. NCBI lineage: Eukaryota > Fungi > Ascomycota > Eurotiomycetes > Eurotiales > Aspergillaceae > Aspergillus > Aspergillus quadricinctus. The sequence continues at coordinate 309,329 of JAKLNT010000014.1, read as the reverse complement.
AGGTTGGAGGGTCCGATAGAAAAAGAAAAGGGATGTGAGCGTGCATCTGCCAGAAAATCCTAGAGTTGGAGTCCCTGGCCATCATGGACGCTGCTTTGTATGCTGATACATGCCGGTGCTTTTTCACCCTACTATATCGTGTATATCACATTTGAATGCTATTTTGACCAGTCTACTGCTGTCCGTAGATCAGAAACATGTTTGAGAAGATGATTGTTTCCTTTGCAGATTGTTAAAGCAAGATTACTCCGTTAACTTCAGCATTTCTATCTGTTTCCGTTCCATTAATAGGACGATGTGTACCTGTTAGGATGTGGCACGGTGTCAGTATGGAAGAGTATGGTATTTCATGGGGTCAACTTGTTGCTCAAGACTCGATCAAATTCTCTGTCGAAGGATTAGTTGAGTTCGCATAGCTGATAATTATGACAAGGCAATTGGAATCATGCTAGTTATATTGTTTGTTGAGGTTCAGGATCAGATATATCATGGTGCGGCTCTGATCCGCAGCCGGCGAAGCGCTAACAAGCCAGTAGAAGTTAGTGAGAAAGATTAAAGAAATGTTATTTGAGATGACCATGATCATTGAAATTATCATCAGGCACAGGAACTTCAATTCTGTGTTCACTTGAGTATCTACACATCAGATTGATTTCTGTCACTGTGATATACCTCCCTAGCCATTCTCTGCCTCTTCCCTGTCATTCCCTCGTCCTCCTCTTCTTGTCTTCCGTGGTCTCTTTTATCTTTCACTCTCCTTGTGCTCTGCGCTCCACCACCCCTGACAATTAATTTCCCACCCAGGAAATCAGTGAGATAATCGGCAGACTCCTCTTCTTCATTCTTTTTTCAGTTTCTGTTCTGCTTGAAATCCGATCTACAAGCATCACCACCTACTCCCCACGGTCGAGTCCCCGTCACCACCGCTGCTCATCCAGTTCCCCGCTTCGGTCCACCGTCCTATATCTCGACATCCTCATGGCCTCAGCCGGGGGCTTGACTCGCCGGAGAGGTGGCGGTCGAGTCGCTGGCGGAGATGACAACGACGATAGCAGAGTGTCCTCTCCCGTATCTAGAAATGGCTCCGCACTTGACCACCGCGGACCCGAGGCCTCATTCACAAACTCTGAGAATGGCCACAAGATCGCGTTCGATCCCCGGGATCTGAGCGAGACCGAAGAGCGAAGCAAGCAGCCCAAATTGACCCTGATGGAGGAAGTGCTGCTGCTGGGGTTGAAGGATAAACAGGTCAGTGCTGAATTGAAAACACTGCCACGAGCTGGATGAGCCGCTTGTGCGCATTGGCGAGGCAATGCTGACATGAACCTGGCGATTCTGCGCTGTGTTAGGGATACCTTTCATTCTGGAACGAGAACATTTCCTATGCGCTTCGGGGTTGCATTGTCATCGAGTTGGCTCTCCGCGGTCGCATCAGCATGCAAAAGGACTCCTCCCGGCGACGGTTTCCTCTCGCAGATCGCGTAATCGAAGTCATCGATGATACATTGACGGGGGAGGTCTTGCTGGACGAGGCATTGAAGATGATGAAGTCGAGCGAGAAGATGAGTGTGAATTCGTGGATTGACCTGATGAGCGGTGCGTGCAAAGACCCTGGCCTCTGAAATTCTGACAGGTTTACGAAAGAGAAGACGTGCAGCTAATGCCTCTGTCTAGGTGAGACGTGGAACTTGATGAAGATCGGGTATCAACTCAAACAGGTCCGCGAACGGCTTGCCAAGGGTCTCGTCGACAAAGGCATTCTCCGTACCGAAAAGCGCAACTTCCTCCTCTTTGACATGGCCACACACCCAGTCGCCGACGGGGGCGCCAAAGATGACCTTCATCGCCGTGTCCGCAACATCTGTAGCAGTCGCACCGTGATTCTGCCGGGCAACCAATGGCTCCCCGAAGATGCTGAGTTCCGGTATCTTCGAACTGTCGTCATGGTATGCGCAGCCTATGCGGCCAACGTGTTGGAGAATGCACTCGTTACAATGAGCCACGAGGCGAGAGAGCGGGCTTTTGCGCAGGTTGATGAGTTACTGGCAGAATATTCCCAGTGGCCGTTCGCTCGGAGACCGGGTGGTTCACAGGCGATTGGTGCCAACCTGGCACAGGCCATCAACGACGAGGTCAATAAAGCTAAGGATCGAGAGCTTCAGTTGGAGGTATGTTTCGCCGCTCTATTTATGGTGTTACGGAAGCTGACGTGCTAACCCCTATAGATTGTCGCAGCATGTTTGAGCGTTTTTACCAGACTTGATTCCTTACTGTAGCAGTAACTGTCCTGCTATTTTTTGTTATACCGGTATGCAGGTTTTCAACCGCTATCAATTTAATCTTTTCCAGTCTTCGCTTCTCTATTTCCCATTCACATCATCTATCAGTTTCTCACAGAACATAGCACGCAAAGAGACTTGTGGATCGATCTCATGTATTTTTCTCTTTTTTTAAGCACGCGGGTTGAGACTCGGACGGAGATGTCCTTCACGTTTGCTTCCTCGAATGCATTATCCATCGGGTCGTTGGAATTCCAAATCTTTTCATCTCTCCGGAGCTTGCTTCTTGTACCTGCTTTTCTTCTTTTTCTGTCCGCGTCTTTGTCGGCAAAGAGGCCGGGGCTGTCTTGCTGTGGCAGCACAGAGCATCATCATATACAATAACCGAATCCGATGGACCATGCGCAGCCCATCTATAGCACTCGACCCGTCTTACGACTCGGCAAATTGAGACAGTTGGGAGTGCGGAAGGTCCTGTGAACCTTTCTCTCAGGCAAGTTGATGAGGACCTACTTTACCTATTTTCACTTCAGAATATGTGTTTATCTCGAGACTACAATTTTCGATTGGAAGCTTCCGATTATTGCAGAGTACCAAGTATCACTCTTGTTCTAGGTGTCATAGATTGACGCGAGTTCCATTATAGTACCTGAAAAATAATGTTAAAAGAGAAGGATGTGCTCGTACGCTCCAATGCAAATTGTGCTCTTACCCTCGTATACTGACCCCAATCAAATGACATAATGATTGCTATGACAGAAACGAAAATCCATGGCCAGAATATGCAATGACTATACACCATCTATGGGTTAACCCGGAGCACCATCATGCCTCCTCGCCTCCCTCCACCCGCGCCAGCAGCGCCCGCACCTAGTATATTTGCCCCGTTGACCAGATCCGTGATGCTCTCCACCCGTCCGCGGACGCTATTTTCCTCCACCAACATCGCGATGTGCGCGAGCGCCTTCCCATCCGGCTCTACAGCGATAAACCGGCTAAAGGGGCCTTTCTTCTTCGAGCCGTTACTGGTCTGCGTATCTTCCTCGGTCCGTCCGTTCTGCGCCGGCGTGGAGTCGACGGCGGTCAGGACGGCGCCCTGTTCTTTGACAACTGTTCGCGAGTGGGCTTGCTGGAACATCTCTTCGCCCGCGCAGTCGAGGACGATATCCACGGGTCCCCACTTGTTCTGCTTGAAGGTCGTGGCCAGGTCCCAGTCGGCCGGCAACGGGAGGGCGGCGACGATGTACTCGTCCACCTGGAATTGCTCGCGGAGGGTTATCCCTTGTTCTTCGTTGTCGCAGGTTGCGCAGATCCAGGGGCGATAGTGCGGGAACAAGGACGGGGCCCGCAGCAGCTGAAGCGCCTGGAGGCCGACCTCACTGTTGCGGGCGTTTGTGACGAGCACGCGCAGGCCACCACGGACATGGTCCGTGTCGTTGGGATCCAGTTTGCCGTAGGTGAAGAGCGCTTGCCATGCGGTGAGGGCGGGTACGGGGATCGTCGCTGCCTCTGCGGCGCTGATGTTCCTGGGCTTGAATGCGAGCTCGTTTTCCGTTGCGAGGGCGTAATCGGCTGCTGCGCCGTCGCGGGAGTGACTGATCAAACCGAAGACGACGTCGTCCACTTTGAACTTGGGACCGTCTGAGTGCCAGTGATCTTCAGCGGGGGTGCTGATGACATTGCCGCAAAAGTTGTGGAGGGGAATCTGAGGGATGGATATTCTCGGGTTGAGCACCTTCGCCAGTCGCAGCTCGTCATGCGAGAAGGCTGCCGTTTGGACTTTGATGAGATATTGGCTCGGTGACGGGATGGGTGTGGGAAAGTCGCTATCGAAGATCAGGCCTGGCTCGGGGCGACCCACAGCTGTCACATCGTTGCTGTTGTCGTCGCTCGGGCTGTAGTAAAGGGCCCTCATCGTTTTCGGGATGAATGTTTGTTCATCCATATTAGCTTGCGCTGGCTTTGCTGGCTTCATGATGAAAAAGATTTCTGTAGTTAAGCAAGGCTTCCGTTGAGTTCAAAATAACCATTCATTTATTGTGTCTCTTGATAGTATAAATAAAAGCTTCTTCTAGGTCAATGAGCGTCCGAGGAAGCAGGACTGCAGGTGTCGGAGTTTCACAGGGACTTGCAACACAGGCAGCTCGGGTAAATCACTTCGGAAAACAAACGCCCTTTGAAGGGCGATGGGTTACAGCGAAGAATTTGACTTTCTCATAACCAGAAACAATAATCTGCTGGCAGCGCTGCGGAGCGAGTCTGCATCGGACTGTATAGACCTCCATGATGCGGATGCCCTCATGTTGACGTAACTGTGCTTCGCTTATATCAGCAACTCCATCAGTAATTATCGGATAATATTATTTTTGCCATACCTTAACCAGGGTGACAGAAGAGCCTATTAGCAATGGATTCTGCACAGCAATGTGGATGTGGATGTGGATGTGGACGGGTTCTGGTGCACCAATCGTGCAGCTGTTCATTCTATCGCGAGCAACCTATAGTATCGACTGAGAAAGTCGGTCCACAACCTGATACACTTCTTCAGGCTCTTCAAATACTGTCCATACACTTTCCGGAACCCCTTTGAAAGCAGTCCTGAATCGTTCTCGAGAATTCTTTCCTTCCAAGTGTGGGACATCTGTGACCTTACGGATCAGAATCGACTTCACCCAGGTCGGGTGCCGTCTGTAGATTTCTGCATAAGCCTCTGGGTCCGTCTGCGTAGAGTCGCCGATGCAGAGTACTTGTCGCTTCGGAAAAGACCGGTACAATTTTTCCATGTTGGTCACCTTATACTCCATGGTGTATGTAGTAAAGGATCGAATCAACGAACCGACATCCATCCAGGAAGACTCACGAAGCATCAGTGTGCCTGGAGTGAACCAGGTGTAGATGAACTCGCGGAGAAAAGGATACAGATTGTATGGTGACGCTGATAGATAGAACCAGGTTGGTACTAGTTGTCTTTGTATGTGGGAGTAGAATTGAGGCATTGCTCGAATGGGACGCGCTGACTCGACAAAAGTAGTCCGTAAGATGCCAGTGGGTTCTGAAGTCATTGTATATTTGATCGTGTCATCTACATCGGAAATCAGAAGCCAACCTTCCGGGCCAGCGAAGATCGTGTCCATGGACACTTCGCCCTCCCATCCCCGAAGGTACGACCGTATCCTGGTGCCGTCTGCAAAATGGCGCGAGCCCAAATTCACGGTTTCGCTGATGATGCCATTGCTGTCCGTGGGGCCGATTTGACGGAGATGTATGGAGTCATCTGACAACGGGATCTCGATTACCATCGTATGTGCAGGTGCAGTGTGGTACAGGAATGGCCGCAGTCGACGCGCTATTTGATGACGGGTCTCTCGATCAGAGCCTATCTCCCCATCGAGACCAATGAGGTCCGCTATCGTTGCGACAAACTTGCTGATATCTTTCCGACTGTCCTTTTCAAACACGCAGGCGACAACCTCAACAAGCCATGCGGGACGTCCTTGCCCAAGTGCTTTGGGAATGACACTTTGATAGGCTGTATTATCAAACAGCCACACGGTATTCTGGCGAGCATTTGCTATCTGTGATGAAGCCTGCTTCCAGAGGATAGAGCTGATGAATTTTAGCATCCTGAACTTCCTCCTGGTCTTAGAGCGAGGTTTGTGTTCTCGACTTTTGACGATCAGGGGTCTCTCCCCTGCTGTGGGAGAACTCATCGTTGCGGCGCTTTGCTTCAACTCAACTTGCGGCAGGACCTTGAGGCGAAAATTTGGCAAGGAAAGCGCAACCCACAAGAGATGGATTTATATAGAGAAGGAATGGCTCAATAACCACACAGCCTCATAAAAAACGCAAAGAGTCATAAGGCTCTCTCCGAACTCAGCTGGCAGTTTTGTCTTATATATCATTCGGGGACTTAGTCCTCCTGATCTTCGAACAGACCCCATTGTATTCAACATCAAGTCACTGGTAATGACTTTTCTGGAAGCACATGTGGCAATGATCACAATAGTACCCATCGTCTGACTGGTCAGAGGAGCAAGACGGGATGGCTGAGCATCCGTCTGTGGTACATTCGATTTTGATGGAAGTTCGTGAAGAGCTCTTGGCGTCAGGGGCACACGATGTCAGCCTGGTGATGCTTGTGACCAACCAATATCAGTCGTCGCTTCTCCGCGCCTGACCCCGAAGATTGACTCAATCATCGGATCATCATCGAATCAGAGTCTTTAGTGAAAGGCACCAGAAGGCTAGACGAGGTCGAAGACGTAAACGCGAGGCGCGATCATGCTCGTCATCAATAGCCATTTATATGACCAAATACAGGCCACAGTATTCCTTCATGAGCTGCTTGTGGCTGTTAAGAAATTGAGAAGGAATAAAAGAACATGAGAATAGCTGTGTGAGTGACACAGCTTCCAAATTGACAATGACACACAGGGGCAAGATTTAGGCAAGAAAAGTGTCGTCGCTGGCCTGAGAGCGTTTCCATCGATATGAGTCAGTGTGTCTCGCTTTCATCACATTGAAGGACACCTGATTTGAGACAACAGATCTACTCTCAATATGAGTAAGAAATTCTGAAATCTTGACCAGGTCAAGGTTATTTGATAATGTGCTGCGATGCGGTGGTGGTAAGAGAATAATCAGCTGCAAAGGAGACAAGGGGGGAACTTCTGTTCAGCATCAACCCTTGAATCTCCCCCTTCCTAGCAAATTATCACCATTTCCCCTCTCTTATGATGGCCTCAGCGCTACCAGGTTTAGATGTGCCCTTGCTTCTCTCAGTTTGACTCAACAATTCGATCTCGTGACTGCGTCAGATTCCAGGGAATATAAGGCCCATCACTGGTGATTCGAAACAAGACGAATTCCCACGAGGATAGTTGCCCTTGCATATGTTTCTTTTCAAACAGAGACAAGAGGCCCCAATGCCATTTGATGACGACATCGGCATCCCTTATATTGACCAAAGCGCTCGAGTCCTATCCGATGGTCTTTCAATATGGAGATTCCTAGCCTTATAAATAACCGCTTGCTCGATGCTGATATCCTAGCTGTACAGTTTCGACATCCGTACTGTGACTTGCCTTTCGAACCATCATACCATGCAGCTCACCGTTAGAGAGATGTCTTATACCAGGACTGCTCAGCCGCGTTGTACTTCAAAGAGACACACATCAAAATATGATAACACGCGCGAGCTCCCAAGCTACGCCTCAGCCAACCCTTTCATATGCCGAACATCCGACCATTCATTCACCCACTCGTGGGAAACTCATCGACTTGTTACTTGTCCGCGTTGCCATTCAGTCCATGGTCACTGCCGGAGAGAGATAATGCCGTCCCCCATGTCTCATCGGCGACGACCCAATACCACTTACCTGTCCGTACCGAGTGTCTGAGGAACCTCTGTCGACATAACGGAATCTGAGGCAATCTACTTTCTCCATTGACTCGAGCGGGCTGGTTGCGGCACAGTTGAGCATGAAATAAAGCAGGGTCGAAAGAGTGGACGACTCTCGACGAGCGTATGGGCGGATCCTGAGCGAAAGATGCCTGAACAACCACAGTCGTACTGTGCTTTCATGCTGCCCTCTATGTTAGCGGTCAAGATGGATTGGCGACCTCATCGGATGCTCCGGGCTTAAAGACTATCAACCCTAGCGCGTCTGTGTACATAACTTGGTTTGGGCTGGGATCAGATCAAGTATTTTCCATACTTCTCTTCTAGTCCATTGTTCTCGCTTAATGTTTGATAAATATGAGATAATCAAAAATTTGGAAATATCTGCATAGACTTTCAACTGACTATCCTTTCTTGTCATATGAGCTTTTATCATAGAGGCCACGGTACCACCGACTTGACTGTGATGTTATATCACGTGAATAACAAGGACTGTTCGCGTTTGGAGACCTAGGCGGAGTCCTTCACCATAAATCCATAATGTACCTCGAACAAATTCGAATGAAGAGTCTGAACTGCTGCTAGTAACGATATCGAAGTCGCTTAGAAAAAGCACTCAAGCAGAGATGGCCGAAGCTTGACTTCAATGGCTTACAGGCTAGATCTTCCAGTAGGGGCCGTTTAGCATCAGCGGCAGGGCAGTCCACTGAAGTGACTTGAAACAAATTCTATCGCGCAGCTATATTTACTCCTGTGCGGCTCAGTTTGGCATTGCCAAAAGTTCTCGCCCGGCAGATTGGTGACTTCACCATGTCAGTCCAAAAACTGGACCGGAAAAGCGGCCAGGTCTACGAGGAACAGGCTATGGCTCCTTCTTTGTCATTCTCAATGGGCCCATCTTGGGTTCATGAGAGCCCATTCCGCACCACGGAACGAGATGCAAGACACCAGAGGGGCTCACCCTCTTTGAAAGAGTGTGCAATGGAAGGGCTTCTATCTGATCAGAGGGATTTGACGCCCGAGTTGTTTCGCCATATTCCATGGCGTATTGCAAGCAGTCTGTGGGATTACCTTGGCAGACGGTGAGTGAAGATCTACTGCAATCCTTCCTGAAATATGCTGTACCGTAAACAAAGCTGAGTCCAATGCAACGGTCTTCAGCCACAGAAGGACCTTATACATGTGGAAATTGTATGCAACAGCGTACCCTGCCGAATTTCGGGGTGTTGCGAAATACCGATCCATGAAGGTCTCGTGGCCCCAGATGACATTGCGAGAATACTGGAGCGTAGTCAAGAGCGATTCTCTCCGCTGGCGCTCGGTCTTGACTCTGAATCCCTCGTTTGCACGGGTACCAGAGCTCGTGGAGATTGCTAATATCAAGAATCTCGTTGCGCTGGAGATCGGCAGACCACTGCATCTACTGCCGATGCCAGACAACTCGGAACCACATGTGGCTGGGCTGAACGATCGAATAGCACGAACGTGGAGTGAGCTGGCGGAGTCTTCAGGAGCATTTACCCACCTTCGCGTCCTCAGATTGTACTGTCAACCAGACCTTTCCCCGGTGGGGATACGGTACCTCAGTGCTCTTCCAGGCTTGTGTCTCATAATCGCCCATGGGTGCCCTGCTCTCAACTCCTTCCTGAAAGGCGAAAGCCTCGCCGAAGATGGGTGGGAGGTGACAACAACCCCACAGTTTACGGGCAAAAGTTGCAACCAAATGGAAGGCTCAGAGCCTCGAACACTGTATGAATGCTACCAGACAAGCTTTGATGCCAGCAGTGAAAGACACGCGATAGAAGAGGGCATTCTAGACCGCGGCAGCCCTGTTTTGAATTTTCGAATCGTCCCAGAAGTCAGTCAAGACTTGGGCAAAAGAGCCAGCAGTTCTACGATATACTTCCAACGCAAAAGGTCCCCAGGGTCTCGACCTTCAGAGCCAGCACTAAAGAAGCTGAAGTTGGCAGGCCAATCGCCAGAAGAGACGTCACAGCCGAGATCTGGATCCAGAAAGCCCGTGATGAGAAAGCGAAACCCGAGAGATCTCCGAGACGTCTTAGGCGACTTTCTCTAATTCACATGATGTCAGTCCACGGCCTGGTCTTTGACTTTGTGAATGGTGAGTCCAAAAGGGCAATGATTGCCTGAGGCGTCCAGGCTGCCAGGCATCAGTTGCATGATCGGTAGGTATCGTTTGATAAGGTAAATTTCAAGTATGGTAATGACGCCGCAATGACAGAAATACTTGTAGCTGATTGGTCCGTTGCCGATGCCGAGCCAAACACCGCTGATTCCCCCGCACCGCCCCGTGATTGGCACCGCCTCAAGTGAGCTGAGGTGCTTGTCCACAGCGATCTGCTGGTGAAGCCATTCCAGTTGGCTAAATGAGAAACAGAAGTGCATCCTGAGCGCTCTTTTAGGTAACAATAATTGAGGCACCTGACTTCAATCTATTCTCCAAGATCGAACTTGTCATATCCGCTTCTATCCTTCCCGGAGGGTCGACTCCCCCGCGGATTAGCCCCTTCCCCGCGCTCAGCCATGGCGGACCAACAGAATCTTGAAGGTGTGGCCGACCAGTCCAATGGGTCAACTCTTGCATCGCCTCGATCTAGTACCGATTCTCGCTCTCCATCGACGCGTAGCCAGTCCCTTCGACTCAATCACTCGAATCATCAGCATCGCCAGAGCTTCAGCGAGAGTCTCCGCGCTGCACCTGGATCTCCGCGCACACGCCGACAGCCGTCCTTCACCCAGGCCGCGATTCAGAGTCTGATCGATAACCCTCCAGCTCCCAAGGATGTGAACCCCGCATTTGCAGGCCGAGATTGGAGAGAAATCTCAATTGGGGAGCTTGTCAGGCCAGACGATTTGAGGTTTGTCGAGTTGGATACTGGGATTGAGGAAGCAACGAATGTATTGCTTAGCCTTTCATCTTTAGGGCCTTGGTCTGCTAATAATTGATGACATAGACACTGATCGATTCCAACGCCCCGGTACTGTTGATTCGAGAGACACCGCAACACAAAACAGCCGTGGGCACTTTTGATTACTCGGATCTGAATGCATACCTTCTACTTGCGGCGGGACTGACGCAGCCTAATGAAGAACTCCGCGAATCGTATGAAGAACTGGCAAGGAAGGCCCGGGAAGGGCACAAGATACCATTGAAAGACGTCAAGGAGCTGAGCCGGAACGAGCCACTGACCACACTCTCCGCATCGGCCAACTTGATGACGGCTGTCGAGACGTTTGGTGGCGGTGTTCATCGCGTGATCGTGGTGGATGAACGCAACGACGGTGAGGTGGTGGGAATCGTCAGTCAATTCCGACTGGTCAAGTTTCTATGGGAGAATGGCCGCAGCTTTCCCGTCATCGATCAGTTGTACCCTCAGTACCTGCGTGATTTGGGCATTGGGTCTCGCGAGGTGATCTCCATCAAGTGAGTGTCCCTGCTTGCGTCTGAGAGCATATCTGACCGAGATTCAGTGGTGACAAGCTCCTTTGCGAAGCCCTGCAAATCATGCACAGCGAAGGAATCTCGTCCATTGCTGTGGTAGATAACCATTCCAATGTGGTGGGCAACATTTCTACGACGGATGTCAAGGTATGCTATAGATTCTTCCGAGCAGATCCTCAGCTGGCTAAAGGTTGAATAGCTCCTGACGAGATCGTCATCGCTGCCTCTTCTGCACAACACCTGCATTCATTTCATCTCTGTGATCCTATCCGCGAGAGGCCTCATTGAAGGCAAGGACTCGTTTCCTGTGTTCTATGTGAACCCTGGCTCGACTCTGGCGCATACGGTAGCCAAATTGGTGGCCACCAAATCTCATCGGTGAGTCTATATCCTAAGCTAAGGGCCTGCAGGGGCTTGCAGTTAACAGAGTATGATAGATTATGGGTCACCGATCCCCTGTCACCCTCGTCGTCAGGACCCCCTACACCATCTCACTCGAGCGTTCAGCTTCCTTTGGCGGCCAGCACCAACCCGACGCAGTCACCGCCGGTGTCACCTCCCCCAAGCACGACCAACCTACCGGCTCCCAACTACAGCAGTCCTCATCTTCCTAGTCCGCCTCAGCCCTTCATGAATGCGGCATCACTCACGCATCCCGCTTCGTCGTTGGGATTACCCCACGCGGTGGCACCGTCGATTCCCGCGTCTGCATTACCGGGGGCCCGATTGTCGGGTCGCCTCGTGGGGGTAGTGAGCCTGACGGATATCCTAAACCTGCACGCGCGGGCTAGCGGATTGAGCCCTGCGGATCCTGCGGAAAGCCGCAGCCGCCGGCGACGGAGCAGCAGCTCGAGCGTTAGTGTGCGCAAAAGCGGGGATATCGGACGAGAGTTGTTCAGCCGGCGGGAATAATGCCTGGCTGTGGGCCTCATTTCCTTATTGATTCACACTGTCCTTATCAGCAACGTTCAATCCATATAAGCCAGCAGAGATATTGTTTAGACAATGATTGCAGGGAATTACGATGGCTATGATAGTATGATAGCATTGGTTACACGAATCAGAGATGATTCCAGGACCAGACTTGAGCAGTTACTTTCAAACTTCAACGGGGTTGGCTGGGAATTGGAATTAGTATCTTGCAATTAGTCAGATGCTTCAACTTTAACTCTCTGTCGAGTACGGGACTACCTTACGGGCATTCGGCGGACATGTTACCTACCACAGTCTACAAATCCGGTGGCGCGCAGCCCCCTCACCCATTGGATCCGCGATCTGCTCAGCCGCCCTCCACCCGGCACTGCATCTGTGCGATCGCCAACCAACCATTGTCCCTGCTGCGCGCACGCTCTACCAGCCAGGACTCTGTAGGTAAGGTAGTCTGGTGATCGCGGATAGCAGAGGCTTAGTCTGGCCTGTCACGCCAACGCCAACGCCAACGGTAGTCCGTAGTTAGATATTATATGCTCTGCTCGAGTCGGGGTATCTCTGTACCTGTTAGGCTGTTACTGAACTTACTGTTGCCGCTGCTGTTGCGTTGCCCTGTTTGGTTTGGTTTGGTTTGGTTTGGTGTGGCTTGCCTGGGTCGTGGACTCCATCCTGTACCTAGCGAGGTACTGTGCACTTGAGGTGGCAACGGCACCTGGCACTGGCCTGGCACTGGTACGCCGACGATGGCCGTGGTGGTGTGGATTCGATTGCGTGGACTGACCCTGGATTTCATCTCCTCCTACTGTAGCGACTGCAAATGCGAGTACGAGATAAGGTACTCCGTGTTACTGATCAAGGGATTAGTCTGACCTGAGTCCAGAGATGAAAGTTGGTGGTGGGCCAACAGACCCAACCCAACCCAACGCAACCCTGAGAAAGTAATCTGAGTTCACCGATTCGCCAAAGCTGAACTCTGAAACCGGTTGTCTATGGACTGGACTTAGCAGCTGATTGGACTGGGCCTGAGTTTGGAGCGTATGCGTAAGAAGATTTACCTTAGCTTAGGTTGCGTGGTCTGTGGACTGCGGACGAGGGAGATCAACGGTGATTTGAAATCTTTACCACTGAATCTGATGGATCTTCTCCACTCACTCAGTAGTTAACTAGTTATCCGTGATGTGAGGGTGAGGCTGTACGAATTGCTGTTTTGAGTATGGAGTAATGAGGGATAACCCACAAAGTAACTGATATGGACTGTTACTGGAAACTGGAAAGCAAATAACCTAGTTAACTTCACGTCGACCAATCTAGTACCTAGATTAGAGCATAGTATCGACCTGGTAGGACTGGCACCGCGAAGTCTGCAAGAGACTCAGAAAGTCCAACACCAGAGTGACGGAAAATCATCTCGGAGTATCTCTACGGAGTATCCGAATTCCGAAAACAGTGCCAGATCGATGGTCAGTGCGTAAGCTCTAGTGGGGCGGTCGTGGTACGCGGTACAACTTACTCAGTACTCAGTACCATAGAACTGCCCTGCAGCCTTACAAATACTGTAGTTAGCTATCTCTAATAATAATATACAATTAGTAAGTTGTACACAAGACTGTTGATCCTTGATAACTTATGCTCCACGTGTGAAATTTGATCTACAATACCCTGCATATGCATAGCAGATCATATGCACCTAAACTTAAGCAAGTTGCAACTGCAAGTTCTTGCATGTTGCAGCTGAGTACCAGTGGCCACTGGCCAGTGAGGACAGGATCCCCGCTTTCCGAATCAGGAGCGGCGACCCGCCTCTAGCCTCTGTGTCTGTGATTTGAGAAGAAAAGTTTATTTCCCATTTCCGGCCCAGTTACCTTAGTACGCAGTAGTTTTTAGTACAGACTGGAGACTGGAGAGTGGAGACTGGGAAAAAGGTTCAGAATCAGATCATTTTATGATTCTAGGTACTCGACTGTCACATGGTTCAAAGGGCTGATACTGCTGATACTTTCCTGTCTAAAAATTGTACCTCATTTCTGATCCCTCAATCAAGTTACTGTTGCTATATACCATTTCTACTTGCATACTATGGCTGCTGCCCATTCCTAGAATAAGGTGTACGACTACAGCTGAAACAAAGCTGTCTCTAAACTCTATTCACGCTGCTGGAATGCGGGGTCCTTCATAAGGTTGCCTACCCCGTTACTGTTTGCGGTGTCTTCTCCTGATTATTGTCAAGTCTCGAACGGCCCTGAGTGACAAGGTTACACCTGCAGAGTTTTCATACTGTACAAATTCAATCATGATAGAATGTCATTTCTCATAGCAATATACAGTACAGTTGAACGCCAATCCTGGGTATTTGATCCCCCACCCGTAGATTCCGTGCAGTAGCCAAATAGAACCGACAAACGAAAATGATACAGGAGCAATAGCCAAAAGTACAGAGGTAGGTTGAGGTTAAGCAGTCGCCGTGAATTCGTCCAGTGCAACGTAATCGTCAAACCCAAAGGTCTCGCGCTCTTGGATCGGCGCATCGTTGCCCAATCCCCAAGCAAAACGGCTGAACTCATCGTAGTCAGGATCCAGTCCATGGTGCGCAGAGAATACAACCTCGCCCTCCTTGTTCGCGTCCTCGAGCTGCAGGTGCCCTGCGTCATGGCCCATCGAAGTGGGCGAGTGGGGCGTTCCCGGTGTTGGGCACAGATCGGGTGTGGACAGGGTTCTGGTGGAGACCATCTCCATTTTCGGCGAGCTCGACCCCGAAGCGGAAAATCGTGTCTGACCCACAAACTGCTGGTCGGGTTCGGACCGCACTCGAGTGTGATGCGCCACCCGTCCGTACGAGGCGTCAGAGGACGAAAAAGAAGCAGGCACAGCGGACGGGAGACCGTGCACAGGAATCTCGGGAGCCGAAGCCAGTCGGTCTCTGAACTGCCGTGTCGGAGCCCCATTCCAGAACTGGGGATGTTGTTGCAGATGCTCTGGATATTGTTGAGGTTGGAAACCTGCCCAAAACGGGCGAAATTGCTGCGGGCCGGCAGCCTGTTGCGGTGATGGCGGCGTTTGTTGAGCGGCATTGGCAAGGTAGGATGGAATCTGAGTCGACGAGGCGGGGACCATCTCGGGATACGACGCCTCGGGGGTCCTACAGGATGACTGTGGACTAACGTTATACGAGGGGGGCAGCATGTAGCTGTGATCCATCACCATCGGACTGGTCATGGCTCCCGTCGGCGTGCTCTCCGAGAAGGAAGAACGGAGGCTGGATAGGTCCAGGCTCATCTTGCGCACGCCGTTCACGGGATTTTGAGGTGAGTTGGCAGCACGGCGTTGTTGAATGTCGTTGGTTCGGGCGGCCAGCGCCGCCAGTAGTTGTCGGTTCAACTGCTCCTCAATGTGCAGGTTCTGCGCTTGAAGCATACGGATACGCTTCTCTTGATAGCGCTCGTCGACTTCCTCGTACATGGCCTCTTTTTCAACGATTTCTTTCGTGATGTGGAGAGCTTTGCCTGTGCGCTTTTTGTGCAGCATCGAGGCTCGGTTAGCTGATTCCAGGCGAGCATCTAAGCTTCGATCTTTGCGTCTGGAGGCAGCAATAAAGGCTCTACTGGGAGTCAGTATGACTGAGTTTCAGATAGGAGAGAGAAGCAGAATAAGGATTACCTTTCTTGGTTTTCCTCTCGCGAACGAGGGACGGGGGCGACATCCAGATCCAAATCTGGAGAGGTCATTGTGAAGAAACTTGTGGGTGGTAATAGATGGTAAAGAGTAAAGAACGGGTGTTTCAGACACAGGTATATACCAGTAAGCTGTATGCACAATACTTGCCTTCTTTTCCAAGAAGACGAAGAGAAAGGAGAGGAGTAAGTATCTTGGAAAGAAGAAAAGGAAAGAGGAGGCGAAGTACAAGAATAAGTATGGAGAGGAGGGAAGCGAGAGATAAACTTTGCGCCCAGAAGGCAACGCCCAATCTCTTGTTGGGAGGCAGCTGTCAACACAGACACCGCGAGTCTAGAGCGATGAGCCATGGGTTTCCGGGGTATGGGTGAGTTTGGATCCTTCCCCGTCGAGACCACAACGCCCTGCTGTTGGAAGTCTGGATGGCGCAACTGTCTGTATCCATGGAACCGACGAAGAATCCCCCAACCTAGGCAGTCTGCTCTCTTCAGTTCTTTCCTAGTTCTAAGTATGTAGGTAAGGTAGTACTACCTATGTATCAGTGGTAGTAAGCCCAGTACGTAGGTAGGGTTCCGGTGGAAGAGGTCGACGTGGATAGGGAAGTTGAGGACCGAATTTCGGCCATCTTGTCTCAACCTAGTTGACTGACTTGACTGACTTGACTGACTTGACTCGAACAGGGATAATTGATAATTTGTCAGACAGACACGAGAAGAGGGGTCGTCTCGTCTGTGGACGGGAGAGCGTTGCCCCGGAACTCTTTTCCCCTTAGGCAACGCGAATCACAACAATCAGATTGAGTCCTTTCTTCATTACCTATTGATGGGGTACTTCCTTTGTCGGATTGTGTGATCTCCAGTGTTTCTGCACAAGCGGATCTCGATATTTGAGTCTAGACCTGGCCAACCGTACCTAGTAGTGCATACTACCTGGAGGGTGATAAGGGACTCGTAAGACTACCCTTACTTCTGCAGTATGTGCATGATGCATCTTTGCTAATTCCTGACCACGCTGAGGAAGATCCACAAGGTACTCGAAAGTCTACCGTAGTCCTACCCGAGTCGAGCAACTCTAAGAGATGAGAATCTGACAAATGGTCGCATAGTCTCCGAGACCACTTCAAGCCTCTTCAGGAAAATATTGTCCACTGGCCTACAGTCAATCAGCATCTATTGAATCACGTGATGGGAAACATATCCGAACCTGCGTCGGTTTTGTACGGTGATCCACCTGATAAGATCACGTGATTCAAAACCCCCCACCCGGCTCCGGATCTGGGATCGATCTTTCCCGATACGGCAGTTCGGTTTGAACAGCTTCCAGACATGGATCAGTCCATCCCCATACACGGTACCTATCCCATTCCCACTTCTCCCTTCCCACTTCTCCCCAGTGTCGATTTCTATGCTATGCTATCATTCTATGAGGCTCCACATCTCACTGAGTGAATTCAACCTACTGTCGCATTCGCCCGAGCTTGTCTACATCCCACGAGTACCCTCTACCTACTAGCACGTACGGACAGAAGAAACTCTGCAGATCAACGGCCAACCAATACCCCTCTATCCTTCCAAGAGACCTTTGAACTCGCCGATTAACCGGTAACTGGACTGTGTACCTGCATCAGTCTCCTGCATGATGATCTCAGGGCGTTACGCTATGCAGGCTGTCAAGTTTCATGATGAATTGTGCTCATGATTTGCATCGCTGCAAACCTCAAAGAGTACTGCTATTAGATCAGCCCACCTCGTCGCTTGTCACGGTTCC
Source organism: Aspergillus quadricinctus (assembly GCA_022814375.1). NCBI lineage: Eukaryota > Fungi > Ascomycota > Eurotiomycetes > Eurotiales > Aspergillaceae > Aspergillus > Aspergillus quadricinctus. Next base: position 291,820 of record JAKLNT010000014.1, on the reverse strand, counting down.
TCCCATCTTTCACCCGTGGTTGGACTGAACCGTCCGATTCGCCACTCCAGACACTCTGTCGGTCTGTCGGACTGGCCGTTGGCCCGTTATCAGGTTATCAGCTCTGGCCTCTGGGCCCTGGCTATTCGCGGGTTTCAGTCTTTCCCTTATCGACCTGTAGCTGACGATACCTTTGGCTTCTGACCATTCTCATGACTCGCTAACAGACGGATCCACATAAAGTATAAAGTCCTCGCTTAAAGGTACCGTACTCTCATGCTCGCGCCTTTTCTCCGAACTCCGTCTCATCCCACCCGAGGTACGGCCGACACGAAACGTCGGGTCCGTGCCACCGCCACAAATGGCTCTATCGCTGCTGTTTCCAGTGGTCGGAGGTATCTGTGCCAGCCTGTCATTCGTTATGATCCCGCCTGCCAGAACTGCCTAGCCTGCTAGGGTAGGAGTCTTATGCACGGGGCAAAGGCTAGACAGAATCTTCAGCCTTACGAGTTACAACTGGGGCACGGTGAGTCTCGGCCTTGCTCATAGGTCCTTGGCCCTCGTCTATACTACTATCAATGCTAGGAATGTGAAATGACAAGTAAAACAACACGTTGACCAACCGAGTATACCGCTAATCTCAGTAACCAACAGTCTGGTCTCGATCTATTGGTAAGAAGACAATGGGAGGAAAGACTGCACAATCAGCCAAAGACAAAACAAATGAGGCATATAGACAATCAATGCTTGTAGGTAGAATCGGACCATTCTGCATCACAGTTCTCAAATAGACGATGAGACCACGGGAAAAGCGCAAAGCACAAAAACATCTCGGGATATCCATTACAAACTCGCTGGCCATCATGTCCACTCCTAGGCTATACCCAATGGGGGCACCATCCCTTGTTCTTCTTTCCTCTCGGCACCTACCCTGTACGACACTCTAAACCGAATTTTGACCGAATTACCCTTGCCTGCGTCGACTCCGTCCAGTAACATCTCCTGCTGGACCCCATTCTGCTGCAGCGGTGCGATATCACGTCCAGACTGCGGCCGGAGCTGCAATGTATAAGACTGTACCGCTTTAGCATGACGACTTGCTTCATTAGATCATAAATAATGAAACTAACCTTCTCTACGGCCACTTGGAAGTGCAGCTCATTCAGCGGTTGGCCGGTGGTGTTCGAGAACAGGGCTACCACGTGGATCTGCCGGGGCTGGCTGGGATGCCGCCGTGCAACGAACTCGATCCGTAAAGACGAGTTCAGCACTTGCACCTTGTTACTAGTTGGCAGGGCGGTGCTCTCCGGCAGCGACGAAGCAAAGTTCCACTCGTCATCTTCTAGTGCCTTGGCGCTGCTACCACTGGTAGCTGCCGTGTTACGAAGGCCAGCTCCCGCCAAGTCGAGGAGAGACGAAGAAGCAGCTGCAGGTGACTGGCTCGAAGAAGCTCCGGACGGGAAGGGACTGGAGGTCCGAGGGCTTGCGGACACAAGAGCAGCAAAAGGATCCGTTGCAGGGGGCGGCGGTGTCGGCGTCGCAGTCGGTTGCTGCGCTGGCCGGGGAGCCGGCGTAGAAGTCTGCGAGACAGGCCGCGACGAATTGAATGAAGCCATAATATCGTACGGAGGCTTGAATCCTGCAGGGGCATTTCCTGTGTCCATCGTCAGTCAATCAATCTTACACCATTCGGTTCCTCACTAACCAGATCCCAATGAGATACTTCCAGTAGTAACTGGCTCCTCTATTGACAAGCCCAGTAGGTCATTCTCCAAGGAGCTGCCGCCGGCCGCTGGCGGGGCATTGCCGTTCGAGCTGGGCTCCGGGTCCAAGTCGATCAAGGAGAGTTCGTTATTTGCGTTCTTCGAAACCCCCGTCGTAGTGCCTAGAGTACCCTTGGGAATCCTGGACGCCGCATCGTAGTCACCCTTCTTAACCAACTTGTAGCGTTCAATGGTGCGGTGAATGCTGTCATTGATCTCCAGCAGTTTATTGACAGCCTCTGGGTCATCTGACTCTTCCTCGCACATCTTCTGAATCTTCGGATGAGCACTTTGGAGTGCGCTCGCAAGTTCCTGTTTGAATTAGTGGCCGCAAACTTTTCAAGTCGCCAGGCGCAATCCTCACCTCAAACACGTCGCCTTCAGCAATTGAATCCCCCGGCTTGTGGCTCTGGAGCATCTCTTCCAGGATCTTGGCCTTCTGCTGCACCTTAGCTACCTCCTCAGCTGCCTTGGCGCGATAGTCGGTCTTGTGTCTTGTGTCGAAACCGGCCATCACCTTCATCAACCGATTGGCTTCCTGCAGATCTGCTGGCGTGCCTCTGCGGATCAACTCCTGCAGCTTCGCCGATTGTGCTTCCCGCTCTTCCTCCTCCATCTCCTCAGCCGAGCGCAGATTCTGTAGTTCACCAAAGGTCAGTCCTAGTCAAGCCACCATCCGCAGTAACCAGGAGGTAAGGACGTACGTCGCTTGGGTTCAGGACAGCGGCATCCTCATGACGGATCTCAGGAAACATGTAGCCCTTGTATAATAGCAGGCGGTGCATGTCGCGAATATGGCCCAGATCCTCCTTGTACCTCGACGTCTGGCAAATAGTCTGCCGCCATTCTTCGATCGACTCCAGAATCCGGTGCTGGACCCGGGAGGGCCGCATTGGCGGTCTTTCCGGGAAACGACGAACCAGCTCATTGAGAAACTCCTTTGTACTGATTTGCAGGTGGAACGGATAACCGCAGTTCTTGACGCAGATGTCGAGAAGCTGTTCACAAGCAACCGCAGTCAGCCCCGCACCAGCTGGCGGAGAAACGAAAACCACCTACCGCTAACGCCAGCAATGCGACATTTTGATTCCGGGAATTGATCAGGCGGACAATCTCAAAGGCTGCCTCTCGAGGACTGTAACTGATAAGAATGCGCCTCGCACGTGTGAATCAGACTTCCGATCGGCGACTCACGCATTGCCTTTTTTGGAGTTGATCAGGTCCGCAACCTCGAGGTTCAGGGCAAGGTTGGGCTCGTAGAGGGAAAAATCACACGCATTTCCTATCGATCATCAAGAGTCAGTCCAGAGGGCACCAGTGATGGAGTATGTTCCAGACGTACGAATGGCTCGTTGCAGCGGTGTGAGCCCGATATCAGCGTAGGCACCATAGCGGTCCCTAGCTGCCATACGTGCTGATGCTGCCTCCAGGATGACGACTGAAGAAGGAAGACGAAGAAAGTGATGGGGAATGGCGATAGTTCAGTAGAGCCGAGCTGGACACTGGCACAGACGGCAACACCCTAGCTAGTAGGTTTGATGAATTGGAATGCCAACAATTCTCGACTGGCTGGTGCTGGCTGACGATGCAGAGAGGATGCGGTATGATTAGATTGTTAGTTCCGCCGCCGGAGCTCCACGTGTGGCGTCTTGTCTCCGTTACATATCTAGAATTTCTCAATCACATCTCTACATTCATCTCTTACTTCCACCTACTGGTGATTCATTCTACATTACTATTTGAACAACATTGCAGATAATGGTCCGTCACAAGAAAGACAACTTCTCTCGAGGAGGCAAGAAATTCTCCTCCAACCCCCGCCCACGCCCTGTACCCCGCGATGACGACGACGGTTCAGCTTCAAACAGACCTGCCTTCAAGGCCGCCTGCTGGGATCTAGGGCATTGCGATCCGAAGCGATGCTCTGGAAAGAGACTGATGCACTTTGGGTTGATGCGAGAACTGGCGATCGGCCAGAAGTTTGCCGGGGTGGTGATCTCGTAGGTCTATTGTCTTCCTTGCCTCCGTGTACGGCGAAACTGACGAGCAGCTTCTAGGCCAAATGCAAAGAGGGTTCTCTCCCCAGCCGATCGTGAACTATTAGAGCAATTCGGAGCTGCAGTGGTAGAGTGTTCCTGGGTGAGGGTTAAGGAAGTCCCATGGTCGCGAATTGGCGGCCGGTGCGAAAGACTGTGTAAGTGTTGTCTCTTGTTCGCGCCTACGCTTCTTGCAGGAGCAAAAGAGCTGATAATTTCTTGATGTACAGTACCATATCTCATCGCAGCCAACACAGTCAATTACGGACGGCCGTGGCGGTTGAACTGCGTCGAAGCGTTAGCAGCCTGCTTCTGCATCTGTGGGCATGAAGACTGGGCGCGAGACGTCCTCAAGCACTTCAATTACGGCGAAGCTTTTCTCGAGATCAATTCGGCACTGTTCAAACGATACGCTGCTTGTGAAACGGAGGAGGATATCAAGAAAGCGGAGGAAGAGTGGTTGGCCAAGATTGAGCGGGAGTACGAGGAGAATCGCGCAGAGGGCGGCGCCGACGATATGTGGACGGTAGGAAACACAAACAGACGAGCTGCACCAGCCGGATCAGACGCAGAGGAGGAGGGCGAAGAAGATGGTGACGACGACGAGGACGAGGACGAAGAAGAAGCGGAGGAAGAACGAGACCCCTACGCCATCTCGGACGACTCTGAAGACGAAGCCCAAATGGCCGAAATACGTGCCAAAATCCTCAACTCGAAATCGTTCCAGAACCCTTCCGTCCCAGACAAGCCCCAGCCCGAGAAGATCGCTCGACCCGATCCGACGCCTGTAGAAGATTCAGATGCCGAGTCCGGATCAGCAGGTAGCGACGATGAGGAATTTGATAAAATCATCAACGCAACGCCTGTGACGGATCGGACGGGCATTATTGCCGCGTCGCAGCGCAAGGGCAAAGAGACCTTCAGTGCATCCTTCTCGCGGACAGTCATTGATGCCCCAAAGAGATGGTAGATTGCATGCTCATTTAGTATCGTTCTCTCGTCCGCTACAGTCCGTGGCATCCACTCCTGTAGTCCATGCTATCTGCTCCGCTGGACTTCCCCATGGTCAGAGGGGTCCCTGGGCGCTCAATGTCAGTAGTGTCTGATAACAGCCGAATCGGGCGTATCTGGCATGAGGATCGCCGAATTGACACTGATGTCCGCAGCATCTTCAGGCCTATCTGTAGCCGACGCGCTGAGGACATGAACACCACGACGTTTTTGAAAGGAACTACCCGACTCGGCTTCTCTACCATGACGGAAATCGTGCATGAGGCCCACATGTCACGTCATGACAAAGTTTCTATCATGACCTTGAAACAGTGCATAGATGATGATATACTTAGTATCATTTAGCTTGATACTACTACCATGAAATCATATACAAATGCATCTGCGTAAGCCATCTCCTTGCAGGGTCTCCAACCTGGTGAACTAGACTATGCAAGGAACAAGCAGGAACAAGCAGGTTACAGACCTGAGGTTCCATGTACTGAAGAAATACTTCATCGCGAGTGAAAGCAAACAAGCAATGAAGACAATAGCTAACAGGGATATTGTGGGAATCAGCAATAGCACGCAACTTGGCTTTTCGTTTTTCTCCCATGCAAACCGAGTGAAAATACAGAGTCCACTAAGTGTAACTTATTTACATGACGTAGAGAAGGTTCGTATCTGTATCATTTTTCTCCGTTAGAGACGTTCCCGCTGGATCGGAGACCAAACGCGAGGACAACTGCTTACCCAATGGATGACTGCAGCTCAGCTGCGGTTTCTGCGAGTACTTGGTCGCCAACTCGTCCCGGATACTGTTCAGTAACTGTACATAACTCTGCTGGGGGTTCTTCCGCAGAGCGGTGATGAAGGCCCAGGACATGGCGCCGGTGGCCTGGCCGGCGATCTGGGCGTCCTGACTGGTCTGGCTGTCCTTGCTGCCGGACCACATGATGACGTCCGCGGGGCTGGTCTTGGTCTGCTTGCTGCGCTCGTAGGCCTCGTCGCCCTTGGTGGCGCGTTTCAGGAACCCGACCGCTGTGGACACCATGCCGCCCATGTCGCCGCGCGCGTAGGCCGAGACCACCCCCAGCAGCCCTTGTCCGGCCTCCTTGGCCAGGTTGGGCTCCTTGAGGATACCCTGTGTCGAGTAAATGTAGGGGAGGTCCAAGGCGGAGCCCGAGTGACACGAGTCGAAGATTGCGGTCAAGCGAACTCCCGGGCGTAGTGGCCGGACCATGATCCGGTGCATCTCGTCGTCCACGATGTGGCCGGCTTGCCGGAAGTCGACAGGGTAGATGACTTCATCGTATCCGTCTTCCTCGTCGCCATCCAAGTCCGGAGTCTGACCACCATGACCTGTCGCACACGATATTAGTTTCGTGTCGGAGAAGCACCAGTACAAGGACGGTCTCACCTGAGTAATGGAAAAAGAGCGAATCGTTCGGCTGCGCATCCTTGACCAACCAATGCATGGCCCGCAGTATATTAGCCTTTGTAGGCTGGCTCATGGGATTCTGCTGGTCGTCCGTCAACAGCACCATGTCCTCGCGCGCGTAGCCAAAATTCTGGTTCAGATACGTCGACATGTTCTTGACATCGTTGATACAACCACGCAGCTGACCCTTCTGCCCGAAATAATTGATTCCAATCAGCAAGGCCTTCCGCTTACCGGTGCAGCGAGAGTACTGGAAATTGTATCCCTGCGGAGCTCCATGTCCGAACGCGACGGGATCAGTCGGAGGTGGTGGTGGACCACCCTGGTAGGGGTTCTGGTACTGGTTCATGCCTTTGTTGCAGATGTTAGCGACCACATACTGACACTTCAAAGGCGATCACATACCAGGCTGTCTTCCACCGTACACTACGCTTCCGCTCGGCGGCGGCGGCTGGCCGTATCCCGACGGCGGTTGCTGGATACAAGTCAGCCACAGTTGCAACCCTTCACAGTAACCTTCACAGATGAAGACATACATTGTAGCCATTGTGTGGAGGAGGCGCGCCGTAACCAGGCTGAGGGGAAGGCTGGCCATACCCGTAAGGATTCGGAGGAGGATGTTGCTCGCGATACGCTTGGCCGGGGTAACCGCCGCCGTAGGAAGATTGTTGGTGATGATGATGCTGCATTTCTCTTTCGAACGGTCAGTCAACGAAAACGATCAACTCCAGCGAAGATCGAAAGAGACTCTTACTGGTAAGGTTGCGGAGAGCCGTAATTAGGAGGATACGAGTACTGCTGTTGCTGCTGTGGTGGGGGGTAGCCCGGCGGGCCAGAATAAGGCGGATAGTAAGACATTCCTGGCACTGGCGAATAGAATAGTCCACGGGCACGAGTGAGATTAGGCAGCAAGACAGGATATGGGTGAATGGACGATCGAGGTGAGACGAATCAGAAGCGGTTCTGGAACGAGAGATGGCGCAGTTCAGTGTTGGATGGTTGCAGGCGTGCAGGAAGTAGTCTAGACAGCAAGTCAGACACGAGATGCGATGGTGGTGGAGGCACAGCAAAGAATCCGCAAGCTAAGAAGCAGATCAGAATCGGACAAGAAGTGGAGACACTGACGATGATAAAATGAAACAACTATCGATCTAGTCTAGAGAACCAGCGACTTGATGAAGAAGATTTACTACGGAGGCAAATCGAGATGTTTCCCTGGAATACTGATATGGAACTCCGACCACTGTGATTACGACCTGAATAGTATCATAATAATCAGTAATAAACCTCAACTACTCTGTATTCTCATCTCTTTCTTCAATCAAATATTTATTTTTACTTGTATACCATGTTCCTCGGCATCCCCGATAGACCCAGTGCACAACCGCAGCGCTTAGCGCTGAGCCAGCCCCCATCACCAGCAATTTGTCATGCATAATATTAGATCAAGACTGAGATAGCCTCTCCCTCACTGCTTTTATCGTCCGTTTAAATCTATCTAGACTGGGGATCATTTATGAACCATGATCTTCCAAGGCTCGGACAGACCGAGGGTTATCCTCTAGATTTCAGCCTTATGATATCTCTACCCTATGACTTCACAGAAAATATATGAATGTGTGCTCACATTGATTCACAAAAAGATGATTCATGCCATCTTTCCATTTCTCTTTTCGCTTAATTAATCTGACGTCCAATTGTAAGAAAATACTGTAGCTTTGTTCTAGAACGTGGCATAGCTGCAGCATCCTCCACACATCCACACAACCACTATCCACATATATCAAATTTTCCACGGCTGTCTACCATTGTGGTAGAGGTCACATCGAGCCATCATTGCTTCACCGTCCCCGTCTGGGCATGCCGCGTCCACGTCCTGCTCCGAGGGCGCGCTGGGCAGCTCCGGGAGGAAGACCGCGCCCCGGCGCCTGTGGCTGTGCAGATTCTTCGTTCTCTGTTCGCAAGAAAAGGATCTTGATCAGTAGGAATCCACACAAGAGAAAGCCAGAGTCAACTTACTTATTGTCTCGTCTACACTGAGGATCAAGCAGGCAGCTTCGACAGCGGCCTGGATAGCGTTGACCTTGACCAGACTGGGTTCCCACACAAAGGCGGCCATGTTGTCCCGAACACCTTCGTTGTCAAAGTCCACACCCGCCCAGGTATTCTCCTTGCGGTGCTCCACACGCAGTCGGTTCAGAATGTCGGTGGCATCGAAACCAGCGTTGTCGCAGAGTTGACGGGGAATCACCTCGAGGGCCTTGGCAAATGCCCGGATGACAGCCTGCTGCTTGGAGGGATCGTTCTGAGCGAAGTCATGCAGGTAATGCGACACCGCCATCTCGCAGGCACCACCACCGGCAACGATGGTCGTGTGGCGGAGAGCACGCTTCACAATCATGATAGCATCGTGCAGACTCCGTTCGACCTCGGCAATGAACTGCTCAGCTCCTCCGCGCAGCACGAGCGTGCAGGTCTTCGCTCCGGGGCACTCGGAAAAGATGTTGTAACGTTCACCACCAATCTGACGCTCTTCGAAAGAGCCGCATGTACCCAGATGACGATCCTGGATATCGCTGCATGTCGACTGCGTCGCCGCACCGGTCGCCTGGCACACCCGGTCCATATCGTCCGAAGAAACACGACCCGCACAGAAGATGTCGCGATCAGCAAAGTACCTGTAGACAGCGTAGAAATTAATTAGAATATTGTCAACAACGTAGAGCGTGCACTTAAACGTACTGCGTGGCCAAATCACCAATAGGCAGTTTGCTGAGAACAACCTTGGCGCCGGTCTTGTAGAGGGCCTCGAGCTTGTTGTAGATGATCTGCCACTCAGCATCGACGATAGCCTGATACTCAGAAACCTGCTCAACTCGGACCTCCGCGTTGTCCTTTTCACTCTTCAACTCGAGCTCCACATTCAAGCACACAATCTTGGGGTTCTTGAACGACTTGGGCTGCTGCTCGAAACCGGCGTAGGAGAAGGTCTTCTTGAAAGCGACACCGTTGACGAAGAGCGAGTCCTGAAGGCCACCACCGGTGACCTTCTTGATACCAATCAACTTCTCGTTCAGGTCATCCTGGTCAAGCGACAGCACAGCATCCACCACCACTACATCACCAACGTCAGCCCGCTCCCAAGAGCATCAGAGGAGAGCAACTTACTCTTGGTGAAAAAGTCCGAGTTGCGCTTGATCAGCTTGCTGTTCATCGCTGTACCGGCAAGCCTCCGCAGCGTCTCGTACTTCTTCTCCTCGCTGCCCGCCGCATCGAGGATATCCACCGCAATCTCCTTCACCTTGTTAACGGCCACAGCACCCGCTTTCCGTAGACCCTTGATGATGGTCTGTGAACTGACGCCTTGCTCCACAAGGTCCCGGACTTCCTTCAGAATCTCGCCAGCCAAAACAACGACCGATGTTGTTCCGTCGCCAACTTCGGCATCTTGGGATCGCGCAATATCGGTGAGAATGCGAGCGGCGGGGTGGACGATATCCAGAAGCTGTTGCCACACGCAATCAGTCATTTGTCCTTGAAGGAATACAAATCCTAGATGGACGTGTCTCCAGAAAACGTACTTTCATTACTGTCGCTCCATCGTTGGTGATTGTCTGCTTGCCGTTGCTGTCAACGAGCAACAGGTCTCCTCCGTACGGTCCGAGAGTGGTTTTGATCGTAGATTGCACTGCGACACAGGCATTGATATTTGAAAGAATCTGGCCCTTTCCTTGAGAGGTATCCGTGCCTAGAAACAAAAGCAGCGTCGTCAGTAAATCCTAGGTCAGACGGACAAATGACGGGGTTGATGCGGCTACGGACCCTCCTTCAGCACAATGATGGTGGGTGCTTGGCCTGCAAAGGCCATCTTGCTGGGCAATAAAAATGTGTGATTGTCAAACGAGGAAAAGGGAAGGGAACGAAGAAGTTGTGATGGCTCAGGAAAAAGTGAAGATCAGTAGTCAGTGTCCTGAGTGATCTCAAGATTGACAGCTCCGGGGGTGCTCTCGACCAAAATTTCCCAAAGCTCCTCATCGAAACCCCCCGTCGCCAAACTGAGGCGGTGACCAATCAAGACTCGCTCCGCAACCCTACCTATGGACTTTGATGGTATTCTACCCCTCGCCAGGTAACATATTACAACAATATCGATGTGAAATCGAATGAAGAAAGTATATTATTGTTACTGAACCTAAGATTTGCTTTAATCAATGTTGGTATCACAATATTCCGATTATATTTACAGGTATCTATAAGATAGTTTGACCACAACGGGTAATAACCAATGCAAGCCCAGCTTGAACCCCCAAACGCTTAACGCCAATAGAACTCAGAACCAAGAAAGTAAACTTAGTTGAAATCCAACTCATCATCCGGCGGTCCAACGTACTCGTACTTCGATAATAAGTCATGCTCATGATGAACTTCATGTACTTGCGGAGGCACGAGACCGAGCGCTTCATGGCGTAACGCATCTGTATCAGAAGCGTCCTCAACCATCATGTGGTAGTCATGCGCTGTATGATGCCGTACGGCATCTTCAAAGCTCGAGTGGGATAAGCTATGATGGCCATGCGTGTACGGGTCAGGCATACCATCATGGGTGTGGTGGCCTAGGCCGTCATGGGGATGGTGACCCAAGCCATCGTGAGAATGGAATCGTGAAAGCTGCTGGTTTAAGTCAATGATTTGCGGATCGAGGGGCATAGTTGTATAGTCGGTGATGGAATCTACAGGTCCTTGGATGACCGGTGGATGTGTCTGAGCAAACGGATTGTGGCTTTGGTGAGCATCAAGGGAGGTATTGTCCATCAACTGTGTGGTTTCCATGGTGCTTGGTGTCGACAAGCTCGTCTCAGTCTCGTGGACGCTCAACTTCTCCATGGATGCAGCACCGTCATGAAGTAGGATGCCGTTACTCGGTGGCAGTTTGAGCGTCTCTTTGCACTGGGGACAGTCTCGAATGACTCGACTGACGGTCTCTTTGATCCTAACCCAGTGATATTTCACCGCGATGGCTGCAGTCGTCTTGTTGATTCCAGCATGCTGCTTGAGATGAATAGTTCGAGCGATCTCATACTGTTGCTGGGGATCTGATACGACCTCTTTGTCCTTCAACATCAGCTTATCCGAGTCTCCGTCCTTCCCCTCTATAAGCTTGTAGTGGGTGGCTGCACTCCTCAGCCGACTCTTCTCGGCTCTATCCGCACCTCTAGGGTATTTAGAATGCTTCAGATAATATCGGATCTTGTCGAAGCGATCTTGCGTGAATGAATCATCGCCTTCAGAACTCAGGTCGCGCCCGTAGATGATTGCATCGACATATTCACCAGGACTTGAAAGTACCTTGCCAGCATTTGGCACCTTACCGATCCGCTTAAAGCCAAGAGCATCCCAAATCCGACAAGAAGCCACGTTGCTCTCGTAAACCAGGTTGAAGACGGCATATGTGTAACCCTGTTTACAGTCAGACTCTTTCAAACTCTATCCCGGATCTCCTTACGACAACTGGGTTGGTGCTTTACTGACCAGTTTAGGGGCCCATTCAAGATATCCCTCGCCCATCAATCGACCTACACCCCGATTGCGCGCCGCATCTGTCACAAGAAACATGCCATTGCAGACATGACTACTACGTCCGGGGTAATTCGGCCGGATATTGAAGCTGCCCAGGCAGATCTTGGTCCAATCCGCGCCAGCCCTTTCCATGGCCTTCATCTCATACACACTTTTAATGTCGCCTAGTAGCATGATTGCCCCAAAGTTGAAAAACCAATACGTCGCGAACTGCTCCAGCGGGATGGGGTCAACCATGGCATAGGTGTCACCCTTGGCAATTTCTTTATTCAACTGATCAGACAGGTAACGCATCAAGGAGGGAGGCACATCATCGGCTGACGAAATAGGCACTAATGTCGCAACGGTGACTCGATCTCTTAGAGTGACCTGTCGCGGAAAAATGGTGTCTGGGATGTCTCTATCGGTTGCTATCACCGCAGCCAGTAGATCTCCGTGGACAGCAGGCATGATGTCGTCCTCGGCCGGGCACAGCCGGTCACGAGACTATTTACCATATTAGTCGACTGAGCAACTATACAGACCACAAATGGTCACGGAACGGAAAAATGATTGAGCCTGCAGAGGCAGACTGCTGGGGAATAAGGTACGGAGTAGAATGGGCATCGTGATATAGCAGACTGCCTGTCATGGTAGACAAGCTCGACTGGAGGAGGAGCTGTGGCAATCACATTACCGATTATAGAAGCACTGACTTTCTGCAGGAGATCGGAAACAACAATAATAGAGCACCCGAGTGTCCACCAAGTCGTTGAAGCGGCACTTCAAGGACCAGCCGTGTATTCTGGAGTCCGGAATGGTGTGAACGCAGAAGAGAAATCGTCGTCCCGCACTAGACCTGCTGAGTCAGCGGACCGTCGTTAATCCGTCTTAAGGTCTTTATCTCAAGGTGTCTATTTGGAGCCTCAGGCACGACTTCATCTATACCCAAGTGCCACAACCGCTGCTATGTTTTACTTTTAGGCTGATAGGCATCCTTCGAAGACATGATTCAGGATCCGTGGATAAAGATAACTTTCCACATTGATGATCAAGGATCATTATAGCTGTGTGCAGTGTGGTCAGAACCCAGTAGCAGTCTGCCATGCAGTTGTTGAATATATCACACACCAGACGTTCAATATAAATAGTGTCTCGCGACGATATCTACACTACTCCGTACACCAACTGTCCATCCATACTCGTCAAAGTTGAGCAAAAGAAATGGCTTCAGACAGGTCATCGCTCACTCGCTCAGGCCGCAGAGCTGATGTAGATCTATGGATCCTGCTAAATTCAGGCCAATCGTGGAGCTTAATGCTCAAAGTTTCCATACCCAAGCGCTGCTCTACCTTAGGTATGCAAACACAGGTAGATACCTTTTACCTTATGTGCTGCATCATGATTAGCTCAACCCCCGTTCTATGACGACTGGCTCATGGTATGAGGGGCCATGGATCTCTTCATCTTCTACCCAGAGTTGGGCTCGGTTAAGTCCCTTGTGCCTACCTTCACATCAGAACAGTATACCCGGCAGTATCTACAATGACTTCAGCAGAAGCTCCACAGTTCTATGCAAACACACTCGAGCCGATTGAAATAAATCAAAAGAATCTCCTCAATGCATTGACGGAACTACGTTCCGCTACCCGCCGCGGGGCTGAACTGGTGGGAAACGCTGGTCCTGTAGAACCTGATGGAAAGACTGGGCTTTTCATGGGCGTCTTGGGTATATCTTTTGTCTATGTGCGAAGTTGACGAACGTGCGAGTGTATAGACCACTGACTTCTCCTACGGTGCAGGGATCGCTCTCGCTTTTCTGCGACTTGATCATCAAGCGTCGTCCTTGACAGAGGAAGGGGAGACCAGCTCTTCAGATTATCGAAAGTTGGCCACCGAGAGAATCCCAAGCCATGGCCCCAAGATCCCTCTTATGCCAGGGAGATTGTCTCCTCTGGGTTCAGGGAGCCCGCTAGCTGCGACTGTCATGCGTATTCAAGCAGCGGCTAAACTAGGCCGTACCCTCTCTGATACTGATGTCGACAATCTACGCGATGCGGTCGCAGTCGCACTTAAACATGGTCATATTGTCCCCCAGGCTAATCAAAACATGGGAGGAGATGAAGTCCTCTATGGGCGGGCTGGGTTGCTATGGTCCATGCTGAACATGCGAGTTCTGAGTCTGGATGAAAAGAGCACGCAAGCTTTGAAGCCGGTTTTCGAATCTGTTCCGCAACTGATTGAAGTCATAGTTAAGGCTGGACGCCAGGGCTATAAAGACTATGTCCAGGCTTACGGAAAGAGTGATGCGCTGCCCCTGATGTGGACATACAAGGAAGGTCGTTATGGGTTAGGAGCGTGAGTATCTTCTTCACCTGTCTGGAGCGCGTGCGCTATGCTGATGGTCCCAGGGTCCATGGCATGAGTATGTATGCCGAGTATTGATTGACGGAGTAGAGTAGCTAACTTTCAAAGCTGGAATCCTTGCTGTACTTCTGGCGTGCAAAACAGAAGAGCTCAAGGACGGCACCTCGCACGACTACTTCCCTTGGATAGCGGATACCATCCTCGGCCTTTGTAGAATATGCATTGCCAATAACGGCCACCTTCCAACTACTATGCCGCTTCATCATCCTCGCCGAGCATCACCATTGGTACAAATATGTCATGGCAGCCCCGCTATATTACTTCTCCTAGGCTGTGCCAGGAGGAACCGCTACCTCACTTCAAATTTCTGGCAACCCGAATGGGACAAGGCTATCGTCCTAGCAAGCGAGAGAGTCTGGGAGGAAGGGCTGCTTTCCAAAGGCGGGAGTCTCTGCCATGGCATTGCGGGCAATGCATGGCCGTGGCTGCTTTTGCACGACAGCTGCGAGTATGACGAGGAGTTGCTGGAGATAGCGAAGCGGAATTACGGGGAACGGACAAAGACAAGTACTGTCGAACAACTACAGCCAGCGCTCACAGGAGACTACTTCCTGTCTAGAGCACTTGCGCTACTGCTTCATGCTCGGGAAACACCCCCTTACAATGCCTCTCCGGGATCATCGACATATGTCTACCGTATGCCGGATCGGCCCTATTCTCTGAGTGAGGGTCTGTCTGGGACTATGTGCGCATGGGCTGATGCTTGTGTGGTCATTCACGCACGACTGCGAAAGATGGATCTCGAGAAAGACCATGCTGCATCGGTTGCCGCCGCCCTGAAGGGTGATGCACTCTTTCAGGAGTTGGAGAATCGGAAGTTGGGGTTCCCAACCCTGGCCTACCACAGACCTGCAGGTCTTCTATAGGCTGTCCTACCGTACTCTCGGATTCTCCTGTTCGAATGAAATGGTATTCATTAATCCTGGATAATTTATCTCTCTATATACATGATCCATTCCGTTGTTATCTCGTCACTCATGTAGTTACATCAAAGGTTAGTAAATGTCCAACAAATTGTTAAGATGAAACACCCGAAGCCCTAACGCCATGCTAGCATAAACTCATCGGTCAACAGTGGGAATAAAATAATCAATGACGACGTTTGACGTGTGACCAAGCCCAAATAGCTCAGAATAAAGTAAATCCGGAACGATAGATAGGTGGCTGACCAGGAATCTGAGATTTGAACTCGACTCGTTTTGGGAAGAAGTTGCCCTCTGGAGCCTCGACAGCAACTCTCCATCGGCGCCAGCAGTTATTCGACTGATGATGGGTGTCACCGCAAAAGGTACATCGTACCGCGTTTTGTCTTACACGGTGATTCCGTCCTTCCGGCTCTGGCTGACTCTGACTCCGGTTCCTGGTCTTTCGCTCCTGTTCCTCGCGCATTTGCCGTATCACGTATTCATTGATCTCCTCCTGACTAGGCCGCTTCTGGTGTCCCTTGGTCTTGCCATTTTGAGGCACATATCTTCCATCGTGGCTCATCTGCTTGACGACAAACGCATTGATCTCGTCCTGCGTAAGCGCTCGCGGGTTTGGCACTTTGGATGTCGCAGCAACAGAAGCTTCATTATCTGCAGCGTTTCGCACTTTCGCGTCTCCCTGTTGGATGATCTTTTCCCGCTCGATGGCTAAGCTTGCAAGCTCCTGGAACGTTACGTGCTCGGTCGAGTTGGCAGCAGTTATGCGCGGGTCACGCAGCATTGTCGTTGCCCATTCCTTCCATTGCGGACGAGATGTGAGCTTGGTCAGAAACAGCGTGTTGATATGAGCATCGGGGATTTGGAAATTGTCGTCGATTTGCATGAGACCCTCTCGTACAGCCTGGATGAGAGCAATGAATTCGGCAACCATGTCGGACTTGGTGGAGTCGAGGTCGAGGAACTCGCCGACTTGATGCATCATTCGGATATTCCGTTGCCAGGTATCCATGTCGGCCTTTGCGGGGGAGTGATCTCAAGACTTTCTGTGGTCGAATTAGACGGACGATACCAAAGTATCTCGTGTTGATAATCCTTCTCTGGTGATGTTTATGTTGACAGGAGAGAGAAGCCAATAATAATAGTCACTGGTGCATGATGTCATGTGTCAATCTTACTGTATCGTATTTACAGGATGATGTTTTGTCCTTTCCCTTCCAGTCATTCCTGTAACTACCTAGGCAGAAAGAAGTTCACCAGTTTCTTCCAACCTCTTCCACTCTTCCATCAATGGAAAAGGCACAAAGTTACCACATGTCTTTTGCAGGCACTCAGTCCCAGATATCTGGGTAAGCCCAATCTTAATGGCGATCATGCTGTACGGAGTAGATCCGTGGTAGTTGTGTTTCACTCCTAGTCAAGAGCCGAAGAGGCAGTGCCCAATTGACGATCAAGAACTGGAGGGGGCCTGATGCTCATGTTCATTTCTTAGTAGCGCTCGTTATACCGCAGGTGCTCTTTGTGTTCGACTCATCAACTTCAATATATTTTGACTTTTCCACATCGGCATAGCTGAAAATCTGGAACAGGTCCTTGCAGAAGATGCGACCCCACGTTTGAAAGTCGACTAGACACAAGAACGGAGTGACAGTTCGGGACCCACGTTGGACGGAAGATGGACACCGTGCCGCCGTCGTATGAATCTGCAACAGCCAGAGATGCCTGGTCTATAATCGCTCATTATATCCCATCAAGCGACCTATGTTCGGCTGCGCTCGTCTGTCGGAAATGGCACAGCCTTTTCATGCCCTTCCTTTGGGGTGATCCGGCCTCTCATTTTGGGACCGAAAATGATGCCGTCTATGGTGAGATTTGAGGGTCCAACTCGCTCTCTGCGGTTCTCCACTGACAAATGGATACCTGATACCAGTCGCGTTGACACGGTTCAAGAGGACCTTGAAATATGCCCGTCGTGAGGTGCGAATGCTCACCCATACGCTTCATATGCCGCCGGCTCTCTCTGAGATTTATGGCGGCCCGCGACCAGAATGGCTGAGGGACATTCTCGAGTCTCTACCTTGCCTTCAATCATTGATCGTATCCGAATTACCTTTCTTTGATCATAATGCTATGATGGCGTTGAAGAGTCCCGCCAAGCACGAACCACACGATGCAGCGGCCTTCAAGACATATAGCGTCCGCTTGCTGATGGCGGAGAGAGAACCAAATGCAACGTCACAGGGACTTGCAGAGACATTGCTGCGATTCCACGAACTTATGTACCTGGACCTGTCATATACAACTCCTGCTCGAGATCGTATGGTGCTTTCTTCCTTGTCTCAGCTGGAGCGGCTCCAGGTGCTAAAACTCCGAGGTATCGGTTTGAGAGATACTGAAGCAGAGTTCTTAGGCAACGCCATTGGGACCAGGGTCCGTTTCTTGGATCTGCGCAACAATATGCTGACCGATATGGCTGTGCGATCTCTGCTGCAAGCTTCATTTGTCCCTAATGACCTCCCCACCAATGAAGTTGGCTGGAGAGAAGGGTCATTCATATTTCATGATAAACTGCTCAGGCGCGCAGGTTTAGACACTCAGTTTGTCAAAGCTTTGACACAACCTTTGACAGGCTGTTCGTGGGTTGAGGACCTTTCACACGTAGGAATAACACATCTCTACATCGCGGACAACCAGCTTACAGTCGAAGGGGTTGCAAGTCTTCTGGCTTCATCGAGACTGCACGTCCTCGATGTTGGAACGGTTGATACAGCCGAATCCTTGGAGAGGGCAAGACAAGCGACAATTTCTTCGCCTCTGAACAGGAAGCCGGCTAGACTCCCTGGGGCCGAAAAATTGATACCAGTACTTGGGTCTATCGCCAAAGAAAACCTGACATATCTTCGAGCTCACCATGCTCTGTGCACAGCTGACACCTCTTTTAAAGAGCCTGACTCAACGCGGGACTTACTACCTGAGCTTCCAGACGAAGCCAGCAGTACCCTTCAGCTCGGGGCGGAAATGGACGCCGCGAACGAGATTCATGAACTATCTGCGGAAGCTCATCCTGTTTGTGAGCTCGAAGCCACCGAGATTGCCAGGCTTTCCAGGCCGGCCGGTAATGTGGATGAGAGCCTCAAGCCGAGCACTCACCAGGACGACCCTCTACCTCAGGTGAGAAGGGGTTCCGTCTTTGCTCCCGAGGTAGTTGAACCAAACCAGGATCGGGACAATAATGGCACGATCACAGCCGACCGTAGTGGAACAGTGAATTTTGACCCTCTCACGGCTAGCACAGCGGCACTTCAGCCGGTTTCACAATGTGCCTCTCCAGTTTCACATGAGGATTTTCGAGCACAGAAAATCCGAGAACTGCTTGCCAAAAGGCCTAAGAATCAAAGCTTACCTCGCCGCGATGGGAGCGGAGGGAGCTTTCCGTATCTGCATCCTTCCCACGTCCCTCACCTCGAGACTTTAGTGTTGACTGATGTTCCGTCGCATGTGCCCGAAGGCTCCCACATTCTGCGTGCGCTGATTCGATTTCTAACAGCCTGTTCGAACGAGGCCTTGCTAGCTTCTCTCCAGGCGGGATCGGACTACTCCCTTCCACCTGGGCGAGCGCGAGCTCGCGCTGAGCAGGAACGATCTCGATCGCTGTTTGCTCTGCGTCGCTTGGTACTTGAAATCACTCCCACGACTCACCTGACAGGTCCAGCCCGGATCAGCCCGTGGAAATCCACGAATGAGCAAAATGGGACGTTAAGATCCAGTACCGGTGACCCTGATTCCGAGAAACTGTGGTCAGCAGCCACAGACGACTTTAGTTTCTTTGGAGAAGATGAATGTGGTATACCCGAAAATGATCCGGGGAAATACTTTCCTCTGGGTATACTCAACGAAAAGGTGACGCTCGTACCGGAGGACGAAGATTCCGGCCGTTCTGCACCTCCAGAGGCAGATGCGCCTTTCACCTCTACTTCGCTTCAGCCTGCTGGGGTTCGTTCTCGAAGGAATCAGCCGCAGACTGGCTCGAGCTCGGTACCCGGCTCTGTAGCTGACGCTCGATCGAGCTCCAGTATGGGCAACAAAGGTGATGGAAGCAACATGCCCGTTGCTGATACCAAACTGGTCGACCTTGTCGCAGCATTGGCTACCTTCCGCCGAGCAAAAAGGCTTGAGTACGAAGAAGTTGTCCGAGCCGATCGAGAGAGACGAAGCATGAGCTGGACTGCATCTTCCCATCTGTCACCCTCAGCCGAACCCAATCAACCGGTGTCTCCGAGTTTGAGTGCAGGAACCATGGCAGCGGTCTCCGCACCCCATCTATCCATCGCGCAATTCGTCGAAGGACATTGGAAAGGCGAAGTAAAGATCGTCCGCAACGCAGCACCAAAGGGGCGGACTGGAGTCGTGGATATGTATGGGAATTACTTTGAAAAAGGATATTTATATCCTTGAACGTGATATATTTATTGGCTTACTTGTCACTGGTAACTTAGCATGGCATTAGATGTCGGGCAGAATTTCTTGCATTGAGGAAGTGCATAGGCGATCGATCGACTTTTGGCAAATGCATTGGTCCTGTTAAATCAAGAGATCTTCTACTGTAGCCCTAGTCCAGTTTGAATGGGTCAAACGCTCATGTTGGTCTTCTACTGGTATTCATGGCGGAAGAGAGAAAGAATTATGGTAGAAGAGGAGACCGGTCTCCTCGCATTTATTCCTCATTCCCAGACTTTCTCTAGTTCATGCACAGTTACCCTATGGACAACCGAGTGGCTTGGAAATCGTTTTTTTAATTTAGATTGCATCTCCTGCTCACGGCGACAGGGAGCGACCATGATGCCTTGTCATGCCTTTTTTCGAACCCCCGAAGACAGACTGAAACCCATTCATTCCATTTTGAACCGAGTAAGAAAGTTTGTATGAAAAAGAAACGTCACAAAACAGAAGTTCTTAAGACCAATCCCATTTGATCATCTCTTTTTCCCTTCCTTACATAGCCTTGGCGGCCTGAGGGGGAGCCAGCTTCTTGCCGTCCTTGTTGTACCTGATACGCGGGGGAGGAGCACGGTTACGACGACCTTCCCGGGAGCGGACACTGTAGTGGCGACTGGTTAGCAAGGCCTGATTCTCTCCTTCACGCTGCGAAACCAAGTAGACTCCAGGCAGTAATCAAGGATGGGGCGGTGCGTACCGAACGATCTTGCCGTGGATAGCGCAGGAGACGCAGTACTGCAGCTTCAGGTACATCTTGGGGACGGCATAGTCGGTGAAAACGGAGGCGTCAGAGATATCACCTGTGTTTAAGAAGGTCTCGGGTCAGCTCCGTTGTCTATCGGCTTTCATTTCCCCCACGTCCAGTCCATGCGTCGAGCTGTGATAGCTTCGTCCAGAAGACGTATCCGTCCAATCCAGTTCCGAATCATCTCAACGGCGCAGTACGGACGTGGTTTCAATGGTACGGGTTTGACAAGGGTTCGAACGTACGGATGGCAGCGGACTCAACCATGTTGCGGATGGTGAATCTCTTGATCGCCTTGTCCTTAGGAGTGCAACGAGCGCAGTTGGAGCAGCGCACGGGCTTGACGTGGCCGCGGCCGTTCTTGTTGCGACCGCTGCAGAAAAAGAACAAAATGTCAGTATGGATCGATTCATTCAAGAATTTGAAGTCCAATATTTCCCCTCCTCTTTCAATTCCATCATAGAACCACCGCATACACAGGAGACATTTTCGACAAGCGGGAAATCAGGGCGCTTCCTTCGGCGGTGGCGGATCTTCAAATTTGACAAGCGGTTGAACACAGGGAAAGGAAAATTCGCTCTTACTTGTTCGCCCTCTTCTTGACCATTTTGACGGATTTCTCTGCAAGGTACGGTCAGAGATTTGAAGTTGTAGAGGGAGGGGAGGCGGCGTACTTGGCTGTCGGGTTTGGTTGTCGTAAGGCACTGGACGCTCTCGATCGCTAGTCGTGAATGAGGTTGTGCCGGTTTGTGTGGAAGCCCTATGCCCTTAAGCGAGCCTCGGTCACGGGATATTGCTGGTGCCTCAGGTATTAGGCATTCGCAGTTGGTGGCCTGACAGCCTAAAACCAATTAGATCCTCACGTGCGGATCCAGGGTTGTCGAGTGAAAGCCTAAAATAGACTAAGGTAGGTAGTGACCGGGTCGTCCCAGCGTTACGGGTCTTACGGCATTACGGTACTCTGTACGGTCCACGGATGTACCTTACCTAACCATTCCTGACGGGGGACTCGTACCACTCTTTGGTTTCAACACGGCGGCTCCACGTGAATGGGGCGTATTGTTATTACCCATTGTTTATCCCTGCCCAACTCTGGCCGTCATTAACTCACTAACAGCCAATAGTTGACCCTCGAACTCCCTTTAAGACAACCCCTGTTCGTCCGTATCTTTCTCGTTGTACTTAAGGTAGTCTGTGTTGGTGGTCTGCTGCTCATCCCTAGTGGTACGTTGTACCTCTCTATTCCGTTGAAAGTCTCTTTCATCTTCGCTTTTGAGCTGACACTGACTCGAGTTACTCGTGCTCAGATCCCTGATACCTGTACATCGAATAGGTCTAACAACATTCTCGTCTCCCTGGTCAACCATTTCTAGCTCTCTCGGTCTGTGACATCCCCTCACCGAAAATCCATCCATACCGATCGGTGCAATGTCGGCTGCAGGAGGGACCTATCGGGGCACAACAAGCCAGAAGACCCTTGGAAGAGGGAGGCTGCCGGACTTTGAGAACAGTCCTTCATCCCACATCCCGCGACCTCGACCAGAAACTTCAGCATCAACGCACACACCCTCCAGCGAAGTCGGAAGTTCCACCATGAGTGCTGCAACTAGGCAAAGACAGAACCAATCGAAGCGAGACGAGGTCAGTATTCCCTGGTGGCCTATTCTTGGCCTCAATCTTCTGGTTGCATCGCCTTGTATTCCCACCTATCCCCTTGTTTATGGCTTCCCACAGACCGTAGCGAACAGCAATCGCTACCATGAGAATTAATTCTAACGCGCTGCTATTAAGGCTATTCGACGCAAGATGGAGGCGGACCTCAATAAAAAGAGGCACCAGGCTCCAAGAGCGCATCGCACGCGCAAAGCTCCTCCAGGAACCGTGCTGGCGTTGAAGCCTAGTCAGGCCCTTCAGATCAAACCCAACACTACCGTCGCAGAAGCCGCACAACTGATGGCTGCGAAGAGAGAAGACTGCGTTCTTGTCACAGACGATGATGATCGCATCGCCGGTATTTTCACTGCGAAGGATCTTGCGTTTCGTGTGGTCGGAAATGGTCTAAAGGCTCGCGAAATTACTGTTGCCGAGATCATGACGAAGAACCCCCTGTGTGCGAGAACAGACACCAGCGCGACGGACGCCCTGGATCTCATGGTCAGAAAGGGCTTTAGACATCTGCCAGTTATGGATGAGAACCAGGACATTTCCGGTATCCTCGACATTACGAAGTGCTTCTACGACGCGATGGAGAAGCTGGAGCGTGCGTACAGCTCTTCCCGGAAGCTCTACGACGCCTTGGAAGGTGTGCAGACAGAACTAGGCTCCACCCAGCCTCAGCAAATTATCCAATACGTGGAGGCACTGCGCTCAAAAATGTCCGGGCCGACCCTCGAGAGTGTGCTGGACGGTCTGCCTCCAACTACAGTATCTGTCCGTACTACTGTCAGGGATGCCGCGGCTCTGATGAAGGAGCATCACACGACTGCTCTGCTCGTGCAGGACCAGGGCTCCATCACCGGTATCTTCACCAGCAAGGATATCGTTTTGCGTGTGATTGCTCCGGGACTGGACCCTGCCACTTGTAGTGTCGTTCGTGTGATGACTCCACATCCCGATTTTGCTCCTGCTGATATGAGCATCCAAGCCGCTCTGCGCAAGATGCATGGTTAGTGGTCTCGCTTCCTCTGAGGCTGCAACAGAATGGCTAACCCGCCCTACTCCAGATGGTCACTACCTGAATTTGCCTGTTATGAACGAGACGGGCGAGATTGTCGGCATGGTGGATGTGCTCAAGCTCACATATGCCACTCTTGAGCAGGTTAGTCAAGGCCTTTCCGGGAATCGTAACTTTCAACTGACCGGAGATGCAAGATCAACTCCATGCAATCGCATGACGACGAGGGCCCCGCATGGAACAAATTCTGGTTGTCAATGGATCACGAGTCCGATTCAATGGTGTCCGGTAGCCACCAAGCGCCGAACCGTTCCCTTCTCAGTCCCGAGTCACCTAGACCGGGTGTTGACAGTGTGCTCCCTAACGAATCCGCGTCCCACCACGGCGGAGATGAGCTTTCGGAATATCACGACCATCACCCTCATCACGATGAGAACGCTCCGTTCCCCTTCAAATTCAAGGCTCCTAGCGGCCGCGTGCACAGAATCAATGTTGTCACTTCCGCTGGGGTCGCTGACTTGGTCGCCCAAGTCACAGCCAAGTTAGGCAACGAGCTGGAGGCAGTCGGAGGTGCGGCCACCGTCGAGGAGGGCAAACTCAGCAATACCGGTTACGCCTTGAGCTACTTGGACAACGAGGGTGACACTGTTTCTATCACCACCGATCAGGATCTGGCAGATGCCATCAGTCTCGCCCGTCGCTCGCACCGTGATAAGGTCGATCTTTTCGTCCACGACCCTGCTCAGCCCCCAATTCCAGCAACGTTGGATCCCCAGCCTGCTCCAGTCAAAGCCGTCGAGGAGAAAGTTTCCGTTGTTGCTGAGGACCGGGTCTCCGAGGAGCCACTTATTCCCAAGCCCCATCAGTCGTACCCAACACGTCCCACCGAGGAGCAGTTCATCGCCGGCGTACCCAATGAGCTTCTACTTCCAGGCGCGATCGTAACCCTGGCAGCAGTTATTGCTGGAGTATTCATTCTCAGCCGCGCGTCAAGTCGGTAGACGATGGCACCGCTGTACATTGTGGTTGATTCGAACTGAACGGCAGGCACGTCATGTATATCTGTCGATCTACTCTATCTTTGCTGTGCCGTCCTTGCAAATCCCAAGAGCGACCTCTTCCCTCCTTCTTTCCCCCATTTTCATTACCATCTTGATTTAATCTAAGTGTGACTGTTCGGATACCGCTAGTTGTTTTTAGTGAGGGCATATTAGCAATGCATATAGCTTTTTCTGAAAGCATGGAAATTTCTGAAGAATTTATCTATTTCTGTAGGGCCGAAGAAGGGCAGTGATGATAAGCAGATGCCTTCATGCCTGGATGCCTGAGACTTCCCGATCGGGACTAGCGCGGCGCTCCCTCGATGGCTGGAATTATTTTTTGGTTTCTGAGGCTTCATTCAACTGGTCCATCCCACATCGCTCAAGGCGCCCTGAATTGTCTCCTTCTGTTCGCCAGCAGCTCCCTTGTCGAGCTGGAATGCTGAGCTGCACTTGTGCTGTGCATTGTCTGGATTGATCATCGTTCTTATCTAGTCAGATTACTAGTTTTTCTCCAACAGACACCGTTCAACGGAGTTGTACTTACACCTACTGTCCTCCCCCACCAAAGAAAAAAAAATAACAAGCAGAAAAGGGAATACAGTCCCCGTCCACCAGCCCAGCTTCAGCGCTGGATACACGCAATAATCACCGTTCCTAGACGGGATACAACCAATCTACAGCTGAATTATCGTTTCTACGTGACGAGCGATCAACATGTCGCTGCTCCCACCCGAGGTTCACTCCGCGCTGTCCCAGCTGCTGCGCGCGTTGACCACCCCCGACAACACAGTCCGTACTCAGGCGGAAGAACAGTTGAATAATGACTGGATTCAGAACCGACCGGATGTTCTTCTCATGGGCTTGGCCGAGCAGATTCAGGGTGCGGAGGACACAGTAGTAAGTGATACAAGTTTCGTCAGGGGCTGTAGAGGACCGTGCTTGGTGTAGGCACAGAGACAGACTGGAAGCTTTCTGCCACTGCGGACTTGAACCCTGTGATCGCGTCTTACTGAATTCGACTGATCTTGGTAATCTTCACCGCAGACGCGTACATTTGCTGCCGTGCTTTTCAGAAGAATCGCGACCAAAACACGGAAAGACCCAGTTACAAATGAAGCCAAGGAGCTCTTCTCAACACTCTCCGGGGAACAGAGATTGGTCATCCGCCAGAAGTTGGTGACATGTTTGACGACGGAATCTGGGACTGATGTCCGGAAAAAGATTGGCGATGCAGTCGCGGAGGTTGCCAGACAATACACCGATAACGGTATGCGCGATTTCATGGGTAGTGAAAGGATTGCATATCTGATAATGGTCTTCTCTAGGCGATCAATGGCCCGAGCTTCTCGGCGTGCTTTTCCAGGCCAGCCAGTCACCCGAGGCTGGCTTGCGGGAGGCTGCCTTCCGCATTTTCTCGACCACTCCCAGTATCATCGAGAAGAACCACGAGGATGCCGTTTCAGGCGTGTTCGGCAAGGGTTTCAAGGATGATGTTGTCTCTGTATGTTGGGACCCTTCAACATAACGTTCGCGGGAGTCCCGGTTGACCATTGTGCTTGCAGGTTCGCATTGCGGCTATGGAGGCCTTCGCCTCGTTCTTCCGGTCTATCTCCAAGAAGTCTCAGCCCAAGTTCTTCGGACTCGTGCCCGACATGCTCAACATTTTGCCCCCTCTGAAGGAGGCCTCCGAGAGCGAGGAGCTATCTTCCGCCTTCTTGGCTCTCATTGAGCTTGCGGAGGTTGCCCCAAAGATGTTCAAGGCCATGTTCAACAACCTGGTCAAGTTCAGTATTAGTGTGATTGCCGACAAGGACCTCAGCGACCAGGTCCGCCAGAATGCCTTGGAGTTGATGGCTACATTTGCCGATTACGCTCCCTCGATGTGCAAGAAGGATCCCGAGTTTGCTCAGGAGATGGTAACCCAGTGTTTGAGCTTGATGACCGATATTGGAGTCGACGACGACGATGCTTCGGAATGGAATGCGTCCGAGGACTTGGACCTGGAGGAAAGCGACCTCAATCACGTTGCTGGCGAACAGTGTATGGACCGTTTGGCCAACAAGCTCGGCGGCCAGGTTATCCTTCCGGCGACCTTTGCTTGGATCCCCCGCATGATGTCGTCCTCCGCCTGGCGCGATCGCCACGCGGCGCTGATGGCCATCTCCGCCATTTCCGAGGGTTGCCGTGACCTGATGGTCGGTGAACTCGATCAAGTGCTGGCCCTGGTTGTCCCGGCTCTCCAGGACCCTCACCCACGTGTCCGTTACGCCGGCTGCAACGCCCTGGGCCAGATGAGCACCGACTTCGCCGGAACGATGCAGGAGAAGTACCACAACGTTGTGTTGAACAACATCATCCCCGTTTTGGATAGTGCCGAGCCGCGAGTTCAGGCCCACGCGGCCGCCGCTCTGGTCAATTTCTGCGAAGAAGCGGAGAAGAAGGTGCTCGAGCCGTACCTTGCTGATCTTCTGAGACACCTTCTGCAGCTTCTGCGCAGCGAGAAACGTTATGTGCAGGAGCAAGCGCTGTCCACCATTGCCACGATTGCCGACTCGGCGGAGAACGCCTTCGATCAGTTCTACGAGACCTTGATGCCATTGCTCTTTAACGTCCTGAAGGAGGAGCAATCCAAGGAGTACCGTCTGCTGCGTGCCAAGGCTATGGAGTGCGCGACTTTGATTGCTCTGGCCGTGGGCAAGGAGAAGATGGGACAGGATGCGTTGAATCTCGTGCAGCTGCTCGGCAACATTCAACAGAACATTGTCGATGCGGATGACCCGCAGTCGCAGTACCTCCTCCACTGCTGGGGCCGTATGTGCCGCGTTCTTGGCCAGGACTTTGTCCCTTACCTGCCAGCCGTCATGCCTCCTCTACTGTCGGTTGCGGCTGCCAAGGCCGACATCCAGCTGTTGGATGACGAGGACCAGATTGACCAAGTTGAACAGGATGAGGGCTGGGAGTTGGTTCCCCTGAAGGGCAAGATTATTGGTATCAAGACTAGCGCGTTGGAGGACAAGAACACCGCCATCGAGCTGATTACCATCTACGCTCAGATCCTGGAGGCTGCTTTTGAGCCTTTTGTGCTGGAGACGATGGAGAAGATCGCCGTACCTGGACTAGCCTTCTTCTTCCACGACCCTGTGCGGGTTTCCTCCGCCAAGCTCATCCCTCAGCTCTTGAACTCGTATAAGAAGGCGCACGGGGTGCAGTCTCCCGGATTCGCTGCGATGTGGAACAGGGTAGCTGAGAAGATCATCGAGGTTTTGAGCGCCGAGCCCACTGTGGACACTCTGGCGGAGATGTACCAGTGCTTCTACGAATCCGTCGAAGTGGTTGGCAAGAACTGCCTGAGCCCGCAGCACATGGAGGCGTTCATCGAATCTGCCAAGTCCACGCTGGAGGATTACCAGGTCCGTGTCAAGGCTCGTCTTGAGGAGCGCGCCGATACGGAAGAGGGTGACGAAGAGGACCTCGACTACGAGTACGCGGTCGAAGATGATCAGAACCTGCTGAGCGACATGAACAAGGCGTTCCACACGATCTTCAAGAACCAGGGCACGACCTTCCTGCCTTCATGGCAACGCTTGCTGCCATTCTACGATGCGTTCATCACCAGCCAGGACCCGACCCAACGGCAATGGGCTCTGTGTATCATGGACGACGTACTGGAATTCTGCGGCGCCGAGTCGTGGAATTACAAGGACCATATCATGCAGCCCTTGGCCGCGGGTTTGCGCGATGAGAATGCTGCCAACCGGCAGGCGGCGGCTTACGGAGTCGGTGTTGCCGCTCAGAAGGGTGGCCCTGCCTGGAGCGACTTTGTCGCTGCCAGCATCCCGAGCCTGTTCCAGGTGACACAAATCAACCAGGCTCGTACCGAGGAGCATGTGTTTGCGACCGAGAACGCCTCGGCCAGTATCGCCAAGATCCTGCACTATAACCCCAGCAAGGTGCAGAATGCACAGGAGATCGTGGCGAACTGGATCAACACACTTCCTATCACTTATGATGAGGAGGCTGCGCCATACGCTTATTCCTTCCTTGCCCAATTGATTGACCAGTACGTGTCACCCTTCGTGAGTGTTCTTTGATTTGACTGATGCTGACCATTGACAGACAACACCCGGTGGTGATGTCCAATGCCGACAAGGTGTTTGGATACATCGTGCAGGCTCTGGAAGCCGAGACGCTACAGGGCCAGACGGCAGGACGCGTGGCCAACTCGGCGAAGCAACTGGTGGCCGCTACAGGGCTGAATGCAGAACAAATCCTGGCAGGAGTGAGCCCTGACAACCAGGCGGCGGTGCGAAGCTACTTCCAGTAGCCTTTCTAATATATTTTTTATCTCCTCTCGGTATGATCTCGATATGCATGCAAGTATATGAATACAACTGGCAGTTATGATTTGTCGATTGCGTTATTTGATTTCTTTATTCCTGTGATATACAGCGTGTGCGAGAGTACTGATCCTCGAGGGATTATCGATAGTATCTCGTTGAGTTACAAACCATGACTTTGGATTGAATAGACAGTATCTCATCTAGTGAAAGTAAATCATACTCTGTAATGTGATATACGGCTTTATAATGGCCAAATCACTCCACAACCATCTCCAGGATCTCCAGCACTTGCTTCTTGTCAGTCAACGGCACAGGATTAGTCTTGCACCAGCGATCATGCAGACTGTTGGCCGCCAGCTCGTCCAGCGCATCCCTCCCCACCCCAACCTCCTTCAACGAGCGCGGCATGCCCAGCTCCCGAATAACCGCATCCAAGACATCCCCCAGATCCGCTTTGGAGGCATCAACGCCCCGATCACGCAGCACCCTGCCCACCTCCCCGTTCCGCACAAGAAACTCCCGCACCCGCTCCTGCTGCTCCCGATTAGCCCCATGCCTCGCATTGAACTTGCACACAGCAGGCAGCAGGATACAGCTCGTCTCGCCGTGCCCGACCCCAAGGGGCCCAAGCTGATGGCCTATCCCATGGCTGGCGCCCAGCTCGACCGCCTCGGACCCCGTCAACGACGCCATGGCGTCCACGGCGCCAAGCTGGCACTGCAGACGCGCGTCGGTTTGGGTCCGGTCATGCTTGCACCGCAGCAGGCCCGGGACGAGCAGATCGAGCGCGTGCAGGGCGTGCTTGTCTGTTTTCTCGGACGTGCCGGTCGTGGCGCATAGCGTCTCGACGCAGTGGTCTACGGCGCGGATGCCGGTGGATAGCCAGATGGTGTCCGGGGTTGTGGACGCGAGGTCCGGGTCGAGGATGACGAGCTGGGGCCCGCGCGTCGGCGCCGCGAAGGAGTGCTTGCGGCGGGTGGTGTCGTCTGTTGCGCCGGCGAAGTTGGAGTACTCGCCTGCGGAGAGGGAGGTGGGGATGGAGACGATGGGGATGGTGGGTGGGTGGATGTCGGGGCGTTGGGAGGGGCCGGTGGCTAGAGATGCGAGGTCGGATGCTGTTTGGACATTGTTTGCGAGCGCCTGCAGTCACTCATTAACCACTTTACCTCTCCGGAGGTACTCAGAGAGAGGAAATGAGGTCATACCAATGCAACCACCTTGGCTCCATCGGTCAGACTGCCCGCGCCCAACGTCAAGAGCAGGTCGGCCTCTGCTCGGCGCGCATCGTGCACGATTTCCAGGACTTCAGACCATAAGGTATGGCTCTGCATGCCGATCCGGCGGCCGACGACCTTTTCCGGTCCCAGCGCCGCGGTCAGACGGTCCAAAGCATCTGTGTTGCGGGCTAGCGAGCCCGAGCAAATGATGTAGACTTGTGAGGCCTTGAAAGTATCGGTGACGTGGTGGGCGGCGGCGGCGGGGAAGGGAATCCCATACGAGAGCAGAGGACGCGGCCGGTCGGCGAAGGCCGGACGAACTGTTTCTGGCATTACGAGTGAATGGATTCTGAAAACTCGTACGATCAGAGTTGAGTATGTATATCTGTGTTAAATCCCAGAAATATAGACAGTTGCAGGGGAAGGATCAGACGTGGGGCTGAGGGGATTTCTTGATTTCTGGTCTAAAGAGATTGCATCATGCGTCATGCATAGAACTAAGGTAAGGTAGAATTCAAACTGATTCAAACTGTTGATTGGATATCTTATAACAGACAGAACGTACATACACGCGAACGCCTCCATACCCAGAGATGTACACAACTCTTTTTGGTGAATTACCACCGGTATATAAATCACTGTTGCCGCTTGGCCAACAAGTTCAAGGCACTTCCGGCCAGGATGAAGCCACACTGGTCCTTGCTCAGAGTGTGATTGACTGGAATCGTCAGCTTCTCGCCGTTCTTCTTGGTGACCTGCAGCTGGACTGATCCCTGGCCACCAGACTGCAGTGTCTCATACAGTCCGACAGTATCGACCCGGTCGCATGCGTCGATGCGGTCGTAGTCGGCCTTGTCGGCGAACGTCAGAGGCACCACACCCTGCTTCTTCAGGTTGGTCTCGTGGATGCGCGCAAAGCTCTTGGCCACGATGATCCGGCCACCCAGGTACCGAGGCTGCAGCGCCGCGTGCTCACGCGCGCTACCCTCGCCATAGTTGTCCTCGGCCACAACGAGCCATTCAATGCCATCGGCCTTCCACTGAGCAGCCAGGTCGGGAATGGAGTGCTTGTTGCCAGCGTCGTCGTACGCAACGTTCGTCTCACCCGTGGCGGCGTTGACCGCCCCGATCAGAGTGTTGGCGGAGATGTTGGGCAGGTGGCCCTTGTACTTCAACCACGGACCGGCCGCGGAGATGGTGTCGGTCGTGCACTGACCCTTGACCTTGTACAGGACCTTCAAGCCGGACAGCTCGCCCGCAGGAAAGGGAGCGAAAGGCTCCAGCAGAGCGAGACGCTCAGAGGTGGGGGAAACGATGACCTCCACGGAGGCGTCAGGGACGCCCGCGCTGGGCTGGAAGGCAGGGTTACCATCAGCGAACCCAGCACTGGGGAGATCAGAGCCTTGGGGAGGACGGAACTTGAAGTCTTCACCGCTGGGGGTCTTCAGACTGTCGGTCATGGGGTTGAAGGTGGTGCTGCCCGAGTAGGCGAGGGCGGTCACAACCTCGGGCGACGCCAGGAAGTTCATGGTACGTCGGTTGCCATCATTGCGTCCGGGGAAGTTACGGTTGTAGGAGGTGAAGATGGCATTGTCCTCACCCTTGGCGACACCATCCGTTCGCTTCCACTGCCCAATGCAGGGTCCGCAGGCGTTGGCCAGAACGGTGCCGCCTGCCTCGGAGAAGGTAGACAGAGTCTGATCACGGTCCAGAGTGGCGCGAATCTGCTCACTACCAGGCGTGATGAAGAAGTCCGCCTTGGGCTTCAGGCCAGCCGCCGACGCCTGCTTAACCAAGTCCTCTGCACGAGTCATGTCCTCGTACGAACTGTTGGTGCAACTACCGATCAATCCAGCACCAAGAGTCTCGGGCCACTTGTTCTGGCGGACGGTGTCGGCAAAGTCAGACAGACGCACGGACAGATCCGGAGTGAAGGGTCCGTTGACGTGAGGCTCCAGCGTCGACAAGTCAATTGTGATCACCTGGTCGTACTCTGCGCCATCGTCGGCCCGCAAAAGGTTCTTGGGGCCCGATGCAGCGATCTCGGCCGCCGCCTGGGCCACATGGCCTCGGTGCGTCGCCTGCAGGTAAGGAACCATGCTGGGAGAGAAGGGGAAGACCGAGGTGGTGGCTCCGACCTCCGCACCCATGTTGCAACAGGTAGCCATACCGGTGCAGCTGAGCGTCTCGACGCCCGGTCCATGATACTCGATCACATAGCCGGTACCACCGCGGACGGTGAGCTTCCCAGCCAGATGCAGAATGATATCCTTGGGAGAGGCCCAGCCGCTCAGCTTACCCTCAAGGCGCACACCAAGAATACGAGGCGCCTTCAACTCCCAGGGTGCATCCACCAATGCATCCACTGCATCCGCACCACCGACACCAATAGCGATAGCTCCCAAACCTCCCGCATTAGGCGTGTGGCTGTCTGTGCCCAGCATCATCAGACCAGGAGCGGCGTAGTTCTCCAACACACTCTGGTGTATAATACCCGCACCAGGGGGCCAAAACTCAATCCCGTAGCGCTTGGCGGCACTCTCAAGGAAGTCAAACACCTCCCGGTTACCCTCGATAGAGGCAGGCAGATCGGTGTCCGCGCCACGCTCACCCACGATCATATGGTCGCAGTGAATACTGGCGGGCACCGCGGTCGACGGCAAGCCACAGGACATGAACTGCAACAACGCCATCTGGGCCGACGCATCCTGCATCGCCACTCGGTCCGGCTTCAACTTCAGATTGGCCTTGCCGCGAATGTCTTTTCCATTGTCAGTGCCTGTCAACAGGGACTCCTCCGCATTGTCCAGATGGGCGTAGAGGATCTTCTCCGCAAGGGTGAGGGCACGCGAGGATCCCAACACCTTCCGAACCTGCTCGAGATTGCGCACAATCTTAGGGTAAGGCGGCATGCGTGCGGCAGAGGCCTCAGTGGCTAGGCCACGTCGTGTGAACAATTGTTGCGGGGGGAGGCATTTCGGGGCCAGCTATGGAGCAGTGGAGTTAGTCACAGTAGGAAAAGCAATTGTCTCTGGCCTTAAGAATTGCATCCAGAAGCCATTGAGAAGCACTAGAAAAACATACCCTGCGAGAGGCGGTGGCCCGCTGCCAGACAAACTGCCTCACCATCTTGACGCCCTGTGGAAGAGTGGATTGCGGAGAAAGAAGAGACAATGCTCGATCGATGGCAACATTTAATGCCCTTTTTTTGCTTCTTTTCGCCTGACTTATTTGGCTGCAGTCTGATTGGCTAGGACCTACGCCGATGCCGGGGCTGGTATGGACCTTACGGTACGTTACGTACCTAGGACAGGCCGATAAGGTATTTGTGGATAAGGTATTATCCAGGTAATTACGGAAAACAACGCAGCTGAGATTTGGACTGCAAGGTACGTAGGACGTTGGTAGGTAGCTACTTAGGTATCTGAAGAATAGAATCGATATAGATAGGACCTTCTCACTACCTTTCTCAAGACTGCATATGGTGAAAAATCATTTCTGTTATCGAATCATATCATCCCAAAGCGCCCAGACAAACGCCTGAACTAAAATCTCAGGAGAAAATCGCAAACGTTGAAGAGAGAACCTCCAAATTTCAACCCATTGGTACACGAAGAAGGGTACAAGATACAAAGAACATCGTCAACAGGGATTAAGCGCTGATTCTCTCTTCCTCGTCAGGTACAGCCGCCCGCAGCTCCCATACGATGTCATAGCACTCGGCCAGCAGCGCATTGACGCTGCCCTGTCCTTCAGGGATATCGTTTCCCATGAAGAATTTGCCGTCAACTCGCATGTTGTCAATGGAGTTGAGCTGTACGATGTCAACTTCTGAGCCCGCTGGGAAGCCTGGATCGCTCACCTTCATACTGTATGGGTACAGTTCCCGGGAATTCGACACGCCTCCCGATTCTTTGACTTCCAGGAGGCATCGTCGCAGGGTCTGCAACTGATTGTAAACTGGCAGCAACGCCTCAGATACGGGTTCCGAAGAGATCAGAAGTGCGTAGATATAGGCGTAGCTCCTCCGAATGAGGTATAGTAATGTCTGCCAACAATCAGTAACAAGCCTCATCACAACTTGTCGGATACTTGATCCTTACACGCTGCGCATGGATATCTGCCGGTTGCCCTTCAGCATCCACAAAATTTCCGTCGACCCGAGCTTCATCAATACGGTCGAGTTTCCGTTGATATCCGAAAAGGTCGGTTTCCCGAAGAGACCAGGCCTGAGTCACGGAGAGTCGGTCCAACTGGTTACGAATCTCAAGCAATCGTTCGTATTGGTCACGGAAGCGCTCGTCGATCTTCCCCTCTCTGTCAAACAAACGTCAGTCATTCGATCACCAGCGAGAGCCTAGACAGAGAAATGGGAGGGCTGACCGTTCCAGTACAATCTCAGTCCACCGCCAGCACCGGTCCAGTAGTTGTTTGACACCCTCTTGCCCTTCTAGGGGCTTACCATCTGCTCCAACGAAGTTACCATCTTTCATTGTGTCTTGGATTTTCGTCAACTGCTTCCGAAGATTGATCACTTCCGTTGCGGAGAACTAGAAAGCACGCACCATTAGCTCGTCCACTCATTCCCCGAACAAGACATGCCAAGTTTCAGGGACTACCTTTGATCGAGTATTGGCTGCCGCTGTCGACCGCAAGACTGAAACGAGAGTCTCATGGGTGGGTGCTAGCTCAGGACTCATGGCTTCAAGGCCTCGCCGCAATTTATCCAATTTCAACTGACATTGTTCAAGTCGACTTTCCAAGAGCGTCATCAAAGCCGGAGAATGTGCGTCTCGACCGCGCTCGACTGTCTCCTTCATATTGGTCAGGGTCTTGGTGATCGAGCTGAGATCTTTTGAGCTGTAAAATCCAGCCTCTTCGAGGTGATCAAGCAGGCGCTAATGGAACAGGTCAGGAAACAGAATAGTATGCCGGGAACAGCGCAAATGGGGCCGCTATACCTTGACAGTTGTTGCAAGCGAGTATCTATCGTCAGATAATGTTAGTTCAAACAGAAACAGGACAATTTTCAGGTGAATCAGTAACATACACTGCGGGAGCCTCATTGTTCCTTCCCACGGTCAAGAACAGTAACGAGATCAATTGAAAGCAGTCGTCGAGCACGTAGTCGACTAGAAAGAAACGATCAAAGATCTCAATCGTTAGCCCATCTTTCGCCAGACCGAGTATATCACGCGCAAGGCCCACTCAGATGCTAACGTCGGTTGTGTGTCAGCCGGCGGTCTTGTTCCTTCCGCACAGCATTGAGCCTTTCCACCTCCGAGATCACTTCTTCGTATAGCGGGAGCACGTCACGAGATTTGATATAGGACGACTTGTCTTGTTTTAGCAGCAAGAGTGCATCTCTGGTGCGGAGAAGACGCTCCAGGATCGGCTGCTCCAGCGGGTCGAAAGGGACGGGGACGGCGGGGGAGTCACTCATGATGTCTATAGCAGAGAGAAAATGAGATGAAAATGTCGAATCAATACAGTGGCACAGAACCGAGAATTATGCACCGTTTCAAAGAAGAGTCGGCCGTGTGGAGTAGAGGCGAGTAAAGATATCCGATAACCCCTCCAGCTAGTACTAGTAGTAGATAGTGATTGGAAGCTGTCGGAACAAGGAGGGGGGTTTCTATGATGGCATCATCTTTTCCCTATTAGGACTAGGCCAGAATCACGGGAAAGATGGGGACTAATCCCGATGGGGACAGCCCTAAGCGAGGGCTTTTGCACCAAACACACAACTTCCGCTCTGGGAACAAGTGCCAGCCCGACCATCTCCATCGACAAGACAGTAGAAAAAAAAGTCTCCGTCTTCCTCTTCCTCTCTCCTCCTATCCCCATCCCTCTCGAGACTCCCAGTCAAGTCCAACCCGTCGACCACCATGTCTACTGCCGAGCTCGCTTGCTCCTACGCCGCCCTCATCCTCGCCGATGATGGCGTCGAGATCACCGTACGTATTGGTCCATGAATCTCTCGAAAATCTGCGGCATGGAATCAGCAAAAACAACTGCGGAAGAATTGCACGAAAAGAGGAGGAAAATTCAGAATCGCAGCGGAACTGCATGGCAAACAAGGAACTGGGCTGATACATGGTTTTTCTTCGATTATAGGCCGAGAAGATCCAGACCCTCATCGGTGCTGCTAAGGTCGCCGATGTTGAGCCCATCTGGACTTCCCTCTTCGCCAAGGTAAATACTGGACCACCTTTTCGCAACAATCTTATATGATAATGGAATGGGCCCCGCGATCTGGACAAACGCTTACGCTGTGACTTCTTTTTTTTCAGGCTCTTGAGGGCAAGGACATCAAGGACCTCCTGACCAACGTCGGCTCCGGCGGTGGTGCTCCCGCCGCTGCCGTTGGCGGTGCTGCTGCCGGTGGTGCCGCTCCCGCCGCCGAGGCTGCTGCTGAGGAGAAGAAGGAAGAAGGTAAAGACTCGAAAGTTTTGAGATTGGACTGCGCGAACAGGGACACTGATCGTTCGTACAGAGAAGGAGGAGTCCGACGAGGACATGGGCTTCGGTCTGTTCGACTAAACGTCCTAATCCGTTCGACGTTCTTTTTTCTTTTTTTCCTCGTTTATCTCCTATCTCCTTACACTACTCGAATCTCTTGTACCCGATACAACGCGACTGCACGAAGACCAAAAAGGGAAAAAAAGAAGAATCAAACGGACAAGGACATCTGGTGGGACTGGGCGCTTTGCTTGCATGATGGGTTCCGTCGTGACAGAGGTACCGGTACGGATGACGCTAGGATTTCGGGCCGTCAAGTAAAGGGAGAATTGGCATATCCATATCTGCCGAGGGCGAGATCGTTATGGCCGCCCTCGGGTCGAATCATAATAGGTTCTCAGAAAAAGTTTTGCCGTTTGCTTGTTGCTAGATAGTTTTCTAGCATAGTTGCCCAGTTCTCATGCTATGTCTGTCATGCGACCATGAACAAAGGATTCCTTCTGCTGCAATTGTCCTCATTCTATACACCTTGTAAATCCCTGTGTCCTCTCGTCTCCTCGCGCAGTATACAACGTATAACCTCTTAATATACACCGTTGTAACGAATCTTGAAGTCAACCGAACCCCAACGCCGTGCCAAATCTGTAGAATATACTCCGGCCCCCTGTAAAGGAGGAAAGAAAGAAAGAAACACAGAACTTTTGTCGGGATGCAGTACAGAAATGACAAGATATAAAACCAAGCATACTTGCGGTAGTATATCAACCGCTGCTGAGCCATAAAAGGAACGAGATGTCATGATACTGCAGCCGTGAGCTGAGGACTCTGCTCTGCGTACAGGCGAAATTGTACGAAAATGACCACGTCCTCTACCATCGTGCCCAGAGAGCCAATTAGCCAAGGTAGGTTCGTCACGACGTAATTCTTTTCTGTTGAATGGCAGAGAATCTAGTAATGGTTAGACCGGCAGTGTCGTATGATGAGGAGTACTCTTCTACTTACGCCAGCGCCATAGGTAAGATTGCCCATCAATGAGAGGATGAAGAAAAGCAATGAAAGTCCTTATGAAGAAGATCAGTAAGAAGGGGCTTTTCTTGGGTGGTTTACTTGAAGATCAAGGCACATACCTTCGCATGACTTGTCGCAGTAGTTCTTGTAGATCTGAGGAAGTCGCGCACTAGAAGCTTACTGTCAGTCCAGCTCCGCTTCCGTCAGAAGGCACACCCACCCCAGGTAACAAACGGCGCTGATATATCCCAGCACTTGCGCGCCAGCTGCCATATCCACGCCTCCATCACGCTCCTTCGGGGCTGGTTTCCAGACCCCCGACTGCCAGGCGACCGTCCAACCAGCCATGCCGATGACGCAGATTGCCAGCACACTGCTAAAGTTCTTCATCCAAGCACTCCGGCCAACCTCGTTCTCCTCGATAATATTGGCTAGAGCGTCGTCCGGGTGGCCGTGGCCGCCCCGTCCGCTACGCTGCGACGTCACAGATCGGCGTCGTTCCAGAGTGTCGCTGAATCGACGGCCGAGTAAAGGTGTCGTCGGGTCGGGGGTGATGGTGGAGGAGCGCCGACGACGGAGCAGACCTTCGCGACGAGCATTGCGGCTTCGGTAGTAGAGACATTGGGCGATGAGCACACCATCCGCAATACAGAAATAGACCGCAATGGCCACAATGACGGGGACGAGGCCGGCCCAAGCGCCTCCGATCAGGTTGGTGACATCGCCAATGAACCAGACGAAGAGAAAGAGGAGCGAGATGGCTTCAGCATTTCCATTACGGTAGTTTTCAATGAGTTGGGGAACCTGCACGGCGTTGCGATCAGCATTGGACTCTTGTTTATCTCGTACGAACGGTAGATCACGATATCCATCCCGGTGTGAGCCATACCAGTAAGAAAATCCAACAGGTCAAAGAGATGGAACCGAGAAGACCAGAGGCAGCTTCACGCGGTGTTATCGGGACAGAATTTCCCGCGGGGATATCTCCTTGGGCCAGTAAGAGGGACATTGCGATTCTGCAACCCGAGCCCTGCGATTGCAGAAAAGAAAGCGAGCGAAGGGACAATCAACGAGACAGATTAAGCTCGGAAAACTTTGAGCGCCAATCGACGCCGTCTCGAATCGGAACGTGTCTAGCACATTGATAGCGTAGTCACGAGCCAAGGGTCAAAGTACATCCAGCTTTCAAAGCTATCGGATATCTGAGAGAGTAAGAATTGGGTTTCCAAAGGGAAAAATGAAGATTCTCCCTGACGCGACTCTACTGTAGTCTGATACCTGCTCTCCGTACTAGATCCTGTTTGGCGGGCGGATCCGATAAGAGATTGTGACTAAGCAAGTACTGGGATTGGCTGCCTGACTGTAAGGCATTCCAGGTCTCTTAGGATATCACTGCGAGATTGAAGTGATTCTCTAATTTGACAATCCCGAGAGTGTATATCTGGAGGCTGCGCTTCTGGGGTTCATATTTGCTTGTTTTGTAGCCAGAGCGTGGGATATTATGATATATATATGTATGTACCTCTCTACTGCTGATACTTATCGCTGCGGAAGTATATATCTGGACGGAATATCCGCAGAATGATTACCTCTCTATACTACAACTTCATGGCTACTTTGCTTTGAAAGACGGTTGATCAATATATTGCAGCCGGTAAAGGCCGACCGACTTTTATTGCTATACAGGGTATATACAACAAGTTCGCCAAGACCAGGAACTATGGTCAGATTTCGTCCTCGTCGTCGTACTGCTGAAGTTCAAGCTCATTCTCCAGCATATCAACAACCATATCACCCATGATCTCCCTAATTCTGCCATGAAGCAACTCTTGTCGTGCCTCGTCCGGCTGCACAGCATCCAGGCCATCCAGATACTCCGTCAAGGGAGAGTAGTCGACCACGTCACCCCAGTTACCACGATCGACCCCGTACTGATTCAGAAAGGCTTGCAAGCTCTGCATGCCATCTCCCAAAAGCCACTGCTCCAGTGATGCTCCCTGGCCGACCATAGGGAGGCGGCGCTCACCACCAGCTTCTTCCCGGTCGTTATCGGACGAGACTTCGTCGCGGATCTCTTCATTGTCGCCCCCACGGAATCGAGGAAAATGAAGCGCTCCGTTGTTCAGCTGGTCTAGCAGATCGCGAAGCCATTGTGGTCGGCCTATTTCTGGCATCTGCGCCAAGTAGGAAGGCGTTGGGTCCGATTGCTGGCGATGAGCCTCGGAGTCGTAAGGCGGGAGAGGATCAGATGCCGAAATTCGCCCTGAAACAAAGCGTCCGGGCAAATGTGTTGTCACGCGGGGGATATCGGAGAGAACGACATGGCGTGCAATGTCAAGAGTGATTTCTGGAGGTTCAATGGGCTCTTCTTCCTCTGGAAGAGTGTCGGCGATTTCCACAATCAGGGAGACCGCTTCAGGGGTATTCCAGAGGTCCTTGGCTCTGGCAATATAGAGTTCAGTGAGCAACTCGTGGGCGTCCGTCGGAGGCATCTTGCCCCATATGCGCTTGGGCATGGGTTGAATATCCAACTCCTGCGCAAGCTTACAGAATACCCATGGATATCTTGACATGGCACGGCGCAGCTGCTCGCGGCATTCCTTTGGTTTATTCAACCGAAGATATGCTAGTGCGAGTGAGCATTGGATATTGGGCAACCCCGCCCAGTCCTCACTCAGTCTAGTTTGTGTGCACAAATCGACGAAGTGCGCGTATTCTCTGCCCCGAAGCGCCAGATGGTCGATCAGAAGCCTGATGCAATATGGGTCGTCATCATTCAGGCTCAACAGTAGCTTAGCCCATTCATATGCTGTCCTCCACGTTCCTTTCATCCCCAGATTCGCAATGTACCTCCACCCCACAAGCCACAGCTCACGATTTGCCATGTGGACAAAGTCGAGTTTCGCCTGACCTTCCTTTAAGCGATTGCCGAACGACGAGTGAGCCGAGCGCCCAATATTGAACAGAGCTCGCTCGAGGAGATCGGCGGAAACAGCATGATCGCCCTGATGTTTTGCTATCTCGGACACTTGAAGGAGAGTAGAGATGTGGTACGGGTTATATTGCAAGAGGTGTATCATTCGTTGCGGATCCATGGACTCGACGCACATATCAAATTGTCTTTGTACGTCTGTATATGCAGAGTTGTGGACAATTTGGTATTTCGTAGCTCCACTGGGAAGCTTTTCTACCAGCTCCATTCCCAAACCACCACTGGGAGCGCGTGGCCACTCGTCTTTGCCCTGCATGAGAACATTCCGCCGCTGCGTAGTCCCTGCTAGGCTCAGACCTTTGCTGGCAGGACTATACCTACCAGTCAAAGCGCGACCGAGATCAACCGTTTCCCTATTTCTATCTCTCCTGCGACCCGTCCCAGATTCTTCGTCGAAGCTCTCCAATACGACATTCCCAAACAACCTTCGCATCTCATTCATGGCGTTGAGGAATTTAGGTTCAATCGAAAGCAGCTCCTCTGGTGTCCTGGGGAATGATGCGCCGCGGACATCCTCCGTGGACACAACTGCAGCCTTTCCACTGTCAGTACCCTTGGATTCAACCGCTAGTTCCTTTAGGGCCCGATCGATCTCGTCCAGCTCATCATCTGACATGGCATCGGCAGCTTCTCCTGTGGCCGGAAGCTTTGCCACCGCCGTCTTCTTCTTCTTGTTCTTCTTTTTCTTCTTCTTAGTAGAATCCGCGGATTTCGACGGGGCAGGGACATCTTCCGGAGGGTGAGTCACCGTCTCTTTGATATCGTGATCAGATTCGTGTTCCTCATCCCCATCGTCGCCAACATTGAGAAGATCAAAAGCATTCAGCTTCGGCCTTGAGGGCCGTATTACCGGCTCGTACTCATTCAACTCATCGTCATCTTGCTCCGCTTGTAGGTGGGCTTGTTCTTGTTCGCGAAGCTTCTGCAGCTTGCGAATCGCTCGGGAGGACATTCAGGATCGAATGGCGGAGCACGATGAGGCTGTATGTCAGTGATATTCAACCTTAAAATGGTTTAATGGGGATCAGTCCTC
The DNA here is from genome assembly GCA_022814375.1 of Aspergillus quadricinctus. Taxonomy (NCBI): domain Eukaryota; kingdom Fungi; phylum Ascomycota; class Eurotiomycetes; order Eurotiales; family Aspergillaceae; genus Aspergillus; species Aspergillus quadricinctus. The sequence goes on along the minus strand of JAKLNT010000014.1, from coordinate 250,694 downwards.
GAGGGTCAATTTCTGGCAGATATTTGCAGTAGAACGAAGACTGCAGAGATGACGACACAGCCCACTTAGGCTTAGTGCGGGACCTTGTAGCATCAGCAGATTACTTACCGTACGATGCCTTACCAAATTAGTTCCCAATATTACCATACGGGACCGTTATCTATCACATGACGTTATCATCCGCGGGAATGCCTTGATGCCTGGGACCGCCATGTTTCTGGAGATCAACAGTCAGGGCGAATTGTTAACACCATTCTGCTTTTCCGTACCAGCCTTGCTGGATTCTGCGGTTTCTCGATTGTCTGAACGTTACCGCAAGTTCAATGCGTCGCCTGGCCCTCCAGACTTTCCGTACTGCTCGTCGTGTACCAGTATGGAAGGTCGGTGCTAGGAAACCGTGCGCTGTGTCGTTCTCCCATAGCCAGCCTCTAGGTCTCCGTCTCTCCTCCCGCGGACGACATCCGTCCTTCATTCCGGCGACCTTGCACTCATCGATGCATCTCCGAAACTTTTCTGTTGCGGTGATATCGACGGTTGTCGCATCTGGTGCTTGGTACGCTTATCAAGGTAGCAACTCTCAGCAGAGCTCTGGGGCCGGGGTGAATACTACGTCCCCATCGCAGATACGGTCGATAGCTACAGACGCATCTTCAGGAGCGCACGCTGAAGAAGCCGCGGAATCAACCAGACGTGCGATCCTCGTGGACAATGATCAGTTCTACACAGCAACACTATCTGGAGACCAGCCTCTTTACAAGCAGACAGACGATTCCGACCGCCGAATTCTAGAGATGTTGACGCCTGAACAGGCGACACAGAAGTTGAGGAAGAATGAGCAGTCCTTTTTGGTGAGCCGGGGCAAAGGTGTCGTGCGATACGATGTCGTCCAGGTTCCGAGCAACTCGCCAATCGAGGATGATCATGCCGAGAAGATTGTCGAAGTGCCTTCCTCTGTAGCTGCTGCGAACGAAGGCGACTCGACTAGTGATTGGATGTTCTGGGCTGTATTTGATGGTCATTCGTGAGGCTGCTCCTTAACAATCCATACCTGGGATTATTTCTAACGTCTGAGCTAGGGGGTGGACCACCTCGGCCAAACTGCGCAATGTTCTGATTTCATACGTGGCCCGGGAGCTGAACACGACCTACAAGGCTGCAGCTACCAATCCTTCACTTATTAGCCCATCATCCGAAGCCGTAGATGCGGCAATCAAGCAAGCCTTTGTCCGCCTTGATGACGATATAGTGCACACAAGTGTCGACAAGGTCCTCAAATCCAACTCCCGCCGAGCCGCTGCTGAGCTGCTTGCCCCCGCTCTCTCCGGATCCTGTGCTCTGCTGGCATTCTATGATTCGCAGTCCAAAGATCTCAAGGTCGCCTGTGCTGGTGACTCAAGAGCTGTTCTTGGCCGCCGTGGACCTACCGGAAAATGGACGGCAACAGCACTTTCTGAGGACCAGACTGGCGGCACCCCTTCAGAAATGAAGCGTCTGCGGGAGGAGCACCCCGGAGAACCGAACGTTGTGCGTAACGGAAGAATTCTCGGACAACTGGAGCCTAGCCGTTCCTTTGGAGATGCATTCTACAAGTGGAGCAAGCAGACGCAGGAAAAAATCAAGAAGCAGTTTTTCGGAAGAACCCCTCACCCCCTGTTGAAGACTCCTCCTTATGTGACCGCCGAACCTGTCATCACGACCACCAAGATTGAGCCTAGTAAGGGTGACTTTGTCGTCATGGCTACGGACGGCCTCTGGGAAATGCTGAGCAATGAAGAAGTCGTTGGTCTTGTGGGCCAATGGGTTGACCAGCAGCGGTCTGGCAACAACGGAACCAACAAGGCGTGGCTGCAGAGCTGGTTCGGCATGGACGACAAGCATCTGCCCGTGGAGGCACCCAAGGAGACGACCACCGAAGGCCAGCGTCGTCCGATCCGTCAGCAACAGTACGACATTTCGGGCGTTGCCAGTCGTTTTGTCGTAGAAGACAAGAACGCGGCAACTCATCTTGTGCGCAACGCGATGGGTGGCAAGGACAGGGACATGGTTTGTGCTTTGCTCACACTCCCTAGTCCGTACTCCCGCAGATACCGGTAAGCAATACTCATTATCCCTTGCAATTTGCGCTCAGTCTCTATCTTTGCAAATAAACTCACAAGCCTGCCAGCGACGATATCACCGTCGAGGTCATCTTCTTCGGCGACGGCCCTGACAACCGGACCATCACCGTCAACCAGGAAGCCAGCGCGTCGGAGGAAAACCAGAAGGCCAAACTATGATGGCATCGATATTCTGTCGAACCAATAGCATCCAATTGCATTTTCCTCTAGCGCAGGGACGCCGCTTTTCCTACAAGGTCTTCACTTTCTACTGTGTGTTTCTGTTTCTGGAGGGGATCTGTTTCTGGAGGGGATACCATCGAATAAAACTTTGAACCGGCTCTCCTGGGTTGGGCAGACTTGTTTTCCAGTGCATATACTGGCGTGGTCTTGGGATTCGGCGTTGATGATACTACCGCAGTGGCAAACTGGCAATACTTGTAAATTGTTTAGCATGTAAAGTAGATTTGCAATTTTAAGGACTCTAGAGAGGTAGCCTGCTCCCATGTATCTTTTATCAGAATAAGTACAAGTCCCAATGCTAATAAGGAAACAACAAAGTTTCCATGGATAGGGGAACAAGCATAAGGGAATATAATATAGAAATCAAGAAAAATAAATACTAGCCGGAAAATGAGAATTCAAAGAAAACCAGACCAGTGAATTCCAATTATCTGAGTGTGGCAGCGAAGCCATTTACTATGAGTCATGTGAAATATAAGTCACGTGGACCCACGTGGATATAAAAAGCAGTGAAGGCACGTGACGAGGCATGCCCTGAACCAGCTCAGTAAGTATAGATCTGGGGAGTTCAGGTATCCTCTATCTTTGCTCAGGAAGAGAGTTTTAAGACTACATTTAAGGTGCTAGCCTCTACAGTTTAGAAGAAGGAACTTCCCTCTATGTATTTAGTGAGGTGTATAGCTGCTAGGCGTCCACTGTTGGTGTATGCGGACTGATCTTAGATACAGATGGCTAAAGGTACCCAAGGGGGTAGGAAGATGACTATAGTGAATTTAGATATTGAATTCCAGCAGATCAGAAGAGAGAGAGCAGTAGAATACCACTAGGCAACGACAACATCTCTGCCGAGAGGATGGTGTCGTCTCAGATAGCGTCAATCACGCCCCGTTTGGGACGGGGGCGAGCAAGTTTCTCCAAGCACAGTGACTGTTGCTTCCTGAACATTTGCCGCACTTCTCTCACACCATTTGTGTTCACGTCTTTATCCCTATTTCTCTCCTTTCTCAACCTCGAAGTCTTTTCTCTTCCAGACACCTTGTCCAGCTGATAGTGCTTCTTGGGAAAGCAAGTTGATATCCCCTTCTGTTTTGGAATCGCTCATACACTGCAACTCAGCTCGAAAATTTGTAAGTGCCCAGTTGTGTTTCGTCTCTTGACTGATTGCCCTGTTTGTGATCTTGACCGTCTGACAATTCCAATAGGATCGTTCCTTCGAGGCTGCGTCTTTGCCATTCGACGTCTGCAGCAGTCAACCGTTCAACCCGGTAAGTCATTGGGCCTGACTGATAGACCGTCAAGTTCACCAGCTGATTTGGGAACACTTCTCTTAAAGAGCAGTACCAACATGGCAGAGCTCGGATGGGAAGAGGATGAGTTCCTCGACTTTTGGGTCACATACAACGCTGGAATCGAGCAGCTTGATCTTGTGTCCCAAGAGAACAAGTCTGAGAACGCACAATCTCCAGCCAAAAAAGACGCAGGAGCCGAAAACCAAAATGACCCAGGTCTCATCAATCATGGCCTCGGTATTCAACTTCACGAGGATGTCGCTGAAACCGAGAATAAGGGATCTCAGCTAGCTGACCCAGCCACTGAGGACACTGTCCAAATCCCAGTGGAAAATGACAACGGATCCGAAGATAAAGGTGGCGTCCCAGTCGAATCTGCTGCACCTGAAAGCCCAATGACACGCGAGGAAATCATTCTTAAATGGTTGTCTGGCCTCGCAGCTGCGCATGCTACTGAGGACGATATGATGTTCCAAGAGCTTGAAAGCAGAGCGCTTGACACAGTGGAGCAGGAATGGGGCAAGGGTTGGGCTCGCAATCGACGAGCAACTGGGGTTCCTCGCCAAATTCCAAACTACCGCTTTTTCGATTACAGAACCGGCACGTACACCGACTTGCACGGAGCTCCGCCGCCTAAGTAGAGCCTGTCTGCAGCCTGGTCAGCGAGTGCAAGTGTCACATACCTGAGCCTCGCTAAGGCGGCATCGGCACGAGCGGAAAGACATCTTGACTCGGATGGCCTGAGAAATTGTCTCTGTCTTGGCGCTTATTCCACCTATCACTGGTGATTTGATTCTTACACGCTTGGTTTCATCTGTGTTTTCTGTCTCGTTCATCATAGCTGGTTGGCCATCTGCGCTCCCGTGACATGCAATCTTGATCATTTTTTCAGCGATGATGTCTTCTCATCCGGTTGAGGATAGCCAATATGAATCATTCTCCAAGGCTTCAGTGGCTTTGACATCATGTACCTCTCCAGTAAGAAATTTTGCAAAGTAGCAATGTTCGTACTGCTTATCCAGTAAATCATGAGCGCAGAAGGCATCCCGTACAGATAGCCCGAGACGCCGATATTCAAGGCAAGCACTTGGACCAGTACCCTGATACCACGCACAGCCAAGTTCTTTGCAATCTCGATCCGCGGTAAGTCAGCCATGTCAGGTAGAGAGGGAGCCTTCCACCCAGCACGAACGTTGAGTAAGATTGACAGAGTGAGTACAGCTGGAAGAAGGCCGGTCGAGTCTCCAGCCAAGAGGTCAGGGAACCAGAGGGCTCCTTCAGTGGCCAGTGACGGCTCGACCGCCAGGTGGACCGCGGTGCTTGGCTCTGCGGAGGACGGTTCAACCAGAGAGAGGAGGTACGGTACGAGACCCTTGTTGTTTCCAGACATGGCTCGGATGCTCTCCATAACTGAGATCCATATCGGTATCTGCAGAAAGTTGACATATTTCCAGAATCGGGGCACGTTCCATCGCTTGTGCAGTTCCTTCTGCTTCGCATTGACCTTTGTCGCCAACTCTCGGATTGCCTCTCTCGGGAGGATTGGCTTGTCATTCTCGGCATCGACACGCTTTTTGATTTGGGTCTGGAAATGGTTCCTCCATGAATGAAGTAGCGGAGCTAGGTCTTGCTCCTTGCGTGCTTGGATTTTGGTGTAGATCTGCAGCGGCATCGCAACGGTGGTTCGGACGATTAAGGCGGTCAATGGGATGGACACGGCCCATGGGAGGCCACTGATCGAATGAACGGCATGGATGAAGCCAGACGAAACCTCCAGTACTTCATTAATAAAAGGAGATGGCCGCGTGGGGTGGAAATGCCGTATCTGCTGGGCCACCCGCTTACCGGCAGTATGCGGCGAACGAAGCGGATGAAGAAGCGGTCTCATCATTATGGACAGCTCAATTGCTAAAAGAGGGAATTAGGACAAAGTTGAATGAGAGACAAGAAATGAGAAACAGGAATGAGATGAGATTAATATACTCGTACAATGGAGCAATGCATGTGCAGTACTACTGGTCTCCTCACACTAGAAAAAACTAAAGTGATGCTTCAAGAAGCTATGGAAGAATAGTAAGCAGTTCCTCCTTATCACGTGGTTCTGGAGCTACAATACCTGACAGTATGGTATCAAACCAAACAGGACAGAACATTACATACATTACATACACTGCCCACTGTTATCGTCAGGTGTTATCGTCAGGTGTTGTTATCACCAGGTGCCTATCGATAGCGAAAACACCAAATAATACAGCTCCTATTGTGAGCCGAATATCAATCAGTCGGCAGTCGTCAGCCGGACATCCCACCCATTCATTATCTTCTGTCCTCGACTCCTTGATCAACAAGAAAACTCCGTCGACTATGTCTCTTGTCTCAAGCTCATCATGATGCTGTTTCTGTTAAAGACATTACTGACACTTCTCGCCCTCCTTGCGACCTGCGTCCTGCTCCCGCAGCTCCCCTTGGGGGTTCTCCGCTTCGTGCTCCGTTGTGTCGGATGGGTTATTCAAAAGAGAACACGGTCTCGCAGAGAGTACCTGATCTCAAGAGTTCGAGTGGATGAAGAAGAACAGTTGGTAAAGCGAGCCAAATCATCTCCCCGGGGAGAGGATGAGGACTGGGAGAAGGTTGATAGCTCGAGTTCCAGCTCCGGGACAGCTGGCCCCAGTAAGAAAGGCGGGGATAGCGGCAACAAAGGTCCGAAAGATGCAGACTGGGAGGGTATCGTTGGATTCTTCCACCCTTTCTGGTAGGAGAAATCTCAGAAGCTGCACCAGGGATCAACATTGGCTAACCATCTTGAATTGTTGACTTAGTAACGCTGGTGGAGGAGGAGAACGTGTTCTTTGGGAAGCTGTAAGAGCAACACAACGGCGATGGCCCAAGGCAATCTGCGCTATATATACTGGTGACCATGAGGTCAACAAAACGGCCATGCTGGAGAGGGTAGAGGTGAGTCTACCCGGTCTGTGTATGAAGGACTCGCTGACTCAAGGACCAACCCCTGCAGAACCGCTTCAATATTCAACTTCATGCGCCCACTGTTGTTCTGCTCTATTTGACTACACGTAAATATGTCCTGAGCAGCATGTACCCGTACATGACGCTTCTGGGACAGTCTCTCGGGTCCCTGGTGGTCGCCTATGACGCCTTCAACCTGCTCGTCCCGGATGTGTTTATCGACACCATGGGCTACGCATTCACCCTTGCGTTCTGCAAGATGCTTTTCCCCTCTGTCCCTACAGGTGCATACGTCCACTATCCTACCATCTCGACCGACATGCTTCAATCCCTGGATGACAACACCGGCCTAAAAGGTGTCAATGCGGGTGCGGGCAAGGGGTTCAAGGGCCAGGTCAAGCGCAAGTACTGGCTGGCATTTGCCCGTCTCTACGGTTGGGTCGGAGGGCATGTTGACGTTGTCATGTGCAACTCTTCCTGGACATCGGCACATATCCGGACCATCTGGGGCCCCGCACGGACGCGCCGTACATTCAAAGATCCCGTCGTCATCTTCCCGCCGACGGCAGTGTCCGAGATCGAGTCGACCATCACTGTCGATGAGGACTCGGAGAGCAGCCGGGAACCCACCATCCTGTATATCGCTCAATTCCGGCCCGAGAAAAACCACCCGCTGGTCCTGCGCTCGTTCGCCCGCTTCCTCAACGAACGCAAGAAGAACCCCGCCTCGGCCGCCCTCCCCCAGCCCAAACTGGTTCTCATCGGCTCCGTCCGTCACGCCAGCCCGGACGAAACGCACATCTATAACCTCCGCCTGCTGGCCCACGAGCTTCGCATCCGCGACCACACCACCTTCATCTGCGACGCGAGCTGGCCCACCATCCTGTCGCATCTGCGCTCCGCCTCAGTCGGCGTCAACGCCATGTGGAACGAGCACTTTGGCATCTGCGTCGTCGAGTACCAAGCCGCAGGCCTGATCAGCGTCGTCCACGACTCCGGCGGCCCGCGCGAGGACATTGTCATCGACCTCGGCGACGGGGCGACTGGCTTCCGCGCCTCAACCGAGGACGAATTCGCCGCCGCATTCGAGGCCGCCCTGGCCCTGCCGGCGGAGGAGAAAGTCGCGATGCGCCGGCGCGCCCGTAAGTCCGCCCTGCGGTTCACCGAGGAGGAGTTCTCTCAGAAATGGATCGACGAGGTTGGGAAGTTGGTCGAGATGCGCCGGCGATGAATTGCTAGACCCAGGTCGAGGAGTAGCAGTAGCCTCCATTCCGGATTGTCTGTCTGTATACCTTACTCACCATTCTTTTCTTTCCCCCTCATAATGTTGTATAAGCTTAAGCTTAGACGCCAAAACCGATAGCAGTATAGATGTTGTCATAGTTCATACTCTCGGCTCGATGATAAGCTGTAATCCAGTCTACGATCATCCAACGAGGCATTTTCAACCCAAGGTGAAAGTTTCAATTAGGACTGAAACATTCAGACTAATCAATCGAAGACCGAGTCCATTCTTAGGTAGTTCAGAGTATCCTGAGCAAGAGCTAGCAAAGAGACAGCCCAACACGAACAAATGGAGCAAATCCATGGGTATGAGTTTCAAAAGTCATCATGAACACGTGAAAGGAGGTTTGATCCCGTTGGATCGAAGAAGAATATAAGACCAGATGGGAATAAAGTAAGGCAGAAGAAGATCGAAAAAGCAATGAAGCGAAGACAAAGGTATAAACGAAGGTATATCCGCCGGTTATTTATTTGGTCAACCTTGTGATCCAACCTTTTTACCACAACGCCGAAATCCATCTATATAGTTGCCGAATCAAATTCACTTCCTTGTGAATGTGCGACGCACGGTCTGGAATCCACAGAGTAAATGGGAAGTCTATCTCAAGCTGTACAAGTAAGAACGTGGGAGACAGCAGATAGACAGCGCAGGCTGATCGACGAGGTTTGTCCCATCTTTGATCAGCCTTTCCAGTCAGTGTCAGAGACCTGACATCTGACCTGATGGTCGAGTCAATAGAAACTACCGGGAGCAGAATACCCAGCGTTGATACCGGATACGCTACTGATCCCCGAATCGTCATCCTCGAAGCCGAACTCGTTGCCGGAGCTGGCGTCAAAGCTGCTACGGCCACCTATGTCGCTGACATCATCCGCCGTTGCGGCAATCTGGTCCCACTGCAGGGTCTGGAGAGCCGGATATTGAGCCAGCAGCGCGGCAGGCAGCACAAAATTACCAGCATGCGGGCCATCCACCGGTACCATCACTTGCTGTGGAACTGGCTGCAGATGGTGTTGCTGCTGGTCGATCAGCGAACGCTCACGCTCTTGCAACTCCTCATCCAGCAGCGGTTTGATACAGATCCGCCCCGCTTCCGAACGGAAATGACGCCCTAGAGCGTCCGCCCGGGCGAATCGGCGACCGCAACCCCACTGTCCGCCGCGGGAGAGTTCTCCTTGACAAACGAACTTCTTCTCGCCCGAGTGCAGCCCTTCATGCCGTTTACGATCGTGCTGTCGAGCGAAGGCTTTGCCACATACCGTGCAGACAAACGGCCTCTCGTCCGTGTGAGTTCGGAGATGTGACCGCAAATTGTAAGCCCGAGTGAAGCGCTTCGGACACAAGTTGCACTGAAACGTTGCGGGGTGTTTCTGGACACGCTTCGAGTCGTTGGGGCTAGCCCCTGGTCGTTGGGGATCCGCAAGGCCCAGAATGTAATTGCGGCTATCGATCGACGATGTCGATAGACGCCGGTTGGATCTAGACGGCGACGCATCGCGTGAACTCGGATTGCTCTGCAGTTGACGTCCTAAAGAGTCGAATGGAGAAAGTGATCGAGGAGTAGAAGGGGCAAGGGGCTCCAGGCTGCTCGAAGTCGACGAGGAGCGCAACCGAGTGGTGGTAGGATGGGCGTATGGATCGGACTTGCTACGCCCGCGGGAGCCTGCATGTTTTGGTCAGTACCCTGTTGACAAACGAGAATCGAATGCAAGGCGACTTACGTATCGACGAAGGTGGAGGACTCAAGGAATCGAGGTCGTTGGCCGGTTTCGCAGGTCCAAAACTGGGGATCCGCGACGGAGGTGCGAATTCCACGTTGATCGACGGCGGAGCCATCTGAGAGGCTTGGCCGATGTCCACAGATGGATGAGGCCCCTGCGGCACATTCATCATGCCCTCCTGGCCATTGGCATACATATCATTTGGAGGTGTGGGATACTGCGCGTTCGGGGCGGGGCAAGAGAGATATGGCACATTGGGCATCATTTCCTGTCCCTGTTGGGGCATCAGCCGCGGAGAGATGTACGGACTGTGTGCCGGGCTGAACCCTTGATGCTGCTGCTCGGACAAAGTGAAGTTCTCGATCCCAAGAGCATTATCGTACAAGCTGGGATCGTTTTGGGGTGCCAGAAGAGGAGAGGGGTCGTTGTCTACGCCATCAAAAGACTCATGCTGTGAGAGATACGGAGAAGGAGCGGCGGACGAAATTTCAGAGACCTCGGATGGAGCTCGTCGATGGCCCTGGAAAGCGGCATTATTGCCCATGACGGCCTGCCAGTCAGGATGCGCGTTACTGGTGAGGAAGGCCGCGGAGGCGGGGTCTAAGGATGCATGACGGGAATGCTGAGGGGTATAGTAAGCCGTCGTCGAGCCTTGGGGGGACATCGCGCCCGGTGAGGAGTGCTGCTGATGCTCAAGAGGGGAGATCTGCGGAGAAGTCGAGGGATGGGAGGAGGGTATCTGGGTCGGATGCGACTGCTGGTGGACTTGAGGGTCAAGCAGAAGGGAGGAGTCGTACTCGGGAGCAGTATTACTGCTGGGGCTGTGATTCTGGTAGACGCTGCTAAAGTCGTAATCGGTGGTACTGGAGTTCAAAAGGTTGGAGAAGTTATCATCGATATGGGGCTGCTGCTGTTGTTGTTGCGACTGCTGCTGTATGGACAAGCTGTGTGACTCGTTGAACTGAGGAACCAGACCGGTGTCGTACGGTTGCGAAATCTGAAGACTATTCGCGTAGTTCTGGTCGGTCTGCGACGCAGGAGTGCCTGAGAGATAGCCAGCGGCAGTATAGCCATACGATTCGGCGCAAGTGCTGAGGTTGTTGTTACTGGGATCGAAGGACGAATTGGAGAAGGAACTAGCTGCAGCGATCGAAGGATCGAGATCCAAGCCAGTGACTGCTCCCGTAAATTGTCCTTGATGTTGTTGATGCTGATGCTGCTGCTGCTGCTGCTGCTGCTGCTGACGATGGGGAGAGGGGCTGACACCGCGGCTTTTAACGCCAGGTGCAGGAGACTGCCCCAACTCCGGGAACATCTCCTGTGAAGTCATCGCGTTGGTGCGACGTGATCCCAGAATAGATACAGATTTTGGACCCAGAGGCTTAGAGATGGAGATGGTCGCGGAAACAGGAACAAGCGACCGGGCGCGGGGTGGTGGAGAGAGAGCGGGAAGAGAGGGGGCGGTGAAGGTGGACTAAGGAGGGATCAGGGAGCGCAGAGAGGATGACCACACAGGTGCAGCAGAGCAGAAGGTTAGGACAGAAGAAGGAGAATCGGATATCTTCCGCAGGGATCAGGAGTGGACGAGACAAGATCCACGGAGTTGGAGTGCACCTTGCGAATCAGCCTTGTGGCGCAAGCATCAGCGGTTGGTCTTGCGGGTGTTTCACATTCTCGGGGGAATCTTTTCTCTAGTATGGAAAATGTCTCTACCTGGGGGGAAGAAAATAGGAGAACGTCAAGAGATCGTCGGAGGATCTAAACTTTGGAACCTTAGACTGCTGTCTGTCAATCAGACTCAAGGAGGAAGATTGATTAGGGACGGAGAGATGATGATGATGATGATGAAGTTGAAACTGAAGAGATAGATATGGATGGTTTCCCCTCAGGCACGTGCTATCGTTGTTATTATAGCGAACAAGAAGAACAAATAAATTGACGACGATGATGATATTTGCAGGCAGATAGACTAGTTGTCAATAAAAGAGAATAAGGTCCTGCCTTGCGACCCCTGACAAAGGATAATATGAGATTAAAAAAGGAGAGAGTTGGGCTTCTCTTACTGCGATTCTGGGGGTGTAGGCCTTCTAGACAGCTAACTAAGTAGGTATGATCTACTACTCCATAGGCTGTAAGGTATTGATTCACAGGAGAGAATTTGACCTGAAATCCAAAGGCAGAAGGTAGACCGTAGTTGTTCTGGAATATTTGAAGCCAGATACTTGGCACACCATAGTCTGATATAGAACTCATTTCAGCCAAAGTCCTAAATGAACGGACAGTGTTGATCGATTACATATCAAACTGATGTTCTTATGCCGATTCTATACTCGTATCTTAGCTGTTCTGAGACTAGACAAGTAGACAGGTCCAGTAAGGCACCATAGCTCACATCAACCATCTATCTCCTTTAGACTACACGGTCTGGAGATATTTGTTAAAAGTCAGCCTGACAGCATTCGTTTCTTTTTATATCTGTATGCTACATAACAGAGTGTGAGATTGAGGCCTCTCAATTCTTAGCTACCAGCTTGCAGGAGTCTGACAGGTCAATTCTTCGGTTTCAGTGGACTCTAGACGTGTTCGTCGATACTAGTCGTGGTGCACAGCCACGGAGCTGAATGTGGTCCGAGTATGAGCGGTCAACAGTTCGACACCATTTCGACTACCAAGTTTCAAGGGTCTGATGGAGACGAGCAGATTAGGTTCCGTCATTCCTACTAATGAGGTACTTTATCAAAGTTTCTGCCTTGGCTCCTTTAATGTTAACCCCTGATAGCTTGGTAGTGATTGTAGCATCTATCCCTGCACCGGTAGACTACTCGTACGGAAGTATAGCAATCACATACCAGGATAGCGATCAAATCTCATTAAACACACTCACGCTTGCCCTCACCTGATTCGTTCTCCAATCCACCATCAAGTTGTCCGCACAGCTCGAGCCCAGGCCCGCATTCTGCACCCAGGCCGGCTCCCAGTAATACAGCCCTATGCCCCCCGACGTCCCCGCCACAACACTCGCAACCCGCTGCACAAAGGTCTTCTGCCCGGCCACCGAGAAGGGAATATCTTGGAGATCCGAAGGGAACGCATACGCCGGATTCGGACACGAGACGGGCCAGTCCGTCTCGACGACCAGCACGTCCTTGCCGTAGGTTGAGCGGAGGTTCTTCAGGCTGGTCGTGAGCGCCGATAGGGTCGCGCTGGCGCTGTAGAACGGGTAGTACGAGACGCCGATGAGGTCGAAGTCGGAGCTGACCAGGTTCCCGCCGGACGACAAGACACTGTCGTAGAAGTACTTCTGCGCCGACCAGTCCCAGCCATTGTCGAGGTGGATCATGATCTTCGGCGTGCTCGACTGCGTCGAGTCCTTGATGCCCCAGGCCGCCGAGTGGAGGATGTTGGCGATGTTGGAGTAGCTACTTGTGCCGCCGAGCGGCCATAGCAGTCCGTTGCGGATCTCGTTGCCGATGGATACGATGGCAACGTCGATGCCGTTGCTGGCGAACGTGTCGCAGACTTCCTTCGTGTAGTTGTACACTTGCCAGGTGAGGGTGCCAAGGTCGGTCGTCGACCACCCTGAGGGTGTGGTCTACATTTGTCTCATCTCAGCCATAGTACGCATTGCTGCGCGTCCAGATCCACGTACCTGATGACTCGGGTCCGCCCAAGTATCACTAAAGTGCAAGTCCAGATAAATGCTCATCCCTGCGGCCCGCATCCTCTTCGCCAACTGCAGGTTATAGTCCAGATTGTAAGATCCATCGCTAGGGTTCACCCACACCCGCTGGCGAATGGAATTGACTCCGTTAGCCTTGAGTATATACTCAAGCGCCTGCGTCTGTCCATTGAGATTCTTGTACGCAATCCCCGCCTTTTCCTCGATCAGCAGGGAGGAAATATCAGCGCCGCGGTAGGTGAGCGACGCAACAGCAAGAGAATGAAGAAGGAGAGTAACGAAAGGTAGAAGCATCATCTTGCCCGAACGACTTTCAGGATCTAGGCTCACTGGACATCAAAACCTGTGCACCTGTAGAACAAGAAAGACAAGAGCGTATCCAGACATATATGTATCTCACCCCGCTTACTCGGACGGCGACGACTACGCAATCAATAGGTGGATCACCCATCAATCCCTCGAATCGCACTCGTCACATAAGGGAGCAATAAATCCGAGACAACAGCGATCTCAGCAGAAACCGGAGATGGTCTTGCTGCACCATGCTCCAGCGGCACCAACAGAGGACACATGACCTGGCAGGCTGGCACGGTGTCCCGCTTTTCATCATGGCCCGGATAAATAGGCATGGAAGGATGGAGGACAGGCGTTGTTGCAGAGGCACATCGAGGCAACATCAACTCATTGGTGGAGGAACAGGTGAAGAACTTGATCGGAAGAGACTAAGTGGTGGGTTCGCGGGTGGCGATAGACCGAGCACTGCAGATCCGGAGATTTCAAACCGCCATCATCCATGTACGGATTGAGTCCAGCCAAGGATGACCGTTAGATAGTTTGAAAGGTACGAGTGTTTCATAGAATCAAGCATGCATTAATTGTTACTGCTTCATCCCAATTGGGGCTCAAATACTAAGCCATTTGGGATGCCAGGTCTCCCAATTTAGGTCATCATCATCCATCATCACATCACAACAGCACGCAAAGTGCAAGAAAGAAAAAGCAAAAAAAAGGACATTCATGCATCATGCGAGCTTCCTCAAAAGGACTTGGCTCGGTATATCCCAACCTTTCCATCCACAGATGCCCCCTCGTGTTTCAACATTACGTACAACAACAGATGAGTTTGTATCTCAAACACCCCATGCCACAGAAAAATCCCAATATATAATCGCAGAGGGTCGAATCGAAGAACGCCGGGGTGCGCAACAAGAAAGGAGAAGGGAGCAAAGGCAAGCGAAGAAAGGGCGAATATAGACGTGCCGCCCATGAGAATATATGTACAAGCAGTGTATCATGATGCAGTCAATCAAATGGCCTGTCGAAGGGACCCGCAATAGTGCAACACACATGAAGGAAAAGGCCTGGCGACAAAATTGATATACATTAAAGAAACGAGACCCCAGCAAGGAGCAAGCCACGGGACGTCACGTCTGCGAGACTGCTCAAAGGACAATAACAGAATGTGAAATAGGGCAATGGTTTCTGCGCCCTTAGCAAGGTATTAGAGATTTCAAAATAGGAAAACTTTTTTTCCTTCTTCTTCTCTCCCTTTTTTTGCTTCAGCCAGAAGACTCGGTAGCAAAATATTCGTTGGCCACGTTAGGCGGATTCATATATGTCCAGCTCATGCTTTGGGCTTGGAAGCCTGAGACCCCCACATCACTGGCTTCTGAGAGCTCGGCTTCTTTCGGCCAATGACAAGAACTTCATCTTCAGATTCGTCCTCCGAATCATTTTCATCATCACAGTAGTACCGCGACTCATCGTCCTCGTGCGACCGTCGGGGCCGCAGAAGTCGAGCCTTGACCGTTTCGCCCGTGCGAAGGATGGAAGGGACTTGGACAGCCGGCTCACATTCCTTGTCCTTGGCGGACCCATCACCGGAAAGCGATGATGCACCTGAAATGACCGAGGGGATACTTGGATGTGAAGCACTCTGGGACATCCCACTGGTGTAGTCGTCGACCGAGGAGGAAGAAATGGTGGCAGCGGAGGGTGGCGATGTGGTCAGTCCACCGGATGGTGGGTCATTCGCGGTTTCGATCGCGCATGCCGTTGTCGTCTCTGGTTGCGGCTCGGGTCGGAGACTTAGCGAGTCGGTGGACTTGTTCTTGCTCTCCGGCGGCACTTGGTCGATCACAGGAGCCTGGCCAATGTCACTCCGTCTCTTCCTCAGCAGAACGTCTTTGGTGAATTGAAACGGCTCATGTGATGACTTGGTCGTAAGATGGTGAGATCTATTGCGCCGGTGTCCTGATTCCGCTGCGCTCAGGCTTTCCGTATGCGAGTAGGAAGTATCCTCGTCCCGCAAGAAGCTCGAGCTTTGTAGATGACCAACTGCGGAGGCGACGCTCAAAGCAAGGCTGGGCTCTGAATGACGATCACCATCCAGAGAGACGGAATCTGCCGTATCTCCGGAAATAGACCGATCCGAGCGCCACTCTCTGCTTTGAAGGCCACGTGCTAGCCGACGACCTGCCCCACCCAAGAGGCCGCTGACATGGGCGGTGCCCTGGTTTTCGGTCCTGGAAGACGCACTGGCCCGCTGGCTTGCAGACACTGTGGCTGTCCAGTCTGGCCGGATAGTCTTTGCAGATCCGGCAGTAGACAACGTCGACGTTGTGCGATGAGGAGGATCCGGACGCGGCGTACGATCAACCGTCGCGTCAGTTCTTGCGTCGTCAAAGTATGAGGTCTGATCATCCCGACCGACCGGACTAGCCGTGACGCTGTGCGACAGCGGATGTTCGGCGTCCTTTGTTGCCAGCCTGGAAGGCCGGTAGAAATCCTCCTCCTTCAGACTACCCCGACGAGTTTCCAGGAGATATTTTCCCAAACTAGCACTGCTTGAGGCGGAAGATTCGACTGATGGTGTGGTACTAGACGTTCGTTTGCGACTTTCCTTATCCTTGTCTTTCGACCTTCCAGTGAGGTAGTTCGACAGTTTGGCAACATTTGACCGTACCCGCTGAATAAACGGCACCTTGCTGACCGCGGTAGTGACTTCCTCGTTGGAGACTTCGATCTTCTTGCCCTCACTCTGATAGGCTGGATCCGTCTCCTCAATCCACGCTCTGGGATTCGGCAGGCCGTGGAGGACCCATGGGTGGTGCTTGATCTCCTTGACCGTAATGCGCTTGACGGGATCTTTGGTCAACAATCGCTTCAGCAGGTCGAAAAGTTCATCATCAATCTCCTCATACGCAAGCTCGTCCTCCATGCGCTTCTCGTTGTCGGCGTACCGGGGCCATTGGCTGACAGACTCGGGGGAGTCCCCAACAGGCTGCAAGCGCTTGCGTGGAATGAAAACATCCTTCTTGACAATAGTCTGAAACATGCTGTATTCGTCGTCGGACACGAAAGGCAGACGTCCGAATATCATTCCGTAAAGGGTCACGCCAAGAGACCAAACATCGATCGCACCGGTAATCTTGGGCACGGAGCCAATTGTCTCTTCAAAGTCGTCACCGGTGTAGCACAGTTCGGGGGCGTAGAAGGCCGGAGTGCCAACAGTTTTGGATAACTCTCGAGCATCGTCCAGCTCAGTCGCGTCGGTTTCACCGACTTGCTCCTCCTCTTCGTCTCGCATGGGCCGTCCAAGATAGGAAACACCGAAGTCGGAAATCTTCACACGGTGATTGCTTGTGACTAAAAGATTCGCAGGCTTGATATCGCGGTGGATGATACCTTGATAGTGTAGATATTCAAGACCGAGCAGAGAATCACGGAATGCGTTTCGCGCTTCGTCGACGGTGAGGCATGGAACGTACGACATGTCGTCATCATCCGAGAACCACTCAGGCTCGGAGGGTGCGTAGCCCATGCTGCTGGAGGCGGTACTGAATCGCCTATCAAGGGAGTAATCGGCATAGGCTCCGTACATTGTACCTTCGATTGCGGAGAGCGCAGAGTCATGCGCGGATGCCAAGGAGTGACATGGGGATTCTTGGGTGTCGTCGGCACTCAGAATGGTGCGACTGATGGTGCGGGTCATTGTTGGATCAACTTCCTCTTCCTCGTCCGACTCGGCTCCATGCTCTAAACTCCAGGCAGGGATAGGCCCCTGTTGAGCGTGGGCTGCTTGCCTTTGGCGCCGTTCACGTGCCTTCTCTCGCTGGCGACGGAGGTACTGCGCCGTCCTGATATATTGTCGGCTCTCCTCCCAGAACGACGGGGTTTCGGGAACACCGGCCTTCTCGAGTTCCAGGCGGCGCTTGTCGACCTGTACAATCTCGCGTAATCCTTTTTTCCGCCAGATGATCTCGCCGTTCTCAACGAACTCTAAGACTATATACACCTTCTGGCGGTTCGGGTCGTCGATAACTTCCAGCAGACTGACAACATTCGGGTGCCGGGCTTTCTTCAGAATGGCGACTTCTTTCTTGACCTTGTCTTCGGGATTACCCAATTTACCCAAACGGCGTCGTTTCGAATAGCGCTGAACGATCTTGATCGCCACTTTCTGACGCGTCGTTACATGGCGGCCCAGTTTCACTTTTCCATGCTCACCCCGCCCAAGCTCTTCAAGAATCTCATATTGATTTATCAATTTGTTCCCAGTAACGAGATCGCGGTCAACCTCGGCCGTATGTGTCTCTTTCGGCGGCTGGAGGTGAGTAGGGTGTAAATAGGGACTGCTAATGCGACCTTCGTCATCAGAGTTGGGCGTCGACCGGGGACTGTGGACGGAGAAGAGTCCAGGACTCGATACGGGAGTGTTGCCTGCAGTGAGAGCGGTGCGCGGGGTCGCAAGTCGGCCAAGCGACTCAGTTCGCGCTGGGTAAGAACTGCGGGAGCGCAGAAATGGAGTGTTATAGGTAGGGTGTATTTGTGATTGGAGCACGGCGTAGGACTGGTCAGGATATACCGGGTAATCGGCAGTCTGCGCATCGTTTGAATTCCGATGGGACATTCTTCGCCCAAGAGACGCCTTCGTCCATAAACCGTGATCCGACCGGGCGTCGACGACGGTGTCTTCGTTCAACGCCTGTAGTGAGCTGGATGAAGTACGGGTCGAGGGTGATCGGGATGCACTGGAGGAATGGTATAAATGGGGAAATGTGTGACGAAGAGATGTCTGAGCTTCCGCCACCTCGCCGTTAGGCAGGGCAAGTTTCGCACTGGGAGGTCTGGCGACTGTCTGCCTGACATCTACCGACTCGGTCGGGGCAGGCAGCGAGGCTTCTGGAGCCTCACTAGACCTAGCCGAACCTCGTCGGGAGGGAACGCTGTCCACTGCCTGACCATTTCGAGCAACCAAATTCACGGTTTCCTCCAGGCCAGCTGATGAGGGGTGATCGGTCATTTTCATACTCTTTGTTATCCTTTTTCCAAACCAACAGTATAGGAAGCGCGACAGAGCATCCTCCTATCTGGGTTTTGTTGACGCTTTCCTTCCTGTCCTCTGTGTGTTTGGGACCTGGGAATAAAATTGTTCCTCCACTTAATCACTTTATCTCCCTCTCTTCTTCTTCTTCTTCCTGCTCCTTCTCTTTTTCCTGTCTATTATTCTTCCGCAGTAAACCATTCAATTTAAGCCGGGCTGACGAGAAGTTTTGATCGGGCGCACGAATGATTCGGCATTACTCTGTCTCAGGGTCCGACTCGGGCGGAAGCGACAGCAGTCATGCAGGCTTGAGTTGGCAATGGATATGATTGACGGTTGGTGATGCTAGGGTAAAACCGACACCGTGTGCCGGACAACGGTGACGACGGATAAAAGTCCGGCGATAGACCTGCTACAGCGCCAGTCAAGCGGTGGAGAGTCGAATCTTGCGCCCAGCGAAAAAGGGCAAATTCTGAATTTCAGGCAGGGAAGAAGGAGAGCAACGGTAGTTAATCGTAGAGCAATAAGCGATGAAAAAAGGCCCTTATCTCAAAAAGGGAGATGTGAGTTGTCCGGAGGGCCGATGACGGAGGGCGGAGAGAGACTTGTTTTAGTTTGGTGGACAATGAGGAAAGGAGCGTCTGCGCATAGAAAACAAGGGAGCGGAAGAACTTGGAAATATGAGAAAAGGACCCCCGAACAGGTTGAGATGAAAGACGTCGGAAGTAGAAGAAAAGAAATGGAGAATGAAACAAATAATACAAAAAGAGATGATAGAAGTTTAGTAGGGAAGGGGAAGAGGAAGAGAGAGGTCGGCAGGCAAAAGGTGTTTTGTTCTAGGGAAAAATAACTTTTTGTCAGGCGGGAACAGGCGGAGGGGGGGAAATACAGTAATAGTAGTGATCAATAATACTCAGCAAAGAAGAATAATAATAGTTAGATAATCAGAGATAGACAGATAGGCGGATGGGTCGAGCCAGGACCAGTGGGTTATTTCTGGTGGTGGTGGGGAACTTTGGTGGGTAATCAAGTGACGGAAGGTTGGTAATTAATCCTGGTATCCATCCATGCATCTATGGTCATTAAATAGGTAATTATCATAGTACCCATGGTAATCATATGGTAATAACACTTAGGTTGCTACAGCTCAACAGTCAACACTTCCATAGCTCATCAGTTTATCTGAATCTATGACGGCGACAGTTGTATCATTTTACATTTCGTATCCAATATCCAGGAATGTCATCTTTCAGCTGGTTGTCAGAAAGGTTGTTCTTCGGCCGATCGCCCGGACTGACTGTCTCAGGCTCACTGGGCGGACCTTGGGCTCTTGGTTGAAACTGACAGTGGTCCGTGATTGGGCTTGGTTGAGCCTTGAGAGAGTTTGGGTTTGGTAAAGTAAAAGTCACAGGGTTGTAAGTTAGGTAAGGTAAGGTAAGTTTTCTCAATATGGTAATAACCACATCTATTGGACGGAATGACATGGTAATATGACAGTCAACCATGCCATGGGTCCAGTGGTGGTGCACATATGATCTTCCATAACTTGGACCATACCTTAGTCTAAGTATTGGAATGATCATGGAAGCCATCCAATCCAGACTTGGCCACTCTTATGAATGTGCTTGTTAGTAATTTATCAATTTCAGAGTAGTTCCGACAGAGCAAGCAGAAATCGAAGAATAATAGTGTATCTCTCACACGATGTGAGAGATCATGGACTCATGGTACTAGGGTGGCAAGATGCCAAGCTTACCCACTGACCATCCGCCATCTGATACAGTACGGGACTGGAGTATATTACGTAGGGGACTTTTTCCATTTCTTTCTTTCCAAGGTCAACGAGTCATTAATTGCCCACCACTGCCATCATCGATTTCTGAGTCTTACACTCTTGCGGTCCTCCGGCAATTCTTGAGGTTATCTGGGCTCTCGGGTTCAGGAACTGCTATGGGATTGGACCAAAGAGACACACCTGCTTGCTCTTTCATTTTGATGGATAGTCTACAAGTCGTCCCTGATCCATCATGTCACCCAAAAAGCCCTTACCGCTATACTTCCAGCCGATTTAGCCTGTCCCCATCATGAAGCAGATCTGCTGTTCCGTGGGTCCAACGTCCATCTAGGCATCTACCACCTCGCCCTCTATCATTCTCGCCCATTCCAGCCAACTTTGTTTAATGATCTCCAATTTCTAGTATCTTCCAGTCTATATCGGACGGGACTTCACCATACTCAGAGAGTCGATCACCAATAAGTTAGCTGTAGAAATGATCAAATCCGCACCAATCGATACGATCAAGTCCCAGTCTGGAATTTATCTCCTTTCCATTACACTGTAGGTACTTGGATTCTCTCGGAGTAGCAATCTTGTCTCACCATCCAATGGCGATGCTTCGCCTTGTTGAGCTTGGACTCTTAGTCGGAGGTCTGTTCTCAACTCCGACCTCCGTAGGTACAGTTAGTCAGAGACTCAAAGTTGACTACGGCGCAGACTACTAATTACTAGGTGCCTAGTATGGAGTAATTTTCATACAATTGAATGATTCTCATTTAGTATGAAGTTGAATGAATGAGAGATCGCCATGCGAAATCATAGCTACAACATAGCAGCCCAATGTCCATTTCTTTGATATTCGATAAGGTGATTTAAGAATCAATATTATTGTATCCATATTGATGCAAACTATATCCACTTTCGTTGCAGAGCAGCGCGAGCCCCTCTTGGCGCTGTCAATCTCCATCTAAGAATTTCTCCTGGGCCATGGGAAGGCTGTGGAAGTTACTTTTACATACAGAGTAAATACAGCATATCGTTCGCTTATGCGATGAAATTCTAGTTGGATCCCACGAGGAGTGGCTGCTTTAGAGGCTACCTTGGTTGAACTTGATGTCTTGTGTTTCCTGCTCTCCTTAAGCGCTAGTATATATCTAATGATGATATGTGCAAAAAGACGCCAAGTAACTCTCTGCCTTTCATGCACTGTACAATCAAGATAGACTTTCCGTCAAAATTTTGCCTTTGGGTCTCTAGGACTTCACATAGCATGATCAGCTCTGCAGGCAATGATCTACCACTGGGTAGTCCAGTAGATGGGAAACTGTATTGTCATCAACTGTGTACTCTGCAGGTGCTAGGTATGCTTTCGCACAAGGGCTACAGCAGTTCAGAAGCACTGCTAAGTAGACAAGAACTCTTCAGAGTAGGGACATGTATTTAGTCTTTCGTCTTTGATCGTCGTATCGTATTCATGCCATGCTCCTTAAGTTTCCGCTAACTCAGGAGTACGCAGCAAAATAGTTTCTCCGAAATCCTCTCCCAATCACAATGGGCCCCACATTCCGGGTCCTGAGGATTACATCATTGGGCCCCAGCCGGCCAACTGATGACAAAATGGTCAATTTCTGCCGGGTCACTCTTTGGGTATGATGATGTGGCCGGGATATCGATGCAGATTGACGGATGCTAGGCCTTTTTGTCTTGCTGATCCCACTGCTCAGACATCTCGAACGCTGTAGATAGGTTTGATACCATGGCAGAAACGTGAAGGCGTCGTTGAATTACCTCATGTGCACTTGAATACTAAGGTAGTAGATAGGCTCAGGGCTCTCCATAGCAAACATCGCCATCTCCTCCGTACGAAGTCTGGTTTGCAGTCTATGCGTGTATGTACCTGATGCCTCGTCAAGGTCGAATTATTTCTCCGTCGAAATGGAGCGCACTGTGCAAGCGCACAGGTCAATCGCCGGCCCGCATGAGAGCGTAGTTGAGCGGGTGGCTCAAGTTTAATAATGGCGATTTGCGGCATTTGCCTCCTAATACGTTATTAATCTCATCCATTATATACGAAGTCCCTGTCCATGACACCCCAGCCATCCCTTGCACAATAAAACAGCACCTCCTATTCCAGTAGGTTGCAGTGTGACCAACCTAATTTCTAGGGTCCTCTCAAGGCTAAAGTTGGTTTACTCAAATTCAAAAAACTAGCGCCGTTGAAATTTACCACAGGATACAGGTTTATGTAAAGTATCTATCTAAATGGGATCATGACGGAAAGCTGGGGCCATCCCGTCCTCGGACGCTAGGCCACTTACAGACTTACCTGCAGCCATCCATCATTTAATATTCCACCCATGGATCTCTTCACTCTTGTCCTATGTCCTGGGATGTGCAGACTGAGGCAGTTTCCTAATGTAGGTATAACAACCAGTCCTACCCCTGCATCATCACTGCGCTGAGGAGTGTCATTGCTTCTGAATAGTGAATGCAGCACAGACTATACATCGGTCTACTCCCTACCAGACTGGCATTTTAAGGAGCCAAGGACTGGATACGAATTCTGTCTGTGATTATGATTGGCAAGTCTTCTGGGAGTTGACCTCCCTGTCTGGTTAGGAATGGCCGCGTAGACTCTTACGCCTACTCCATACTAGGTGATAATTAGTACCCGGCTGCCTCGCTCAAACATTGGAAATGAAGAAGGTTCTGACGTGAGCAAACTGCTGTGTCTTATTAATTGGCTATCTGCCAACAGTATATTATTAATATTTGGTAAGCAGCCAATCTAGACAATATTGATACCTCGTCGGTGAGTGAGCATCAATACTGACTTCACAAGACACTCTACTAAATCTGTCTTCTGTATGAAGAACTAGACTAGGGTTGAGTCCAGTCTCGGTTTCTAAGTTCCTACCCCATGATCATCGCTCAAGATTGATGTTTGCTTTTCCTCGGACGGTCAATGCCTCTATTACCTGCTTACCCGTAGATATGCCTCAGGTCGCAAGTCGCAACCCCTCATGGCACTAACCCCGGACTTAGCTAGCTGCATATGTATGAAGACAATAATCTATCGCCATGAGAAGACCAAGAGGGTATGAACCGATCCTGATTCGTGGCCAACTCGGCTACAATTTCATACGCAGCTTGTAGCCGACCCGAGTCTGTGATTGAAGCATCAGGTAGCACCAAGGAAGCACGGACATTTTGTTACATTTGCGCCTTGGATTGGGTAGGAACTAGGAAGAGTAGCGATCAGGACTGGAGGCTGGGGTGTTGTATTCGTCAAGGGCAACTGAGAAGTGGTAGCGACTCCAGTCTCCAGCATTATTGTTGCGTGGTGGTGGTCTTGTTCTAGTGGGAAATAGTCCATGATATACTTCTGTACTCACATACCTCTTTATCAATATGTAATAATGTGCGAGACCCCGCATGAGCACATGAAAAGCTCATCCCTTGCTTGAAGACAAGTGGTTACGGAGTACGGACACTCCGTAGTCCGTACTCTGTGCTTATATCATTCAAGAGAGTAAACATGGTCAGTTGTTATGAGAGACCGTCTGTGGTGTAAATAAGGATACCTCTTTGGACCCCTCCCTTATTTCACAATTTAGGCCTCAATCAATGCTTCTGAGTACTACTATCTACATAATACTACACATAACACACTCTGTATGTAGAGAAGAATACTAGATGATGGTGCGACCTGCTGTCTCACATACTTCGGCCTGAGACATCAAGGGATGATCCATCGCACATGCCACTGATTGATAAGAAAGACTTGATCCTCGTCCTCATTCTATCACTTCAGACTGTCTACTTCTGTCTTCGTAGCATCATACTCTATCAAATAAAGTCTTACGCCACTTATAATGCAGAGCTCTCCCTCTATCCAGTCAATGAATGAGGATTGATCCCCCGCTGAGCGTTGCCAGTGCAACCCGCCCGTGTTTACCATCGCAGCTTCACTCGGCCCCTCCATTAATCTATCGACCTGCTTGACATTTCCTTCTCACTGGTCATTCAGACCTCGAGGGATGCTCAATGATTGCATGGCTTGTGTAACAGTGGAGGGTTGTAAGCTCTAAAATGGGTCATAGACAGTCTGAGTAGATGACTTCTTACTCGAGAGTATATTCGCCTGCTTGTAAGGTAGGATGTGGATGTTGCCTTTGATGTTTACTGTTGCTGTTACCTTCACCTTCACCTCTCTCTCCTACTCTCTTGATATTTCTTCGCAAAGGCGTCTTCATTCGACCCTGATTGCCGAACTATCTATTAAATCCATTGAATTTATCAGTCGTCGTCCCCTTTAACAAAGGATTTGCACCGTACCACTGTACAGTCCTGCTCCATGTTGGCCGATCTGGTGTCTGGCCCGCGCCTACTCTAAATCTTCGTGACGAGCTAAGATCATCGGTCTCGCTAGATGCATCGCGCATCGTCTAGGATCGCAATCTTTATATCCACCAGACAATCTGACATCTCCGCTCCTACCCTTCCATGGATGACGGCCCTTTACAGAAACCTGGAACGGGCAGGACTGCCGTCATGAGCTTGACGTCCATTGTCCTGCTTGTGTCGCTGCTTGTCTGTCCTGTGCGCGCAGCGATTCCATACTCGCCATCCCATATCCTCTATACCTCCCAGAACAACGATTCTTTTGCCTACTTACTCCGGCCCAGTGACTCGCAGCAGCATGCCACTCAGTTTCTTTCGTTGAATGTGTCAGGAAAGGTCGACGCAGCCAGCCCAGGATACTCGGTTCTTCTAGATTCGCTGCCGTTCCGCACTGACAACCAGTCCTCTACCTTTGTTCCGGCTATTGATCAACATGGTCACATCAAGGTCTATGTGGGGGACTGCCGCGAATCCCACGAGCAAAGAAGGCTTTGGATGTTCACACCAAGTGCCAACAGCTCGAGCGGCAACGGAACGTGGGAAGAACGCGATTTAGACTTAGGGCAAGGGGATCTAGGAGTCAACAGCTACGGACCCAACTATCTGTCTGCCGCGTTCGCCTGGTCGTCTTCTAACGTGACGGAGAGCTCGCTGTACACCTTCGGTGGCATGTGTCCGTTTCCGTTCAACACGAGCTCGAAGGCAACCTGGATCTATGCCGCCAACTATTCTCAGTCCATGATCGTCTTAAGTCCTCCGACCTCTGACCGTAACTCTTCGTATCGGATATCCACCGCTGGCATGCGCGCACCACCTATCCCGGAGGCGGGGTTCACAATCACTCCATTGCACCCCACCTACGCATTGTCTCCTTTAGGTCGAACACTACAGCAGCAGAACTTTCTCTTCATTGGTGGTCACACCCAGAAAGCCTTCATCAACATGTCTGAGCTTGCCATCTATTCTCTTCCTCAGGACAGCTGGAGCTTCGTCACAGTCGAGTCAGGGTCGGATATGGGGAAAACTGATCTTGCTGTTCGAGATTCAGCATTCGTGGAGCCAAGATCGGGACACACCGCCGTTCTCTCGCCGGACGGTAGCAAGGTAATCGTCGTCGGAGGATGGGTGGGCAGTACCGATCGACCTGCTGAGCCGCAACTGGCTATATTGGAGATGGGAGAAGAGTATGGAGGCACAGGCTCATGGCGCTGGGAGGTCCCATCTAACCAAGGAAGTGGACTCACAGACGGAGCCGGAATCTATGGTCATGGTGCAGCAATGCTTCCTGGCGGTGTGATGATGATCGCCGGGGGGTACAGCACTTCCACAACCACGAAGCGGTCGGCAGCAGCCCCTCAACCTAACTCCCGAGTCCTTCTATACAATGTTACGTCTGGAAGCTGGTTGACTTCATATCGAAATCCAAGCATGCCGGAACCGGAACCGGAACCGGAACCCGTAGGAGCCTCTGGCGCCTCCAAGTCTTCATCGTCGAAAAAGGTAGGGCTGGGTGCAGGACTCGGACTGGGGATTCCGTCTGCTGCAGGCTTGGCTGTGTTTGCTTGGTTCTACTGGCGGAGACGCCGTGTGCGGCGCAGTCGGGATCGCGAACTGCGCAAGCTCGCTCTGAGTGCACAAAGGGCACACTACTGGGGCAGAGACGAACCCGAGATGGCGAGCAGCATCCGCATGCCCAAGACCAGGGACCGGAATAAGACCTTGTCATGGACTACCGCTGAAAGTCGGAACCGGCAGGACAATGGCGAAGGTCCTGCCGAGAGCACCAGCCTGCTGCGTGACATTCCGATCCCCGACAGAAACAGCCAACAGAGCTTGGGGACGCGCCCTTTCCGGTATTCAGCGCCATACGGTGAGCACAGAAGAAGCGAGGCTGCAGGTGGAATACATCCAATCGACGAACGCGATGAGGAGGAAACAAGTTCTCCAGCATTCGGCGACCCCGATACTGCCGCGGCCTCTGAACCGTTCTTAGGCGCTGAATTTGTGACTCCGCGCAGTACAATGTCGAATCCAATTGGAATTCCATTCCGAACCGTTAGAGCTGTACCCGCAGAAGATCCAAGCAAAGACGGACCTTTGCCCTCAGACCAGGACGAGCGCACTTCGTCGAATCTTTCAGACTCTTCAGCTAGATCTGAGAGTAGTGCTCCTCGCCTCCAGGGGCCACTTCGTAGCCCTATAAGTTTGCCAGATAATGGACGCAATTCGCCAGAAGGGCCACCCTCGACGTCCACTCGTGGGACAGGACTGTCCAGAGAGAAGCGCTACTCCTCGGACTCCTACTCTACCGCGCATACGACCCTTTCGCTACGATGGGCTGAGGGGGAGCACCTTTTAAAAAATGATCCTGAGCCAGACGTTCCTATCGAGCAACCCTCTGCGCCGGCGCGATCACCGCAGATTCCTAAGGCGCGGACGTCTGGCTGGATGGGCAGCGTGCGTCGTGTGCTTTCCGGAACGCAGAGGCGTGTTACAGCGATACGAGACTCGACGACAGCCTCTCTGGCGTCGGGCATCGATCGGAGGCGTACGGTCCTCGGAGCCAGGACGGTGGATGGTGCACAGAATGAGTCGAAGGTCCCGCGACGATCCGTGAGTGCCTCAGCCGAGCTCTTCAGACGAAAACAGGGCGCCAGAGACTGGGGAGCAAGCACTCGAGTCTCCCGGGATACGGGGCTTGAGACCATCAGGTCTTCGCGGGATGACTCGGCGTTGGACGGTATGATAGACGCGGATGATGACGACTGGGACGTCGAGGGCGCAGCCGAGGGCAGACGGGTCCAAATGACATTCACCGTTCCCAAGGAGAGATTGAGAGTGGTTAACGTCACCGCCAAAGACTTGGACAACATGTCTGAGAAATCTATTAGCCGAAGTGTCAGCGGAACATGAACAAAGCCTACACCTCCAGAGTTGTTACGAGGTGGAAGGTATATCCCATGCCCGCTACGATCAATTGTATATCCATAGAATTTCTTCTCCTTCTTCTTCTTCTTTTTTCTTTTCTTTGTGTGGCTGACCTTGCTGGTGAAAGGTCTTGATATCCGCGGCTGTTGTCAACTTTTATGTCTCCTTTCTTGTTTGGCTTGTTTTGAGCGTGTTCTGTTTTAAGCCGGGTTGTGCCCGACGAACGGATACGGACTATGCCATGAAGCACGAAGTTATGACCTCTTCTCTTTCTTCTCTTCGCTTCTGGGCGGGATTTTCAATTCGACTGGTTTTGTGGCCATAGGACGGACAGAAGTGTCGAGTGCCCTGTACGTTGGAAAACGGAAGGAAAATAGAAGTCACCTGCCGTTTTGGATAACCCTGTTAAAGCCTACGGAGGGTCATGGGTAATTTACATTAACAGAGTAGAAATCATTCTCAGCTGTACATTTAGATCTAGGACAGCGGTTGAATGCGACGCGAGAAGAGGTGGAAACGATGCAAGAGTTGTCAGGCGCAGTTTGAAACCCCGGAAAAAGATGTTATCTGCAACAAAATTTTGAAAACTATGATGTAGATTCTAGGGAGAAAAAAGTCTACGAAGAGGCGGGGGCACTGCTGGGGCCGAGGGTAGGTTTGGTAGGGAGAGTCTTGGGCAGCGGGGGCAGCAGATTCTTTGCGCTCTCGCGGGCATACTGGGCCATGAGGGCATCCATGATGACGAGGGCGGACATGGCCTCGACGATGGGGACTGCACGCGGGGTGACGCAGGGGTCGTGGCGGCCCTTGGCCTCGAGGACGCCCTCCTCGAAGCCGTAGGAGACGGTGGTCTGGGCCTGGCCGATGGTGGCGGGGGGTTTGAAGCCGACACGGAAGTAGATAGAGGCGCCGTTGGAGATGCCGCCCTGGATGCCGCCGGAGTTGTTGGTCTTGGTGGTCAGGCGCTGCGTGGTGCCGGTGCGGGTCTGGACCTCGGTGACGGTGAAGGGGTCGTTGTGGATGGAGCCGGGGACCTCGCAGCCGCCGAAGCCCGAGCCGATCTCGAAGGCCTTGGTGGCAGGGATGCTGAGCATGGCATGCGCCAGCTTGGCCTCGAGCTTGTCGAAGCAGGGCTCGCCCAAGCCGACGGGGACGTTGCGGATTACGCAGGTGACCGTGCCGCCGATGCTGTCTTGGTTGTCCCGGAAAGTCTCGATCACTTTTGTCATGCGCGCGGCGGCATCCTCGTTCGGGCAGCGAGTGGGGACGAAGGCGTCGACGGTCTTACGGTCGATGGTCTCGATGAGCTTCAGGAACTCCGGGTTGGTCGATGGGGAGGGGTGCTCTGGGGTCGGGGGGAAAAGGTGTTCGCTGCCCACGGAGGACACAAAGGCGACAATCTCCACACCGTGCGAGAGGCGTAGGTACTTTTCCGCAATGGCACCTGCGGCGACACGGCCTGAAAAGAGGGGGGATTTAGCAAAAAGGCTACCTGTCTGTTCGGGTGATGCTCAAACTGACCGATGGTCTCGCGGGCACTACTCCGGCCACCACCGCTGCTCGCTTTGACACCGTATTTCTCCAGGTAAGTGTAATCAGCGTGGCTGGGACGAGGGAAGAGATCCATCGTGCTGCCACCGTAGTCCTTGGGTCTCTGATCCTCGTTGCGCACCATCATTCCAATCGGGGTACCCAGGGTAACGCCAAACTCCGTTCCAGACTGGATCTCTACTCGGTCCTTTTCATTTCGAGGCGTCGTCAAAGCACTCTGACCGGGCCGTCTTCGGGTCATCTGGGGTTGAATGTCTTCCTCTGTGAGCTCCATGCCCGGAGGGCAGCCATCGACGATGCAGCCGACAGAGCGGCAGTGGGATTCACCATAACTGCGAGCGAAGAAACTTAGAGGCCTGACTCTGGCTGGATACAATTAGGGACAACGTACGTGGTGACCCGGAAGTACTCTCCCCACGTCGACATTTCGAAATGGTTGTTCTGTTTCTGTATATGCTTCTGCTGTTTGACTCAGGTTATTGTTGGTGGGGCTATTCGCAAGGGAGAATGGTGCAATTCTTACCAACGAACCCTCAGTCGACAATGATGGCCAGATCAAATCAAATAGATCCAGACGCCTCTCAATTGAGTCCAGGTATAGCCTCGAAATGTATATACTAGCGTTAAACTGACTGCTGTGTCAGCTCTTACTTTTTGAGGGCCGCAAAAGAGATGAAGCGGGACTTTTTACCAACAGTCATCGGGATTTCTTATCTGGGTTTAGCGCGCCGGCGATCGGAGACATCTTTCATCAATAAGATCTTACATTACAATACTCCGCTTTTGTATCCAATTTTAGCCATAGACAACGCCATCTTACCATACAATACACAGTCTCCATCTGATCTCTCCACGGAGTCCGAACAGCTTCAACCATGCTCACTCTGTGTCTGAACTTCGCCGTTCCTCAATGCGTCGTCTGCTGCGAGGAAAATGCCTGCTGACTTCGGCTTTGGCTCCTAGACAGAGCAGTGGCAGCCCTTATGGAGGTGCCAGACGATATAACTCCGCATTATCCACCGACCATTTTGCACAGCTAGCGAGCCGTCAGTCCTCCCAGCACCAGATTTACCAGTCGCTATCATCCGATCCATATGTGAACCTGTCCATTGAGCATTTCTTGCTGGAGCATGCGCCAACCGACAGCAGCATTCTCTTTCTGTACGTCAATCGACCATGCGTTGTCATCGGACGGAATCAGAACCCATGGCTCGAGACCAACCTCAAAGCACTTCACAATGATCGCGTGGAAGGTGGAGGAGAGGACAACGAGAGTGACGACGTGCTACTGGTTCGACGCAGGTCGGGTGGAGGAGCAGTCTTTCACGACCTGGGGAATCTGAATTACAGTGTGATTTCACCGCGGACCACTTTTACTCGCAACAAACATGCGGAGATGGTTGTACAGGCTCTACACAAGATCGGGGCGACCAACACCAGTGTCAATGACCGACACGACATTGTCATGTCCTCCGGAACAAGCGAGCGGGACGGGCTTGGCGCATCGCTGCCTCGGAAAATATCTGGTTCAGCATTCAAATTGACAAGGCACCGAGCGCTCCATCATGGAACTTGCTTGTTGGATTCCCCCAATATCAACGATCTGGGATTCTTCCTTCGTTCGCCTGCCCGGGACTATATAAAGGCCAAAGGCGTGGAGAGTGTGCGGTCCCCAGTGACCAATGTCTCAACCGCCTTCGAAAATGCGTTTGCTCCCTTCTCAATACAAGCGGTGATGGACGGCATTATGGAGGAATTCGCTCGACTATATCAGGTCAGTCCTGACGCTGTGCGTCGGGCGCAACGTGCTCACGCCAATGAGCCTGAGCTGTACGCTGGAGCCGACTGGGTGGCCGGTGTTGTAGGAGCACAAGAAGGATACGGAGAGCAGGAGATCAGAAAAGGCATTGACGAGCTTCGGGTAAGACAATGCGCATAGTACGTCGGAACATTACTGACGTATGACCTTGACTAGTCGTTGGAGTGGAAGTACACTCAGACACCGCAGTTCACCTTTTCCACGTTCCCTTTCGAGGAGGATCCGCGCCAAAGACCCGCGTTGCCAGAGTCACTGCCTCCCTCGGTAAGATCTTACTGTGTTGGTCGTTTTCGCTCGCTGACCTCCTATCCTAGACCCGAATATTTCTCCGCCTCAAACACGGTGCGATCATTGAGAGTGAAATTTCGGTCTCATCCGATCCAAACGTGGCATCCGAGCAAGCACGCCGAGTACATGAAGTATTGAATGGTCGGAAACTCCACGAAATCCAACTGAGCCAATGGAACCAGCTACTTACTGACCGTCTCGGCCCAGACGTTGAGGCGACAGTCGCGCATGAGCTTGCGAGGTTCATCGGAAGCAAGCTGTGCAGGGCCTAGCTTGGCTCATTACCCCTGAACATGTATATTAGCCTTTCATGCGATGAGGTGACCTACAATCAATCCTCTTGATCACTCGGGTATATAGATAGTAACAAATACTTGTTTGCGCTGTTTGCAGGGACTACACCGGAGCACCCCGAAGTGGAAGCGTGGCTTTAGTAATCCACCTGCCGAATTCCGCCTAGTCGCCCGGGGAAGTTTGTTCCCGAATCCCAACATCTTCCGGCGTTGAAGATAACAGGGCAAGAAGATCTCCTCGTCTCCCTCTAGCTCTGCTCATCCTCCTTCATATCAATTGGACTTCTCAACCTGCCCATCATGTTGTTCCGAGCTGCTTGGGCCCGTCAGGCTGCGCCTCTGAGGCGTCAGGCTTTTGCTCCTCTTGCTCGCCGATCCGTCACCACCGACGCCGCATCATCGCATGCTGAAAATATCCCGCAGGTTTGTTGAGAGGCCCGGAAGTCCGCGATTCGGAAGGTCTTATGCTGACGAGATGCGAATTTGTGTGTAGGAGGATGACAAGCCCTTCACAGTCAGACTCTCCGACGAGAGCTTTGAGACATACGAGATCGACCCTCCTCCATATGACCTCGAGGTCACTAAGAAGGAGTTGAAGCAGATGTACTATGATATGGTTGTGACCAGGTATGGACTGCGCGGAGAGGAGTTTCTGTTGCTATGCGACTCGTATCTAACCTTTGACGGTTCTTGCTCTGTCTAGACGCATGGAATTGGCCGCCGACCGTCTGTACAAGGAAAAGAAGATCAGAGGTTTCTGCCACTTATCTATTGGTCAAGAAGCCGTTGCTACCGGTATCGAACACGCCATCACCCGCGACGACAAGGTTATCACTGCCTACCGTTGCCACGGTTATGCCCTGATGCGTGGTGGTACCGTCCGTTCGATCATCGGAGAGCTGCTCGGTCGCCGTGAAGGTATCGCCTACGGAAAGGGTGGTTCGATGCACATGTTCGCCCCCAACTTCTACGGTGGTAACGGTATCGTCGGTGCTCAGGTTCCCGTCGGTGCCGGCCTTGCTTTTGCCCAGCAGTACAACGAGGAGAAGACTACCAGCATTGTTCTGTACGGTGACGGTGCCTCCAACCAGGGTCAGGTCTTTGAGGCTTTCAACATGGCCAAGCTGTGGAAGCTTCCTGCCATCTTCGGTTGTGAGAGTAAGTTAATCTTCGATGACACCTGCTCGCAGTCCAATCTGACAATTTATAGACAACAAGTATGGTATGGGTACCTCCGCCGCTCGTTCCTCTGCCTTGACCGACTACTACAAGCGTGGTCAGTACATCCCCGGTATCAAGGTCAACGGTATGGATATCCTTGCCATCAAGGCTGCCGTTCAGTACGCCAGAGAGTACACTGTCGCCGGCAACGGTCCCCTGGTTTTCGAGTACGTCACCTACCGGTACGGTGGCCACTCCATGTCCGACCCCGGAACCACCTACCGTAGCCGCGAGGAGATCCAGCGCATGCGCAGCACCAACGACCCCATTGCCGGTCTCAAGCAGAAGATCCTTGACTGGGACGTCATGACCGAGGAGGAGCTCAAGGCTCTGGACAAGTCTGCGCGTAACCACGTCGACGAGGAGGTTGCCATTGCCGAGCAGATGCCCGCCCCCGAGAACAACTCCCGCATCCTGTTCGAGGACATCTATGTTCGCGGCAGTGAGCCCCGCTGGATGAGAGGCCGCACTGTCGACGAGACCTTCTACTACTAAAGTAAGGCAAGCAGGAATCGGAGGAAAAGTTGTAAACTCGGAAATTGGCGGAGTCATATGAACCATCCCCTACAGCACGTCTAGTATATGTAATTTAGCCCGGAATTATTGTTCATGTTTTGCATTATTCTCCCGTAGCGTCAAGAGTCTACAATTGGAGATGTTGATAAAAGCCTTTGGGGTTCCACGGTTAGAACATCGTATGGATGGTTTATCTCGTAAGGGTATCATGATAGAATAAAGATAACGACTGAAAGAACAAATCAAGCGCGAAAGGAAGAGACATCAACTGGGCTCCTGTCGCAACATCTCGAGGATCATCTCTTGGGTCCGCTGCACGGAATCTAGTTTCTCCTCCAAGGAGGCCCGGTCCTTCTCCAGCTCACGACGCACCTCATCCTGCATCTCCTGCCGGAGCTCATCCTTGAGTTGGCTGATGAAAGCCGCGGACATTGAGCCCGAAGCCGCGTCCACGGCGCCGTCCCTAGCGATCTGCCCATTCGTAGTCAAAGAGGAAACAAGAGGGGAGGAGCGAGGTTCGGCGCTGACTGCGTCGAGATGTTTGTTCAGTTTTCCTAGCGTCTCCAAGACAGCGGTCATCATGCTGCCTTCTAAAGCGGATGGGGCGTGAGCAGACGGTGATGCTTGTGGGTACGACCATCCTCCCGCCGCGGTCGTCCGGTTCGGCTGGGGGGTCTGGCTTGCGAACATCGAGTCAAAGCCTGGAGGTAGGCGGACGGTATTCTGAATGGCGGTAGCTCCAGCTGCAGCTCCAGCAGAAGCAGCGGGAACCGGAGGAGATGCAGCGGAGGCGGGCGGTGGCTGCGCGTGCTGAGACTGGCCCTGGAATCGGCTCTCCACGACCGGAGTGGAGGAGGGCCGCCAGCCATCGGAATTGCCATCCCACATGTCAAGCGACCTGTCCTTTCTCTTGCGGGACTTGCGCGCACGCGAATCGCGCCTCTCAATGCGTCGCGCCTCGGCCTCCTCCCACCGCTGCCACGTGGGGATCCAGGCGTCGACGGCGGCGCGCCACCGCGGATTCGACAGGTCGTCGGCGTCGGTGCCGCCCTTCTCGCGCTGTTCCTCGAGGAACTTCATTCGCTGCTTGGTGACGATCTCCACCTTGCGCCGCACCGAGTGCCACGAGTACGGATGCCCCTGGTCGCGCGTGAACTCCTCCGTGACGGTCTTCCACCATTTGCACAGGTTGCTGCGCTGCCCGAACTCCCCCGCGTGTCGGTTGCAGATGTCAAACAGCGATACCTCCTCCTTGGTCGTCAGCCGTTTCCCATGCTTTCGCGGCGTGTCTCCTCCCCCCGCCGTGCCGTCAAGGTCCTCGTCGACGAGCACCCTTCCCCCGACAAGTCCGTTGCCATTGCTGCCCCCTGCAACACCTCCAACAACTCCCGCTCCGCCTCCAACCCCAGACACCCCATTCGGCACCCCGCCAGCTCCCAAATCCCCCGGCGACGGCGCATAATCCGGATCCCCCAATCCGTCCGGCCCCGTGCCATCACGCACAGCACTGTCGGAGCGATCACTCTCAGAGCCTTCGCTAGAGTCCGGCGGAGGGGGTCTCGCCTCGACAACCACCGACACAGGCTGGTGGTGCGAGTTCTGGGCCCCCATCCGCAGATTCGACGAGATGGTAGGCAGGGTGTTCTGCTGGGACCGCGACATCATGGACGGCAGCCATCGGAGCTGGGGCATCTGGAACGACGAGGGCGACGACGACGGCGCCGTATGCGTATGGTCGATTCGAGGCCCGGCCGCTGCGTTCGCGGTGTTGTGGTGATGTTGATGGTGAGTGTGAGTGTTGGTGCCTGTCGTCCCATGCCACGGATACATTGACATGATGGTGTCTGGTGGGCCAGGGGGACCCAGGACAGGAGAGGAGCTTTGATTTAGGTGATGAGCTCCTCTTTTGGTCGTCTCTTTCTGATAAACAATGGATAATGCGTGAGTCGTGAGATATGATAAAGAGACAATTATGAAAAATCACCAGTTGCTTTTGCAAATTTTACATGTTTGGAAGTTGAGAACGGGAGAGTTTTTGCTTTTATTTAGGGACGGTCCGTGTGTGACGGTAATTTTCATCCCCGCCAAAATAGAATACATGTAACAGCGAGACCTCTTCGCACGCATGTTTGCAAGCAATAAATGCACTCAACAAACACACACGATCCTTTATCATGATGAAGATTTTCTGATGCATGCAATGTCAGGGGATATTGATTGTACAGATGTAGTTCGTCCAGGTAACCTTCCCGGGAACCACAGGCACATACATCTATGAGCACCATAACAAGTAGAAATCACACCAGAGACCCAGTAATACAAGACAATAGAACATGCCAGCAGAAGATAGAATACAAGGTAAAGCCAAGAGAAAATGTATCATTAGCCCATCGTCTACCTTCTTCGGAGATACCAGGCAAACGCCGCTGTACTGATATTCTCATTGAAAGGAGTCGGCACCTCTGTGCGGCCTGGCCGCGCCACGGGGTGCCGAAGGTACACGGCCGCGCAGATGTTGTGGTTGACCTCTAGGTATCGGGGGATGAAGGCGAAAGCGCTCATGTAGTCGCGTGGCCGCCAAGGGGTAGCGTAGGGCTTGCTGTGGTCGATCGGGTTATCGCGCATCTGAATCAGCGCCCGCCGAAGCACTTCGAATTCCTCCTCCGTGAGCTCAGATGTGTCCACCTCTTCCTCTGGGTTCTGAGCTGCCTTCTGGAAAGCTTCGGAAAGCTTGTCGCTAGGCTGGGTCTCGGCAGCAGATGTCGCGGTAGTAGTAGTGGTGGCGTCTGTTGATTCGGAAGCGGTGGTCGAGGTCTGCTTTGCGGACGTAGATGAGGCCTCCTCTGATTCCTTGCCTCCCTTCTTCTCGGCTTTCTTGGCCTTCAACAAGGTGATGAGCTCAGAGAACTGAGATTCGAGGTTATCGGTCAAAACGGTGCTTGACTCGGAACGAGACAGCACCCTCCGGACCGCCTTCTGAAAGCCACGCAGTTCCTGCTTGCGCTTGGCGGGGAGAACGTCCTTGCTGTTGGACATGATCGTCTTGGCCTGAGTGAGCAGCGTCTTCAATGTTTCCTTCGGGTCATCCTTTTGCTGATCCTGGGCTTCTGTTATCTCCGACTCATCCTTCTTGCCCTCCGTCTCCGCAGCCGCACCCTCCGCCTCTGTTTCGCCCTCGTTCGACTCTGCCGCCTTTCTCCTGGCGACACGGGATTCTCGACGTTCAAACTTGTCCTTGGGGGCACCGGTAGCATACATGACGCGCTCCGGCTCAACCTGGAAAAGATCTCCAGGATTTAGGAGGTAACCGGGGTATCTCATCTATTTCAGTACAGTGTCAGCCGCCAGATCCAGCAAGACGAGATCACAGGACAAAAAAAGCCATACCTTCTTGCCATTAACCGTCACCGCACCATGCACAACAAACTGCCGGGCCTGCCGAGTACTGCTAGCGAACATCGCCCGGAAGATGGCGACATCCAGCCGACGCTCCAGAGGAGCAAATGTCATCTGTGTAAAGGGTGTCAAGGATGTCTGGTCCTTGGCCCCATCGCCGTCCGCTTCGGATTCCAGACCCGCTCCTCGTCCGGCGGACATTGCAGAGCCGTCATCGCTAGCCAATTTCTCTGGGCTCATGGGCACGACGCTGCGGATGCGGCGGGTGAACATCCGTGACCATTGACTTTCGCGGACCTGTTCGCCATGGTATGCTCGGGCAACGGACTTGGCAGTCCATTTCTGTTGGAAGAAGGTGCGGTTTACGGTGGGAGGGGCGCGGAATCGACTTAGGTTGAACAAATTATATTTGCTCCATGATTGTCGGATTTTCTATATCAAGCTCCATTAGGATTTTTCCAAGCGATAAAGGGGATGTCGTTATCTGGGTATATCGGATGAGTAGGAATAACATACCGCCTTGCTCAGAGGCGTAGTAGCCCTGTTCCTCATGATAGCAAGTGTGCCGTTGGAATTGACCTGCAACGAATCCTCCTTCAGTATCAACGGTCTGCGGACTGAGACCCCAAAACTTCACAGGAGGCACGTGATGCAAACTTCCTGCCTCAGCCATCAGGCACAAGATGCAGCGAGCACCTGCGCTGCGATTGGCGGGAAACACGTCGCTTAGTACTAGCGCCACCGATCGGATCCACAGCAACCTATATAAGGCCGCTTCCCCCTCCGCCCTTTGATTTTTTTCTTCTTTCTTTTCTTCATACTTACCTTGTTTGGGTGGCTGCGATCAAGAAGGCGGTCCACCACGGATTGGTCCCTGCATTGCACAGCGCGGCGGAACAATCCGTTCAACGGCCTTCGGGTCATTGACAGGCGTATTCTTTGGCACTTTCCACACTGTGGATCATCTTACTCTTTTCATCATTTCTTCGCCTTGCGCGGGGGTATGGAGAAGAGAGTTGGGAC
This sequence comes from Aspergillus quadricinctus, assembly GCA_022814375.1. NCBI lineage: Eukaryota > Fungi > Ascomycota > Eurotiomycetes > Eurotiales > Aspergillaceae > Aspergillus > Aspergillus quadricinctus. Next base: position 212,875 of record JAKLNT010000014.1, on the reverse strand, counting down.
TTTTACATAGTCGACTTGGTATCACCGACGTAGTAAACTCCTGATATGAATCAACTCTTATGTAGATAATTGTTGCTACCCTGTATCTACATTCGCTCGTCACCATGTTGCTGTTGTTTTTTTGAGGTTGGGTCTTCGGCTCTGCCTGTGAGGCCGTGACTAGTTCATTATGTACTGCAATCTACTCCGTACACCACTATACACATCGAAAGACATGGTTCCGCATCGTATTTATATTGTCCTCATATCATAAAGGGGTATGCAATTCATTATTATACACATAAGTCATGTCAATCATCTCGCTTTGCACTGGGAAACGCCTCCAACAGCGCTTCTGCTTCCTGAGGGTTGACGGCATCATCAAGGATCTCATGGGCCATCTCCACCGTCTCATCGTCGATGCCGCCCTCGAGTATCGGTCCCTCGCTGAACGCCAAGCGGGTCAATACCACTAGAAACTTTTGCTTCCCACCAGCGACTCGACACAGTTTCGACTGCAGATCCACGTTCTTGTGACGACGGATCACCCCGTAGACCAAGCGCATGAGGCCGTTGACCATGGACGCATGGAGATCACGCTCCGGCGGGTACGTGTAGAGTGCATCCAGTTCGTCATGCATGGCTCGTATCATCCGCGCGAGCACCGTTGGGTGCTGTGCAATGACGGAGCTCCCGTGCTCACTGCCCGGGGCGACTGGATTGAAAGCTACCGATGTGAGAAAATACATCGCCTGCAAGCGCATGCCGCAGATGTCCGCCGCTGTGTAAGGAGGCTGCCCTTCGTCCGGCTGTGGTGTCTCACTCAAAAGGTTGGCCACACGGTCAACAATGTAATTCTCATTGGCAAGCTGATCCTGCTGGGTTTCCTGGACCGATCCAAAGGACTCCGCTCGGATGCTCGTTGAAAGCAGATTCAGCATCAAGGTGATGTCTCGAATAGGTTGTGAGCAATTCAGCATCATCAGGACGAAGTCGTAGCGCATGTACCGCCAGAACTTCTCCATCGTCCGCTCCATGTGTATGCACAGGTATGCCATGCGGTACAACAGACTTAGCGCTTCGGTCGAATCCACAAGGACTTCAAGTTGGGACAGCGGCGTTTGCCGTACCTGGCCGAGGTTCTGCCGCGACACGGGCGAGTTTCTGAAACGAGGGATCCCGTTGATATCTCCCGACTCCTGTAGCACTGGTACAAGATGGTCGATCATGTCTGGGACACACGACGGTGCATCCAATGCTAACAGGTGGTGGGTAATCTCCATGAACATCGGCACCGGCTTGAAGAACTTCTCCTTTAGGGCCCGGGACCATAGCGAAGCAATAACTTGCCCATAATCCACCACATAGTTGCCCGAGTGTAATTTGGCTGTCTCCTCCAGGACGATCGTAGACAGCTTCCGTCGCGGTTCCGAGGGGAATGCTAGTTGCGATAATACCTCGATATCGCATTCTTCGTTCGGATACGTTTTGTGGTTCAGGATGGATTTCATGAACTGTGCATTCCGGTCCTCTTTCTGCGGGACTGGCTCCTCGGCCATCGCATCATCCATCATCGCATCGTCCAATAGGTCCTCAGGCGGTTCAGCTACGAGCTCTGCCGGTTGACTTAATGGCAGTGGTGTCGGACTGCCTGGGTCCAGCTTCCTTCTCTTCTTCCCAGGGCCTGTGGGAGGCGTCCGCTTCGATTTCGTGGACTTGCTTGGCGAAATCGCCATGATTTCATCATCGTCGAACCCGTCGCGAAAAGGAAGTACTCTGGTCTTCTTGGGCGTCTCGGGCGGCGCTTTATCCTCCGCCCTGCTCTTTGCCTTCATATTGTTGATCCGCATGGTCTCTTCGGCTAGGTCTTGCTTGAGAAACGCATTTTCTGTGGCCAGCAGCTTGCCTTCGGCTCGAGCTGCCTCTACCTCCTCCTTATGCTTGGCTGTTTCCTCCGCTATTGCCTTGCGCAAAGCAGCCAGTTGTCGATCATAGTTCTCGACCAGTTTCGCTTGGTTCGCTCGGATGATGGCAATCTCTCCCGCTTTCGTCTCGGCCAGCGATTTGGCAGCCGCCAGCTCTTCCGTCATCTGTTTGAGTCGTTCATCTTCTAAGCGTAACTGTAGTCGTTAGCAAAAAGCCTGGCAATGCAGATGCTTCCACAGTAGATACCTTCTCCTCAAGCACATTGTAGGACTCGTACATATTAGCTTGGTACGGGTTCTCTGGTCCTTCTTCGATCTCCATAGGCTCTAAGACGGACTCATTGCGGAGAGGAACAGCCTGTCCTGCCGAAGCAGGCGGCTGATCCAGCGCAACAGGCAATCCAGTATCATCATCGAGCACCTCCGCATCCAATTCACCGACATCCAGAGAATCGTAATCGTTCGTCAGACCGGTGTGTAGACGTGCAGGTGGTTTCAATGTGGCATTGATAGGTGTTGAGCGAGACTCTGCGACTTGAAACGGTCGATTGACTTGCGCATGAGGAGGAGGAGCATTGTAAACAGAAGATTCTGGTTGCGCTGGTCGCTGCGCCTGCGTAGCTAGATACGCGTTCTGCTCCAGCTGCAATAATGTACTGGGAGGCAGATCCTCGAGGCCATCATCCGAGAAGAAGTCATCGTCCTTGTCTTCCATAACCCACTTCGCGAGGTCGCCATGAATCAGAGATGAATTGCTCGAGTATTCTTGAGAAAAGAGCAGGAATCAGTTTGTTTTGTGTGTTTTATTTGGTGACCCAAAAAAAGAGGTATGATTTCCCCAGGAACCAACAGAAAAAAGAGGACGAAGGGCTGACGTAGTGCCGAGTCACGGGAAGCTGACCCTCTTCCTGTCTCTACTCTTCTCTACTCTCTTGATCAATTCTCTTCTGCTTGATCATTCTACTGCTATCAAATTGATCATCCCCAGGTTGAATGCATTCGATTTAGTCCTGGAATTCTTCGTCTGCGGTTCTCATAGAGCTCTTTTGCATCGTCTCGTGTCCTTTACCCGACCGCTTTCGGTCGCTTCTTCACATGAAAATTTACTAGTAATCAAAGACGACGATCGCTCCCAATAATCCTCCTCACTCGCCGAGTCCCTAAAGATTATCTTTTTTTCCTGATTCTCCGTCTTACTACCCTTGTTCAGGCCCCATCTCGTCTCTTCAGACCCCAGTCTCCGGTTCCCTGAGATTTCCCCGCGATCTCGCCTGCTCCCCGCGCGTACTCGCCCTGAGAAAGCGGTTTCTTTCTTTTCTCTTCTGGCTTACACCCTTGCTCTACCATGTCCAAGTCACGCCGCAACGTCCGGTTTCAACACCGAGGAAGCAATGGATCTGAAAACCGTCGGATGAGCATCTCAGATGCTAGTGACGTGGCCTCCGACCCTGGGAGTCCGTCGAAGAATGGCAATGTCTCCAAACCCGCAACAATTCCCGAAGAGGTGAGGCCCTAGAACGGTAGATCTGTCTTGATCGTTGGCGATGGAAGGCTGACGTTCTCGTGCAGAAACAGGAACAGCCTCAATTGTCCGAATATGAGAAGAAGAAGCAGACTTTCATCACTCGGACAATATGGACCTTTGTGATGATTGCCCTCTTCTTCATTGCCATGTTTTCAGGCCACATTTACATCATCATCATTGTCACGGCAATCCAGATCATTTCGTTCAAGGAAGTCATTGCCATTGCAAATGTACCCAGCAGGGAGAAGAACATCCGCTTTACAAAGTCGCTCAACTGGTATTTCCTGGCTACGACCATGTACTTCTTGTATGGAGAAAGCGTGATCTACTATTTCAAGCATATCCTCCTAGTTGAAAAGGGATTGCTTCCTCTGGCGACTCACCATCGTTTTATCAGCTTTACGCTCTATGTCATGGGTGAGTTCAAGTGCTTATGCTACAAGGTCGGGCCAGTCGCTGATACTATCCACTTTCAGGATTCGTCTTCTTCGTCGCGTCGCTGCAAAAAGGTCACTATCGTTTCCAATTCACCCAGTTTGCCTGGACGCATATGGCACTGTACCTGATCGTCGTCCAAGCGCACTTTGTCATGAATAATGTCTTCGAGGGCATGATCTGGTTCTTCCTCCCGGCCTCCCTGGTCATTACAAACGACATCTTCGCTTACGTGTGTGGTATCACTTTTGGTCGCACTCAGCTGATCCAGCTGTCGCCCAAAAAGACTGTTGAGGGTTTCCTCGGTGCATGGATCTGCACCATTATTTTCGGTTTTTTTATGACCAATATCCTGATGCGCTACAAGTACTTCATCTGCCCGGTCAACGACTTGGGAGCTAACGTCCTGACTGGACTGCAATGCGACCCCAACCCTGTCTTTGTGCCTCAGCCTTATTCTCTCCCAGAATGGACTGGCTTGGCCAAGACCTTCTATGTTGAGCCTATGCAGTTCCACATCCTGGTGTTTGCTACATTTGCCTCTCTCATTGCGCCTTTTGGTGGTTTCTTCGCGTCGGGCCTCAAGCGCACCTTCAAGATCAAAGATTTCGGTGAATCCATTCCGGGCCACGGTGGTATTACCGACCGCATGGACTGCCAGTTCATCATGGGGTTCTTCGCCTACATGTATTACCACAGCTTCATTGCAGTATACAAGGCCAGTGTTGGGGATGTTATCGAAGCTGCCATCAACGGCCTCACCGTCGACGAGCAGTTTGAGGTTGTTCGCGGTTTGGGCAAATACCTCTACAACCAGGGAGCAGTTTCTGAGACGGTATGTTCAATTGTTTCGATTCAAAAGGTCCACCTGCTCACAAATCATACAGATACTGGATTGCCTTAACGGCGAGTTGAAACGCCGTTGAAAATGACTCGCTAATGACCATCTCTTTTTTCGAGCCTGCGGCCCTTGATGAACATGTTCGGCTTCTATGCATCCTCTTTTTAATCTTTCTCTTCTCACTGTAATTTCTTGTCAACGCATTGGGTTGTTGGTGTATACAAGTCAGGAAAGGACGGTCGGGTGCCTGGACACGTTGGTCAGCCTGGATTCTTACATTTTTTTTTGCTTTACATCTCTTAAGGTCACCTAGGGGTGGATTTGTCCAAGCGCTTGATGCAGGTTGTGAAGATTCATCATATATAGCTATCACGTGAGTGTTTAGGTACCTATCTACCTGAATAGATTGTCGTATGACATGTAATGCGACAGAATGTGCGAGGTAGCTATTATTTTGTAGCATCGTATCGTCATATGGCGTACGCCTCTTGAAACATCTCTTGCGAGGTTTCCGCCGGTAGATACATCGTCAAGAAGTATCTGGCTGGGTCCTCGGCATTGGCGGGTTAACAGCAGCGCCCAGCTCGTTCCTGACGGCATGACACTGCGCGTTCAGAGCTCAGCGAGGACCCGCGTCATGTTAAACTCCGATCACCAAGCGTGCTGTGCAGCGCCTAAATCCGGTCTCTTGCAGGCTCAGTAGGCGGGCTAACAGATCCATCGCCGCAGCGTACCGGCGCAGTTGCCAGAAGGCTTGAATCCTAGCTGTCGATCCTCTGCAAAGGGAGCTCAACAGTAGCGGGTATGTCGACTGCTAGAGTAGTCTCGAGTTTTCATGTCCAAAGACAAAAAAATTCATTCCTCCACCTCGTACTCCTCCATCTCGATCTTGAAGTACTCGGCGACGCGCGCCTTCTCGGCCGCTGCGCACTCCGAATCAAGCATGAAGCGCACGGCGCCGTCGCGGCCTCGTTCCCCGGCCTTGGGTCTCTCCCCGTTGGCGGCGACAGGGGTGAGCGGGTGCAACGCGGGTGCGGCTCCGGCTGCGGCTCCCCTGTCTCTCTCTCTCTCTCTATCTTTTGGCGCGGCGCGGTCCCTGCCGTCTCTGGCGCCATTGGTGGGTTTGGAATCTCTGCTGTCTCTGTCTTCGACCCAGTGCGTGTACCGAGGTAATCTCTGGGCCTCTGCTTCTTTGTTCAGCGGGATGCGGACTGTGAGGAATCGATCGGGTGGGAAGTGCGGGCCGACGGCGGTGGAGCTGCGGTTGTGGGTGTATAACTCGAGCAGGTCAAAGAGAGTTTCTGTATTTGTCAGTCTGATAGACTCGAGAGAAGCAAGATGGAGGCCTACCCATTACTTCCTCGCGGCTCGTCCTCCATTGCTCGTAATCCGACCCCTGCTCCACGGGCTCCAGACGCCGGTCCAGCAGGCGACCCGCGAGTTCGAGACAGGAAAAGGCCATGGTGGAGGTGGTCTGCTTGATGGGGGCAAACGTTCGATAGAGATCCTGGGAGATGCGGTAGGCGAGATTGGAGACCTCGGATTGCGGCGACAAGCCATAATGTCTGGCTAGTTTGATCAAGGTCTTCTGGGGATGACGGGTCCGGAAGTCGAAGCCAGACGCTTCGAGCATGAGCCTCTCGAGGCCGATGATACCTCGAGCATGCGCTTCGAAAACCTTCGGAAGCTACATTAGCGGAGTCTGATGGCGGGAAAGACAACGGGAACTGGAACTCACGGGGTTGTCAGGAGACATGTGCTCTGATGGAGGTAGCTTCAGGTTGTACGCGGCACATACAATCTCCCGGGACTTCTTGAGGGTGTCCTCAATCTTGCATGCCGTAAATAGAGCTGCCGCAGCGGCGTCCTGACGGTCTAGTCAGCTTAGTCACATTGCAGACTAAAGCAGGGTGCTACTACCATATAATTGTACTCTGTGTCGGGGTGAATAAGGCGAAATTTATGATAATAGACCACAGCAGTGTTGAAGGTGCGAATAGGCCTGTCGAGTCAGTGATAGTTCTTGCTCAAGTGATGTTCATCAGACGTACAGATAGAGCGCTCGGCGGACGTTGTCAATCCATGTCACCCCTTGCAAGCGCAGAGCTTCCTCGCGCAGAGGATTGACCCCCATGGCCGCAATGCATTTCTGAATCGTCTGTTCAAAGATATAAGGCTTGGCTACCTGGATGAAGGATGGATGGATAGCAGGGGGTTCCGGCAGAGAGGGGTCTGTTTCAGCCGGCTGTGTCGAGTCATCCTTCTTCTCCGAAGCCATCCTGTGGTGCTGGCGCGGAAGCTTCTTGTCTGCCAGGTAGAGAAGATAAGACAGGTAAATGTACAGGTATCTAGGATGATGCGCGATGGATGCGATGAATCTTTGGCCGCGCATGATTGGCGGAGTGTCACGTGAGACGGGTCAGATTTATTCCGCAAAGCAGTTACTAGTAGAGAGGTAGAATTGATGCGTCTATTATGATCAGATGGACTTTGGTATCTTGGGATATACGTGAACATGAGAGCATGTGTTGTCATCGTCAACTGTTGGGAGGGTATTTATATATCAAATCCCACGAAAGTGGTTGGTCTTATGGCACTCCCCTGCCCGCTCTTGTGGGCTATGCCAGCTCACTCTGGGCAGTATTGTCCGCATAGCGCTTATAGATGGGGAGGTAATGATGCTTCTCACTGATTGTCTCCCTCATGCTTCTTCTGCCTTCTACTGCACGGAGCCATATCCTCCATCGCTGCCAGACAGCCTCATCCGCTCCCCCCTGACCCTCAGCAGGGATCCCGAGACCGCCTGTCTTGAACTCATCAAACACCCAGAGCCGCACGGCCCACGGCCCCATCACAAGATCAGGCATTGAAATCTGATCTCCTAAGAAGAACGGCCCCTCAGGATGCATCTCCTTGGTCCACTCCTTCAGGCGATCCAAAAACTCCTGACGCACCTTGTCAATCTCAGTAGCCACGTCCTCGTCTCTGGACTGAGGCTGGTACTGCAGGAAGCGATGGAACGCAGGGATCACCCGGGTCGTTACAAAATCCATCCACGTTCGGGCGCGGGCTTTCTCGTAGAGGTCTGTCGGAAGCAGACGCGGGTGGTGGACGGGATAAGCTTCTTCGAGGTATTCGAGGATGATGTTCGACTCGTAGAGTGGCTTGAGCTTGAATCCGTTCCGATCACTCTCTCTTGTGGGACAAGCGAGAGTGGGAACTAACCCGCGCGGGTTCAGAGACAAAAGCGATTTTGGCTTGTGATAGGGATTGACCTCGATGTATTGGTAAGGGATCTGCTTCTCTTCCAGGGCAAGCCAGACGCGTTGGACTGCAAAGGTTAGCTGGCAATCTAGAGTCGCTCATTCTACGCTGGTGCGTACCAAATCTGTTGATTATCAGCATCTGTAGACTACAGTTGACGTTTAAACGGTCAGAACTCACGGACAAAACCACCCCGCATAGAGCTTCAACGGCTGCGCCGCCTGATGCCTGTCGACCAGCGCTTTTGCTGGCCCACTGGCTTCGGGGTAGCCGTGGCATACGCACCCACTCCGGCCGCGCCATTCCGTCGTATTTTGCTTCACCGGGCCTAGTCTGAGGTGTTCTGGGAGTCGTTTCTGAAAGCGATATACCCACATCTTGCTAACCCGTCTAGTTTCACCAGCGCGTTGAAGTGCCCGATTTGCATGCTCTTCCAGTAGCTTAGGCGTCACTGGCATGTTCTGATCTCGCATACAGGCTAACCACTGTATCAAGGCTTCCTCCTGGTATCCCTTAAGAGTCTTATTGACCGGTTTCCTGGCTGTTCGAGGCTGCCGGCTGTTCTTGACGCGATCACGTAGGGTGGTATAAGGAACGCCATATTCACGCGCAATCTTGGAGAGATTCGGTTTTTCTTGAGCCCGAGCGGCTTCGCAGGCCTTAAGGAGGTCGGGTTCATTAAATTTAGGCATGTTGGGTGGATGGAATAGCTTCAATAATCACAATATTAAAAATTGGTAGTTATGGTGTAAATGGTGGTTACGGCGTGGCGCATCCTCACCGCCTCCACGGATAGAGCTCTGCGTCTGGAATAAGGCCCTTGTATCTTCCAGATCAATAATCTACCTTAGATGGCCCTAGGCCTTAGTTTTCATTTCATTGACTCCTTGATGCAGATCTGCTGACTCAGATATGATGCCGTTGGCATCAAGTTCTACTCCTGTTTTGGTCACTTTTCGTCGTTGCAATGGTGATAGTTCTCGAAAGTGACCAAGTATCAGTAGATCAAGCCTCACAGTTCACATGTACTTAAACCGGTGTAAATAATAGCTTTGAGATGCTTTGATGGATAATCATAAATCTCCTCAGATTTACTCTAATATATGATAGACGTCAAGCTCAACTATCGCCGTATTTCTTAAGCAGCTTCTGCATAATCGATACAGCCCCCGATCGATACCCAGCTCCAAAGATGGCATGATGATTCAGATGATGATATCTTTCAAAGTTAGCCAAAGCTGCCGTAGAATGCAAAGCAAGCACACTTACAGCTCATACAACCTCACGCGGTCCTCATACTCCTCCACCGGCTCGGTCTTGGGCACGATGCGATGATACGCCTCGAAGAACGCCGACCCGAACCCCCCAAACATCTTCATGATCCCCAGCTCATACTCGCTGTGCGCATAGCACGCCGACGGATCATACACAACCTCGCCTACCTCCTCGTCCTCCTTGCGCCCAGACCCTACAATCCGTCCCCGGTCCGCATTCCCACTCCACAGATCCCCATGCACAACCACCGGCGTGACCCCCTCCCCCTTCCCCTCCCGATCATACCCCAGATGTCCATCCCCCAGCAGCGCCGGCACCACACTGCGCACCGTCCGCTCCACCATCTCCCGCAAGCCCGCATCCCTGCCATTCCGCTTCTCCGACGTCTCCAGCACCGTCAGCAGCCGCTCCTGCGCATAGAACTCCGCCCACGAGTCCCGCCACCGATTCGGCTGCTTCGTGTCCCCGCAGAACGTCGCAACGGGGAACCCGAACCGCCGCCTGCCTGTCTCCGGATCCGCCGGCGCAGGCGTCGAGTGTAACTTGCCCAGCCGCTGCGCGAGAGACTCGCCCGTCCGCCGGCCCCCGGCGCCAGCGCCTAACTCGAGGAACTCGGTCGCGAGAAAGAAGCTCTTGCGCTTGCTGTCGCTGTCCTCCGCGTCGGCTGGATCTGCATCCAGCGGGCCCCAGGCTAGTGCCCGAGGGCAGAGCCCCGGCACGCAGTCGGCGATTGCGTTGAGGGACTCGTACTCGCCGCGGAACATCTCCTCCGCGGCCTTGCCGTCTGCTGAGGTCTTGACGAAGTACCGGCGTTCTTCCTCGCCTGTCCCGTCCGTGGTGGGGACGGTGGCTCGAATCGCGCCGGTGCTGGTGAAGCCGGAGCCTAAGTTTGCGGTTGACAGGCTGGCCTTGGAGGCATCGGGGAGGGAGAGAGCACGCAGGATTGACGCAGGTACTGGTGCCATGTTACAAGATTGATTTAAAGGAAACAGCTTCAGGTAGTAGATGGCTCCCAGCTTTTATCAAGACCGCAGTCAACTGGAGATATGACGTCGTAGGAATAGGATCACCCAATCCCCACCACAAGCCGAGATAAGATAAGCCACGCAACAACATGAGACACACCGAGTAGAGAGGTACCACTCTAGATAACTTGATATACATTCAAGACAAGCAGCTCAATTGAAGACAATACATTGTAGATGATGCATTTTATACAATCGTTCCAACTCCCACCCATGTCAAGACCCCGTATCCAGTTTCCTAACAATGCTTGCAACGAACAATCGAGTAATACACAACGCTATGTACGGGTCAAAGAACTGATCAAATGCTCTGCCGTTTTCGTGCGCTCTCGCACGTCGAGATCGGGGTCATCAAGAAGGCTGGTCAACCGTTCCATTACGCCAAGGGACCGGAGCTTGAAGGCTCGCTCGCGACAGCCATCCCGGTCACTCACGTCGTCTTCGTATGTAAGATTGATGACGACCCAGACGCAGTTGATACGCACGTCTCGGTGACTGTGGTTAAAGTACCACATGAGATGTTGCAGAAGGGTGGGATGCGACACCAGGACTTGCCGATGCCATGGAAGGCTCGCGGCAAGATGGATAATGACAAACGTGACCGAGATTAGAATCTCGGTGGGAACGTTGAGTGCACGACTGGCGGAGGAATCCCGTCGGTGTGGGAGGTTGATCGTGCGAGGTCGAAGCTTGTCCGCCAGCGCGTCCAGGATGAGGTCCTGCCCAATTTCCTTGAAGATATGGTCGATCATCTCCGACGCGCCTGACCCACATACAAGATTACGTAGCAAGTCAAAGGTCTGCTCCTGCACCGCGATATCATCCTGTCGAGCCTGTGTGGTCTGATCCAGATCTCCATTCAGCACGAGCTTTCGCCGCCTAGTCGCATCCGGCAGGAACATCTCCAGACTCATCTTGGACGCAGGCAGGGTGTCGGTCATTTTGAGATCTTCACCCCGGCTTTGGGGATCCTCAACCGGGTTCAACAGGTCGACTTGTTCCCCAGCCGAATTGGCTCGGCTCATGCCCACCGCCGCGCCGCTGTCCACATCGCCTTCCATTCCCCGTTTCGCAAGGGCACTCGTAGGATCCTGCGTAATAATCTGCTTGATCCACCCAGGCCCAAGGCCGTCAATAATCTTGATCTTAACGTCGTTCGCGGAATTGTAGGCGACATGTTTCAGCGCCCACAGTGACTCGATACGAAGCTTGGTGTTCGGCGAGTGCGCGTGCTCGCATAGCACCGGTAGAATATCGGCGGAGATAATTGCCTACTAGAGTCAGTTGCGAGTCGAGATGTAGCGAAAGCCTAAGGGGATAAGGACTGACCTCTTTCATTGGACTAAAATCCAATGCCAGATTGCAAATTACGGACGTCGCAGCAATTTGCACTTCAATATCAGGATGACGGATCAGCACAAAGAGAGGCGCTGCAACACCGGCATCGATCAAACTCGTTCTCAAGACGCTAACAGAGCGAGTGAGCATTCGCGCAGCACCACAGGCCGCCAAGAGAGTCGGAGTTGGATTGCCATCCGTGGCAGTGTTCTTGGGAGTCGACGTGTCCTCTGGCAGCTCGCTAGGGCAAGGCTTGAGAGAGTCGATGATGTACGGCACCACCCCATTTTCACACACGAGCTTGCGATACTCATCCTTGAAAGGAACGAGAGCTGCAAGCGCCTTCAAAATATTCTCCCGATATCGCATAACATGACAGTGAGCTGGCGATAACCCCCGCGGACCGAGTTTACATTCTACAGGCTGCGCGTCGGAAATTGGAGCGGAATCGTCGGCGTCTGGGTGCCACATTGGCTTGGTACTCTCGTGAATCGGGTTGTAGGACTCCTTCAGCAATTGCGATAGTTTCTTAATCGCGCCACCGTCGACGGCGTGTTTTTGCAATTCCTGATCGTCAATCACCAGAGCTGCGAGAACTGCAGGGGCTTCCTCCTTAATACGCGCAGTTGCAGAGATCAGACCCCCGTACTCGACATTGTCACCGTCCGGGATGTCATAGTCCTTGTCGAGCATTCGGATAAGGACTGGGATCAACAGGTAGGAAAGCAGGGAGACGCGATGCTTCTTCGCCAGGCCAAGACGGAAAAGAACAGTGACGAGACGAGCTGACATCAACCGAACCATGCCGTTCTCCGCGCGAACCATGTACAGGAGCCAGGGAACGATGCAGTTCTCATCGTCGTCGGAAGATGTCGACTCAAAAAGCGAGAAGGATGTGGGGAACGAGTGGCTGGGTCGACGGCGCGCACCTTGCTGACCTAGAGGTGGAAAATTGGCTGCATTTGCCGGTGCTGTCGAGGGAGATGATGGAACCGGCGGCAGCAGACTCTCAAGGGGGTTAATCCCGGCATGTCGGGGGACCGCAGAACCAGAGAAATACGTTGACCCCCAGGGACCCTTTTTGATGTCCGAGGGAGCGAATTCGGGCAACTGCTTGGGGAAAACAGTCACAATGCCCGGCGAGGAGAGGAAATGTTCAGCTCGCCACTTGGAGTGCTCGATGATCACTGTGATGGCGCGAAGAATTGGAGCGAGCTTGGCACTTGAAGGTGCTGGAGAGGGCAAGGATCCCAGTGCACCGGGTTCCTGGACATGTTCCTCTGCGCCGGGCAGAACGAATCCCTGGGCGACTACAAACGAGGCGACCTTGACAGCAAGAGCATCCAACACCCCTGAGTCAGCCAGGATGGTCTTGTGAGCCTCCTCGGTGCACAACTTCCCAATCAACGATGCAGCCAGTTCAATTGAGGCCTGTGCCTGATACGATGTATAGTCTTGCCCAATGATCCGGGCCAAACATCCAACATGCTCCTTGGAAAAGAGCAGTTCGGCCAAACGCGTATCCTTGTTCAGTTTCTGCTGACTCTGCAATGGTAGTCGATCTGCAATGCTATTGAGTGTTCGGAGAATGGGAAGGCGATAGAAGGATGGACAGTTGGGAGACGACAGGAAAGCCAGGAGGGTTGGAAGTATATTGCTGGCGAGGATGGGCGCGAGGAACGCTGGGCCACCTGATTTAGTAGGATCTCAGTTGATGCTGACCACTGCTGGCGCTGTTGGGACGAATCACTAGACACTTACCTTGAGCCAAACTACCAAGGATGATTATAGCCTGAAGACAAGCCTCGTCTTCCTCCGACTTGACGCCAGACGATTCTTTACCTGTCGCCGCAAAGCTCTTCCCGCTCAGTTTCCGTGACGTGAGAACCTTGGTGAGCGCCGGAATGATTCCCCGCTTGATATAAATCTCCTTGCGTTGATCATGGCCAATTGTTTCGTTCTTCAGGCTACGAAGTAGTGCGACTTGAGCTGATAGCGATTCTGCGCTTTGGAGTTGGAGTAGGGTCGCAGGTGTAGAAGTGCGCGTCATAGTGGTTTAGATCGCCGCCGCCGCCCAGACGAATCCGTTTGACTTCTTTGGCGACAACCGACAATGGGACGGGGCCGACTCGATGCAACAAGCCGAAGAGCGCTGCTATCAGAAGATCAATGGTTAATCGATAGTTTGCTCATGTGGAGTGCAGGCGACGGAAGCCGGAGCGGAGGTCCAGGAGGGGTCTGATGCAGTGAGCTAGCAATTGATAAGGATAGAGCTAGATGAGATGAAATGGCACGAGTGTATCAACCGAATCAATAAGAAGTCTATTTTTGAGATAAATAAAATTCGCTTCGAAAGGGAGAAAGGAAAGGGAGGGAAAAAGAGATAAGTATGTACGAGCCTCGAATTGCGATGACAAGTGAAACCTATCAACGGACAATCTTTCTAGACCATTCCCAGACAGATGTGTCGCTGAAGTCGGGGAGAGCTTGGCGGTTCGGAGTAACTGATCGGAATATGGGGTACAGACCGTACAGTGCCACTTAGCACTTACAGCAGTCTTACAGCACTTCTACTACCTACCTTACTCGATCTACGTACCTTAGAGTTGCTCCCTTCGTGCTGCCTTCATGATCCTATAATATTGTTCTCTACTCCGCAGAGATATACGTCTCTACCTTTAGTACTGCATCTGCTTCCGGAATAAGGGCACACGTGACGTCACCTGATTTTTAAGTCACATGATGCACACTCTGCCTCGAAGTATATTACATAATTAATAGTACATCACATGATTCAGCCCTAGTGGATCAAAGTGGAACCGAAATCGGATTACACATTAGTACATCCGGTCAGATGACCATTAATATTGTAATTTATGTACGGAGTACGGACTACGGAGTCGCCGACCTTAAGGTACTCCAAACAGCCACCAGACTCGCTCACAAGAGCTCGTACTGCAGAGAAGGATAGATAGGTACTGTTGTAGTTCTTCAATGCTGATCTAGCTTCTTTCCCTTTTCATATACACGCTCACAAATGCTCATACTACAGAGGAGAATGTTGTAGTTCGTCAATGCTGTCTTGCTTCTTTGCCCTTTCCATATATATGTATGTTAGGGAGGGGCGTCCTCAGCCATGGTTAAGTGATATGTGATAACTACAACCACATTGTACTGGTTGTAGAGGGCTCAAGCGTATCTGAGGCAATCCATGTGATCTATGAAATTGTTCTCCATCTGCAAGTGAAGCACCATAGGGGTCATAGCTACTGACGATCTGGTTAAGTCAGTTCTGTCTAAGCAGTACCTTTAACCACCTAGATAGCCCCGCCAGGGAGGGTACCTGCGTAACCCGATCGCTAGATATAGGATCCAGGGTATTTAGTAGTCTAAGGGTTCAGAATCTGACCAGAGAGCCGTCAGAACTCAGAAGTTATCTAGAAGTCAGCAATGAGCGCCATCAACACGATTATGTATGAAAGAAAAGTCTACCCCAACTGACCACTCCTGGTAATACGGATTCGATCGGCTCACTGTGCCGAACTTGTAACAAGCGGTAACTGTAAGACCGACCCCAATCTCTCCGCTCAGACGCTCGATGGCTGCATTCGATTGGGCGGAATTTGTCGCAATCTTCTCGACCCTTGGCTTCTCCTTTTCCTTGTTTTTTTTTTTAGAGATCGGTGTGAAAGGAGAGGACTCTGCCTAGAGACTAGAGAGTTAGATAGCCTTAGGTAGAAGGAGTCCGTAGGCTTCGTAATTTCGGAATTAACTTCATATTTTATTTTTAATTTTTTCTCGAATTTTTTTCCTTGGAACCAAGTCCCGTGTTCCCCTCCTTTTCCTGTCTTCTATAAAACTTCTACGACTCGCTTTAAACTAAACCACCACCATCATCATCTGGGTTTTCAAGGACATCCCCCGCCATTCAAAAACCTCTCTTTGTTGAGAAGAGTCTGACCGCGCAAAATCACGATGCGTCTGTGCACGCCATCGTCCCCAGCAGCAGCAGCACAAGGTTTCGCAGCGTCTGCCAGCTCCGTCGCACGTCGTGCAATCGTCCGCCCACGTGGTGGTCTCACTGGGCGGAAACAATTATGCTAGTCTCCTCGCCCTCCCCCTCCGCCGCCCTCC
Source organism: Aspergillus quadricinctus (assembly GCA_022814375.1). Classification (NCBI taxonomy): domain Eukaryota; kingdom Fungi; phylum Ascomycota; class Eurotiomycetes; order Eurotiales; family Aspergillaceae; genus Aspergillus; species Aspergillus quadricinctus. Next base: position 197,134 of record JAKLNT010000014.1, on the reverse strand, counting down.
ATCCTTCAGCGTCTTCTCCTCCGACGCTTCCTCATCCCTCCCACTCCTCTCCCTCCTTTTCTCATCGATCCACGACTGCCGCCGTCGCCGCCGTAACAGCAGCTCATAATTTTCGTCATCAGCATTATGAGCCTGCTCGTCAGTCTCCTGCATCCAGTAGTCACTTCAGTCCGCGTTCTTCCCGCCTGGCCATCGAGGAACTTCGATCGGCCTTGACACGACATACGGTTGACGCTTCGCCTCCGGGGCCCTCAGGGGATCTCCCTCGCGGCCGCATGTCCGCCGGGCTGACCACCCTTGGGGGCGGAAACAGCACGTATTCGTCCGCCACTCCCATCCCTGCGGTCGCTACGCTTGTTAATCCGCATTCTTCTGATCGTCCCACGGACACTGAGCCTGTCGGTTCTCCTCCAGTCGCAGCGTCGGCCCCGGCCCAGGCCCCTGCCCAGGCCCCGGCTACTGCTCCTCCATTGGCTCCTCCAATGCCCGCCCCTGTCAGTACAGGGTCCAACAAGCGTAACAGCCCGAATGATCATGGTGTCGACGACTCGCTTGCGGGACGCACCGGGGAGTTGGACCTGGAGCGCAGTCAGTCCAAACGACTGCGGCCGTCCAAGCCCGATGTGAAATATCTGCCGGAGAATTATGATGAGGCTGATCCGCGGGACCTTGTCATTTTAATCTCTAGCATGCTGATGGAGCTGATTCGCTTCAACGACAAGATACCGCTGAACAACGGACGCCTGACACGTTTCCATTCTCGATCACCACCCCGGATTTCAGTCCAAGACTATCTTCAACGGCTTACAACCCATGCCACCTTGTCGCCTCCAATCTTGCTGAGCATGGTATTTTACATTGATCGGCTATGCGCTCTCTATCCGGCCTTTACCGTCTCCAGTCTGACTATTCACCGATTCCTCATTGCTAGCGCTACCGTCGCCAGTAAAGGTCTCAGTGACAGTTTCTGGACTAACAAAACATATGCACGTGTGGGAGGTATCAGCATGGCGGAGTTGGCCCTTCTGGAGTTGGAGTTTCTGTTCCGCGTAGAGTGGCGGATTGTGCCCCAGCCAGAAGTGCTGGTTGATTACTATCAAAGTCTCGTCGAGAGGTGCGACGGGTACGAAATAAAGCGTGACGGCTGAGTACTTGCACTTCATCGATGCAGCAATCAGCTGGATTCCAGCGCTGGTTATCCTCCTTTCCATAGGGGAACCGTCATATCTCCAATTCTTGTATTGTATTTCTACATACCATACATCTGAGCGGGGTACGGAGTTGATCTTCTTATGCATTACAGGCGACGTGGGAGGCTTTCTCGTTCTGGTGTTGATTAATGCCTAGGACTCTTCTGCCTTGTTATCACCTTTCTCCTCATGCTTCTACGACCTTTGCGGACTACCTCGTCATGATCTCTGTACAGCTTCATGCTATTTTACTGGCGTTCGATTGTTACTAGCGTGTGGAATACCATGTTCTCCCTTTGATCTAAATTAAGCCTCATACGTAGTTTGTCATAGGTTCGTTCTTCTAGAGGGGTAGTTTTGTAGCATTATGTCATAGATTCGTCCTGTGCGGGAGTTGCAAAAAAAAACTTAGGTAACAGATTCAGTTGCCGAAGACTTATACTGCCTGAGGCATCCATCCCAAACCAGTTACTACAGGGCTTAGGGCTTAGGGCTTAGGGGATAGGGTTACGGACTGGACAAATGCGGATCCATGGAAAGCAGCAACTCAGCGGACTACCGTATATCTAACCCAAACCATGAAGTCATAATGGATGGGCGGTTGTTATATACTTCAAGATAGCACTCGGATTGTTCGATCAATTGCGCATGAGCTTCGGCGATCGAGAGCGTCATATTACTTTCCCGACGAGATAACAGCGCCCGTCTTCCTGTGCTCATCCCGGCAGCGGAGACGGACGTCAATGGACGTACGAGACATCTTGAAGAGTATCGAGCCTCTTCAGGGACATGTATTGCCGATCAAGACCGTCCAGGAAACACAGACGACTGAAGAGTTTGGTATGTACCTCTGAACAGCACGAGGCTATGGACTTTCATCAAGAACAGTCAATGTCTGACCGGCTTTAGAGGATGCATATGTCGCTGAAGTCAACTTGAAGTTGGCCTCGAAAGTGGTCAAGTAAGACATTCTACTTCGAAGGCAGACAGATCGTCGCTAACCGATCGTTGTAAAGAGCACTTGATGCTGCTTTCCCTCGCGACCCTGCCGTCCCTGTGAACCATCTTCGACGATTCGCCAAACATTCCCAGTTGCCAGAATCCCTGCGCTCAGCCATCCAGCACAATGAATCCTCGCCGCAGACAATCTTTGTCCTAGTCTCGCCTCCTCTCCCGGAAGTTGATGCTCTCCAGAAGGTGCTTGCTCCATTTGCCCCCGCCTCCTCGACCTCTTCAGAAAACCAGCCTGAACCCGCTCCTACGATTTCTCTGCATACAATCAAAATCCCTATTCAACCTCCCCTGACAGCTAAACAAGCCGAGAATTGGACGTCGACATACTGGCCCGTTGTCTACAACCCCGCCGCCCCTCGAGCCACGATAGCACCGCCGCCGCAAATTCTGAACCGTGCACTCGAGTCCATCCAACCCGAAGCCGGATATTATCTGGCGCTGGCTGAGAAAGTCGCAGAGGAACCAGAGAAATCTGGCCGAGGCCGCAGAATTGGAGCAGTAGTCGTCGATCCCGAAATTCTGGCCTCCATCGACACTTCTGACGACGAGGATGGCGCGAGATGGACGGAGGCTGTCATTGCTGTCGCAGGAGACGCGCGATATTCTCGTCGGGAAGCCGGTGCGCTCTCGGAGTCCGAGCTGCAGATTGGGCCAGGTCCACCTGCGGCAGAGCAGACATACAACTCTGATCTGGAAGGTGGGCCTGAACTCCACGCGCTGATGCGGGCAGTGGAAATGATTGCTCAGAAACGACGTGGAGAAGACCGCGAGGCGTCGGATACGAAGCCGTACCTTAGTCCCTTGGAGTCGTACTTTCTCTCCCAGTCAGACGTATCGACCTCCACGTCCTTGTTAGATCCGCAAGAACCGGAACCATCACCCGTACCGGAAAAACTTCTAAAGACAAACTCCGCCTCGCCTGTTGTTCCCACGACGTCGAACAGTCCTCCGGTTGCCCCCCGTATCCGCTCGCGCGCGCAGGGCGGCTACCTCTGCACGGACCTTGATGTATACCTCACTCACGAGCCTTGCTTATGTTGCTCCATGGGAATGCTTCTCTCGCGCTTCCGCGCGGTGATCTTCCCCCGAAAGCGACGAATGGTTACGGGAGGACTGGCCTCGGAGCCCGTTGTCTCGCCAGAGTGTGGCCCTGAAGTTGAGCCTGAAACGTCTGAATCACAGCAAATGGGAGAGTCGTCTGATCCGGCACCGAAAAGAAAATACTATGGTCTGCACTGGCGCAAAGAGCTGAACTGGCGGGCGTTGGGCTTCGAGTTTGTCGAGCATGACGATGTTGCTCAAAGTACAGAGAGCAAAAGTGGAGTTCCTTTCCATGCATGATATCAACTGTGATACTGTTGAAGCAGACGTACTATGGAGTATGTATTTGTATAAGCATGGTGGTTATGACGGCATGTCGTCCCTACTTGAAGACCTAGATGCCCATTTCCTTATATCTTCTCTACCCAACAGCAGGAACAAGTACATACCCCTACCTACCTATGCTGGATCCAAAAGAATTAGAGTCCTAATAGAGTCGATCCTAGAATTTAACCCCCCTATATCTTCGGTAAATGCTTAAATTTTGATAGCTATGCTTGGTAAAGCTAGCTGGAAGATCTACTGATCTACACCGAGGTATTCAACCACGCATCACCTCAAAGTAAAGATAAACAACGGACTCCCAACAGCATCAACTTCCTACCTTAGATTCTATCAACCAACCCAACCCAGCAAACTCGAAGAATCAAAAATAGAAGCCCCAATCACTGCATTCCACGCGAAACGCCTCGCAAGCCCCAAAACCAAGGTCTCAATGAAATCCATCGCCAGAGAATTCAACGTACCCTACACAACCTTCTACCATCGGCTACAGGGGCGATCCTCACGAAGTACCCGAAAACGCGTCAATCTACGCCTGAACGACGTGCAATACAAGGTCCTTTTTGATACTATCGACACGTACGACCGTGTCGGCGTCGCTGTTACCACTGCCTTGGTGGGCGAAATCTACGTTTGAGTAGCCAATCCACGTATAACCTCCCCTAGGTACGGTCATGATATTATGCATTAGTCATTAGACTAAAGAAGCCGTCGCTCATGCCTAGCAAGTATCATCACTCCCTTGAATCATTAATAAACAAAAGAAATGCCCAAAGAGCTTCGTCCACCACATCCAAGCCTCTCCCAAATATGACACAATCCTTCTCGTTTGGGCATTACCCTCATCTCCAGATGTCTTCAAGCGTAGATGCGAACGCCATCACTCAGCAGAACAGTTGCCCATTTGCTTCCTTCATTCATTCTCCAAAGATTCGCCTCCGTCGTAGATGAATCCAGCGGTAAGTAGATAGATTATCTAGAAAGCTCCTGCAGACGCCGATTGATGGGACCGAGTTTGCGAATGACGGGAGAATGAGGGTTGTTCAAAGCGACCTCCATGTACAAGGTATTCAGCCGCTGTGTGAGAATTTCGATGATCCTAGGTGCAACCTCGTGAATGTCAGGGTCCTAATTGTAACATCAGTCAGTCATGGCTACCAAAGCGGAAGATTTCCGTCAGAGCGTACCCTCAGGTCAACAGATTGGAGGACAACACCCAGCCACGTGAGACGTTCGTCAACGTTTGTGTGGAATGAAGACGTGACTGCAACACCGACCGAAAGTGACACGATGGGAGAAAGCCTAGTCAGGTACGACGGGTTGAGACGGACAAAGAGGTTGTCGAACAGATCGGCCTGCTGACTAGACTGAAGCCACTATAACACCATTGAGTCAGTAGCCGCTTTTGATTTTATTTTAAAAGTTCATACCTTGACTGAACCCTCCTCGTACCGACCCTCACTCATCAGCTGGGCAATCTCCGCCAGTTCAAGATCCTCCGCGGTTCTGGCCTCGCTGGGAGCAGCAGCCCGACCGGCAGATGATGCCTGCTGCGAGCTGCGGCTTTCTTCGTCCTGCTGCTTGGCGCTCAAAACGCGGTTGAGTCTCAAGATTTCGTTTTGGAAGTTAGTCTGGGCCGCAGCCATCGACGCGACCGTGTCAGACAGACCACGAACAAGAGTTGTGAGCTGATCGATCTTCGCGGCATCGTTGTGGCGCTGAATTTCGTACTGCTTCATCTGAACCTGCAACTGCTTCTGCATGTCCGACCCGATCTGTTCTGCGGCCTGCAGGGCAAGGTTCTTGAAGGCGGGGGTGATGGAGTTGTGCAAAGCCCTCGACATCTCACTCTCGATGTGGGAAGCAATTTTCTGACCAACAGCATCCGAAATGACTTTCATCACTTCAGGTTGCTTGACTGAACGAGCAACTGCATCAGGCAGAGCCTGACGCACCTCACGAGGGATGACGCTGCCCAGGTGCTGAGAGATAACCTGATCTAGCTGCTTTCCAACAGCGACCGAGGTAAGCTCAGTCAGAGCAGGCACAACCTCAGACTGAATGCTGCTAGACACGATCCGAGCCAGATTCTTCTCCACATTGTCAGACAGGGTGCTGGAGACCAACCGCAAAACTTGATCCTGTTTGGCTGCAGACGCTGCGTCCCAGCTGCGTCGCTCTTCGTCGAAGCGGGAGTACAGCCCCTCAAGCTCGCGACCAAGACTCTTATTAAATTCACTAGTGACACCAGTCTGGAGGGCCTCCAAGTGCTTGGCCAAGATCTCGCCAGAATTACTGGCACCAGCCCCAGAGGAGAGCGGCGCGGCAGCAGTGACGACAGGCAGAGGGGCGTCCATGGTTGCTGGCTGTGTTGTGGAAGGTGCCAGTTGGGTGGGCTGTTCGATTGGTTGAGGCATGATGCCCGACTCACTAGACAGCCCCTCAACGGCAGTGAATATCGCTTCCTTGGCTTTTGCTGGGGTTTCACCGGTACCGGCGGTAGCAGCAGCAGCCTTCTTTTTCTTCTTTTTCTCAGGCTTCTCGACACCATTGGCCGCTGTGGCTGGCTCAGCCTGCTCCTCGGCAGTCTTCTTCTTCAGAACCGGTTTGGTAGGCGACACTGTGCTCGAAGGAGCAGGTGCAACAGCAGCTTCCGTGGTCGGCTCAGGAGTCTTCTTGACCGCTTGACTCGGCGTAGCTCTGGTGGAAGCGGAAGCCGAATCGCCATTGATGGAAGGCTCATCGGTGACGTAGCTGGGAAAGGTCTGAAGCTCAGAAATTTCGATGAGCCCTTCCTCCAGCGCATTCACAGGGCGGATAACCTTATTATCGGCGCTCCATCCCAGGTCTTCTTTTTTGATGGACAAGCAAGTCACTCCACGCGAGTGCATCACGTAAAGCTCAAAGAGCGCATTGTCTTCTTTGCTATCTCCTGGCGCCTTGCTGGCAGGGAGAAGGTCCAAGCTGCGCAACTGGCCCTTGGAGGCAAACGAAATCTCCCGAATGCCACTCATGCATGCGGTAGATTCTGGCTTGGGTAAGCTCGAGTCCTTCTCACCCGAGCGCTTGATGAAAGATGCCTGCGACATGGGCTGTAGATTATATCTAGGAGCGGACAGGTGAACAAAGTAGATGGAATTGCGCGTAGGATGTCCGACCACAATCATGCCAGAGGCTGCGTGGTAGGCGACACTGCAAATGGCATCCGATTCGTTCTCGTGGGGGAACTTGAGCTCCTGCACAGCCTTGCCGAGCCCGATATCCCAGAGCTGCAAGGTGTGGTTTTGCTTAAGTCCGACCAGAACGTAACGAAGGGCCATCGATTTGACGTAAGGACGCAGCTTATCGATGAAGAGAACAGAGGTGGGCCAAGACTTCTCGGTAGGAGATCCGGTAACAAAGGTGTTCAACGGGACGCGAACCTCAGCTGGACTAGGCACGTTCGTGAAGAAATCTGGATTGTTGACCACTTCGCGAATATCCCAGAAACGTAGCCTGCCGGTCTTGTCTAGGGAAGCAATGACAGTATCGTCGTCGCTGAATACGAAGTCCTTGCCAGCTTTGCCTGTCGAGATCTTGAGGGCCCGTTCCTTGAAGAACTTCTCCGTGTTGACGGTGCGTTGAGACCCGGAGACACCGTAGTTCGCATTGGCAGCCGCCTGAGGACAGACGACGTAGATATTCTTGCCACGCCCGATGGCGAAGAAGCCGGGGTGACGAGAGCTTCTCTTGGCCCGCGTTTTCAGCTGGCCACCAGAAGTGTTCTCATCAGAAGCCGGAAACGGCGGGAATATCAGGCTCTCACTCTCCAAGGCATCCAGCTCGAACAGATCCTTCTCTCCGCGCGAGATCAACGCCCAGTACACCGTGCCGCTGACACCAATGCCCAAGATGGCTTGCTCCTCGGAGACACCACTCGTGGTGGCCGAGGTGCAGAGAGTGACATTGAACACGCGGTCGCGGGTTGAACGGAAGACTTGCTTGTCACTTCCATCCTCCTGACGAATGATCCTCATGCCTCCATTTTTCGCTAGAGCGTAAACGATGTAGTCCGATGTAGCCGAGGTCAAGGATCGGTCCAGTTGATCAAACTCCTTCTTCAACCGGGCGATGTCCATGATACCATCATCCCGAATGGTCGGAAGTTCCTGAGTGGTGGGCTTAAGGGAGATGGAAATGAACGGCTTCAAAGGAAAGTTGTGCACAGGAATAACGCGCTCTTCCTCTTTCGCAGCGCTGTCCTCGGCGCTCTCCCAACTGTCGGCGAGACCTTCGCCACTTTCGCCATTGGTGGTTTCGTTAATAGCTGCAGCACTCTCCGCCGCGGCGTCTTGGGCGACCGCTGCTTCAATATTTGCAGCCTGCTTGGCCTCAGCAGCTGTGTCACGAAGGTGACTAGCGATGGAGGAGATGACCGCTTGAGTGCTTTCTGCCTTGTCCGTTGGCACTCGCAACGCCTCCTCTTCCTTGGTTGTCTTGTCACGCACTTCAACGACGTCGCGGCCAACTATCTGATCCACCAGTTTGCCAACTACCTGGTTGACAGCCTCGCGTTGCTCTTCGTCAAGCACTGGCGATGACGGGCGTTCCGCGGCAGAGAATGCTGCTGACTGAGAGACGGGAGCAACATCCGCAGTTGCAGTTACGTTGATCTTCTGCCTCTGGGTGAGTTCGACAGCGGGGCTAGCACTCCGAGACTTGATCTGAGGAGAGGCCTTGCGTGGTGATGCAGCTGCCAGTTGCTCAAAGGGGTTGGTGTATGTGAAGATGGTTTCCTTGGGCGTCAGAGTTGACTTTGGCTGTTGAGGAGATATTATGTCCGGCTTCCCAGACACAATTTCCTCGGGACGCGCTCCGGGCACTTCAACCGACGCTTGTCCGATCGGCTCAGCGACAGTGGACTTCACCGGGGACACAGACGCTGCTGGCTGAGACACCGCCTTTCCGGGCCCATGGGACACGTCCTGGCTTGGGGATTGTCGGTTGAGCAGACGAAGCAGCATCTCCTGCGTGTTTTCAGCAGTAGGGGCCGCCGACAAGGAGCTCTCACCGACCCCAGAACGACCAGGTTGACCGAACTGCGAAGCCGTAGGCATGGTGGGCGGGGTTGCAGCCGAAATTGGAGTTTGAGCCTGTCGACCGAACAGGGAAGCAACCAGATCGGAAGCCGAGATGTTCCTCGCGTGAGACCTAGACACGCCCTCGAAGCCAGTTTCCTGGGCCAGAGGAGACCTTGGCTGTTCCATTCCACCAGCAGTAGGCTGTTGTTGAGACGGAGCAGCTGCATTTCCCTGACTGAACTTGAGCAAGTTCAGCAGGTTGACAGCACGGTCGGGGTTCTGAGATTGAGACTGCTGCGGGAACATTTCGCCACGAGGAGTGGTAGTATTAGGACTGAGGATATCCGAGCCATGATGAGGCGGTGTATTGGCCGGGGATGGGCTAGGAATGGTCGAGACCGAAGGGTGACGGTAGCCATGCTGCAACAACTGAGGGTGAGACAAGCTCTGCCCATCGTAGTGTTGCGGCTGCGTCTGCTGTTGCTGGGGACGGTAGCCCTGCTGGTAGTGCATAGGGTACTGCGACATGGGAGCGTCCTGAGAAGGCGTTCCCGAAGGAGACGGACGTGGTCTGATGCTCGCCAGAAGAGCCTGGAGATCGTTGGGGGTGGACATTTCTGTCAGCTCGCCGCAATGAGAGGCGACCTCCCAAGTTGATGTCCAAGCTCTAAGTTTCTCTCGAGAGCTCTCTTTCGAGAGCAAAAAGGGAGAAGTGAGGAAGCAGTGAGGTCAGATAGCTTGGTAATTGAAAGAGAGAAGAGAACGAAAGGGGCTAAATGAACGGACTATGGTACAGAGAAGAAGATGGGTAAGGAAGGGGGAGAAGAACGAGAAATGATGATAATTCAGTAGAGCAAAATGAACAAGATGGAGGCCGAAGTGGCACTAAGTCCGGTTAGGTAAGTGGCTGGTGATGTTGTGGCTGGTGCGATGAGGCTGATGCTTACATTTTGAATACGGAGTATCTGAGGTGGCTGTCAATGGCGGGGATTTCCATGTCTTACGGTACGGTAATATCTCTTATTGGAGGGAATCAGCAATGACGCCGAAAATCCTCAGTCAGTGAAAGAATACCTACTCAACTGATAGATTTACCCACGATGGACGAGGGATTTGTTCGTATCTCAGCTGTCTGATGGGCGATTCTTTTCCACTATCTGCATCTATTCTCCATCTCTCCACTTTCTACTGCCCTCATATCTGGGCTGCTTCACTCTCAGAAGGCTTCATCCCCCTACGTCAGTCGTCTCTCTAGTTGAGAGACTCTTAACAGAGTACGTGTGTCACCGTCACAAGGAGCGTGCTACAATCCTCTCTGCCTACCTATAGACTCCCACCATGTTCTGTCTCAGGAGGTAAGTCGCCCCAACATCTGAATATCATGCCAGACTTCAAGCCCACTCACGCGATCACATATAGCTGGCTACCACTCCTCTTCATCCCAACCAACGCCTCCCCACTCTTCATCATCTCCTTCGTCGCCCTCACATACATCCTCCACCGACCATGCATCTACTGCTCCGCGCTGCTCCTCATCCTCTTCATCTCCTCCTGCCACTGGGCTGACCGCTGCTTCTTCGACTTCCGCGGTGACTGGTTCTCGCCACGATACGCGGCTTCAGACCCCTACGATGCCGTCTCGGCCAATACCTCCCTCGCCAACTATGTAGTAGAGACCGTCAATACGACCACCAAGGCGCTGGCGGGCGCGGCGGTGGAGGAGGCGCAGCGTCGACTCGCGCTCAACGGATCCAGTGAACTGGGACAGCAGGAGTGGACCGGTGTTGGACTCGAATGGTTGCGGAGTTTGCTGGGACGCCGGGAGTGGACTCTTCCCTGTGTAGATGTCAAGGTTCGGCTTTGAGGTTCTTCTTTCTTTCTTTCGCCACCAGATCAAAGTTCGAGTATAACCATAGGAGGCTGAAATGGCGGGTATCGTTTTGCATGCACGGGAGGGTTGATAGAGCGTTGATTGGGCTTGCATTATTTGACCTGGCCAAGTTGTCAACTGCCATCCGGATGCAAGTTGTGGTCACTTCTTGGTTTGATTTCGTTCTTATGATCGTTGTACAGAATCTACCGTACATACTTGATAATATTAGAGTTCATGCTCCAATTAAACGACTACAGGTACTTGCGGAGAAGCAATAATACTTGGATGGAACGACACAAGACAGAGGCTATTAATTCAATGTGCAAAGATGAATTATAAACATATGCTAGGGGCTAGCTACAGGACAAATAGGTATCTGACAGGATAGAAGAGGATGATATGTAGACGTGATCACATGCCCGTTTCACATCAAGCTGACCACATCGTTAAGGGGTAGTACAAGTCGTAGGCACTGGTAGCATCAGAGAAATCGTGAAAGTTGAGTACAGAAGTGGTATCAAATGGCGTAAAACGAGGAAGAGTCAGACGAGGAAGAGGATCCTTCCTCGTCTGCAACGGTAAGAGCATTGTTATCGCTGAACAGGGTCGGCAGTCGATGAGATCAAATTAAGTGTGTGTTACAATGACAGTCGTAGATTAGCTGTAGCCGCCGCCTACACCCATCGGCATGGGCCAGTCGTCTTCTGTTATACTGCTCCAAAAGAACCAGACCGTAACGACCGACAAGAGCGTGAAGAACGTCTCGAATATGGCGCCGTTGACTTTCCCGTGCGACGCCTGGCAGAGATGGGTGCTGACCACGTAGTTGAAGATTTGGCCAACCGCGAACAACAGGGCCGCGGCGGACAGATACACTGCATATCACGTCAGTTTGCTTGGTCATATGAGGTTGGAGTCTCCCCGGTATGGAGAAGAGGCTGAACATACGCATTGGCCGGAACTCGCCAAGGACCCGGATCACCAAGACAGTCTCCAGGATGAAGAATGCCACGAGGAGGACGAGGGGGAAGAGCTGGTACAGTACGTAGAGGGCGATATTTCGATAGTTATTAGATGGGTCCGTTGCGAACTCGCCGGTCCAGTCGAAAGCAGTATCTAGGGCGATATAACCCGTACCAACGAAGAATACCAAGGCGGACGCAAGACAGAGACCGAGGGAGACAGGTGTACCGTCGTCAAGTAACTGAAACCCGACAAGAGCGTTCAAGAAGAGGATCCAAGTAGTCGCGGTGATCGCAGCGATATGAACTGCCGAAAAGCCCTATGCAGGTCCTCAGTTGTGTCCACGGCAACCAAAACAGACATAACATACCTTCAGCACTGCGCTGTCAAGAGGGAAACCGCCCACGGTGAAGATCTCGCAGATCTCGACGATAATGAAGCAAAGTAGAAACAGTTGCATTTCCCTATGCAGTATTCGTCGTCAGCTCTTGTCCATGCCTTTTACAGTCCCATGTAGCCGCGTACCTTCGCCCAACCGCGGCATGTTTCCGTTCCGATCGCCATATTAGGAAGAGCGACGCTAAGATGGATATGAATGCCAACAGTATCGATCCTGTATCAATATCAGTCTCGCAATTCGCGACTCGTCTCCATGGCGTTCTCTCCGTCGTTCCATACCTAAGTTGCTGAGATATCGATGATTGCCCAGATCGATACCGGTGAGGGCACACCCGCCGTAGGCTTCATTAGGGGGCTGATTGTGGGCGACAAAGAGCTATCGAGGCGACAATCGCAGTCAGCAAGGTGCAGTCCTACGGCGACAATAATGAAATTGACCAACTCACATTGCAAACTGGCAAGGTCGAATCTCTGCAAAAGTCCTGTTCGCGAACATCCTCATTGGTTAACTCCCCTTTCGCGCGCCAGATCTCTCATAACAGACGTGTCGGATTCAAGCGACAGACTCACGTTGAAATTCCCAAATTGTGTAGAACCCATGATTCAGCGACCGTTGGAGCGATTGACCATGCAAAAAGACTTGGATGATCGTGGACAAGATTCGCGTGGGTCGGTGGTGGTCTTGCAGTTGCTGGTGGTTAAATTGGCTTCCTCTGGGACCCACGCTAACGACCAGACCAGACCGTTGACGATGGCTCCCGTCGCAAACTTGAAACAAGGCAGTAAACGTGGGTTGATGATGCTGATCGTTGTGTCAATTAAGCCTCTGCAAGTGCAAGATGAAAAGCACAAATTTTCGCTATTATGCGAAGGCAAGAGTGAGGAGAATTAAACGATGAGATAGTGGTGGACAGCTCGTGAGTCAATTGCAGCTCAAAAGCGTCGGTAAGTGAGCCTACAAGTTGTTGTCATCCACGAGGGCAATGCAACTGGACGCGAACGATGGCAAATTATGCAAGAATATACTCCGTATGCGAGTAGACAATATGACGAAGAAAGGAAGTGGAACTGAAGATGAAGAGATGGCTGTACAGGTTGACTTGGACACGAGGGGGCTTAGAGCGAAACACCAAGACATTAAGTACAGTAATGCCGATGAGCGGGAATGGTAGTTAGTCTACAGAGCGCAGAGTAGACTGTAGATAGAGGAGATAAATCTGCATAAGAAATGAAACAGCCTTTGAACCAATACTAGTCAAATCTAAAAGGGCGATAATCGATTTTCTCTCCGAAGACTTGACTCAGGGACCAAAGGGACCAAACACTCAAGCCGGAGCAATAAATAATTGAGCAGGCTGGGGTCTCGGATTAATATGAGCGCAAACTACGAAGTATTGGGAGGACTTCGATACTCCGTATCTTGATACCTTCCATGATCCTAGACCTTGGTGTGATTTGGAGATGTTTCTCTTGCTAGAATATGGTGATCAGGGTATGTCCTTCGACCATGGTTGGCCGAGCTGTGCTTGGCCTGTACCAAGGAAGTCTTCCATCTCCGTCCATGGATTGTTGCTCTTTTCCCCGGTTTTTTAATTCCTGGTGCCTGCAACTGCTCGTCCCTGACTTGATACATCAGCACAGGAGGTAATTTTACTTGTCATGCATGATATACAGTCAGTTCAATTGCACAACAGGTCAAGCTAGGGATAGAAGTACAGTCAGCTAGGTCTATCACTACAGTTGTCTCTTAAACGACATGTTCTCACCAACCCCCTGTGAAACTTATTCGTCCAGTTTCAGTACACATACACTACCCATACAAGACCATACCTAGTACCAAAGCTCCCCCCCAAAATTGGAGCCTGTGTTGAGGTCTGCCCAAATACGATATTATTATAACTGACCACACGAGACTGTCTTACAACTCATCAGCCACCCGATTTTCTACCTTCTCCCTCTTTCCATGGGGTACGGAATACGGAGAGATAGCTGCCCCTGCTCCTTGCTTTTGATGACATATATGTCATACCTTGTCTGGAGGTTTGCTATCGATCATGAACTCCAACTCAATGAACTTGGATGATTCAAGCTGCGCTTGTCGTAGAAGGTTCCAGGTCTGCTTCTGTAAAGTATGATATCAAGCGGGCCGTTTGGTTTTAACTAGACTAGATATCTAGTCTTCAACTCGGCACAGATTGCGGAGAGTCTGAAACGCTAAATACATAGGCCCATAGACGTGTCCCTGTGGCTGACTGGATAAACAGCGGCAGGCCCAGAACATCTCCAGGTGTTCTATCTCCGTACCGAGAGAAATCTAGCATACATCCTCGATCTCCAATTTCTTACCATCGTGTTCGCCCAGGTCCAGTTTCAATGTCCGTCCAAACAACTCGAGCAGCATCTCAAAGCATACCTTGGTAATGGCGGGGTCATACCGTCCCTTGCTGAGCTCGTCTCGAATGAATGCATCTGTCGCGGTTCTTCGTTAGTAACCACCTTGGAAATGATTATTCACAGCAAGTGCATCGCCATCTGACATACGTTGAGCCCATGCAACCTCGTAGAAGCTGAACAGGACGCCCTTCTCATGCAGTGTCTTGCGGATCAGGTCTCTACCTTCCGGCGGAACATGGTTGTCGTTCTTCCCAAAAATCTAAAGTATTGTCACTCAGCTATCAACTACCATCCAGATTCCAGAGCGTCGAACTAGACGACATCACTCACCATAAGAAGTTCACCCTTGATATCGCCCGCTCTAGCCAGACTATCATCATTCTTGCCCTCGCCGAGGGTCTTGCTGTGGATGTCCGTCGCAAAGTAGCACACAGCCGCCTTGACGCGGCTGTCCAACGCACAGCGGTACGCAAGATGTCCACCCAGGCACATACCCGTTGCGCCTACCCGGCCATTGCAAGTGGGCAGCGAGAGCAAGTAGTCAACGCACAACGAGGCGTCCTCGTCATAAGCGGCTATTTTCTGCATCTCGGTTAGCAGCACTCAGGCATGACCGGCCGCCCGGCCGTGATTGTGACTCGGCTTGTGCGTGCATAGCATACCTTGCTGACTTTCCACTGGTTTCCCTTGTCGGTATCTTCAGCATTGTATTGCAGGGGCTCCGGGCCCGTGAATTCGTGGTAGCTGGAAGGCGCAGCGCAGATGTACCCCTGGCCTGCAATCTGTCTCGCGAACCGCGAGACGGGTCCAGTCACTGGCTACAGTCAGTTTCGGCGAGGCCAGTCCCACGAAATTGGGTACGTACCTTGGTAGATCTCACTGAACACTACTACGCCAGGGAATCGAGCCTTGGGGTATCCAGGAACAGTGGGATGGAACACGTAGATACCTGATTGATTTGATATAAGCAGTTAAGTCTTGATTGAGTCTTGGAGGCATTTGGCTACATACGCATAGTACCATTTCCATCCGCCTTGGTGGGCACATCGTGGAAAGATTCCTGGATCAACATGTCGTGAGGGGGCGGATTAAGTGGTAAGTTAAGTGCTGACCTGACGCTGTATGGTGTTTATCTACACTTATCGAACAGTGAACACAGTCAATTGAATCAATTGCACCTGTCAGTCAGTTATTATCATTGACTTTCGTGCGACACGACTTGGTGGGGTTTAATGGCTCTATCGATAAGCTGTGGAGGGACGGCGACAGGTCATGTGATTGATATATATCACAGGCTTCAAGTCACTGATGAGGTGCGAAGTATTCACTGTCTTCTAGGTTCCACGGTTTATACATTATCATTGAAGCGATAGAATCTCGCTAGGGTCATACACCTCTTTATCAAGGGACAGGGGTAACAGTCATGGAAACAGAAGGAGAAGCGAAACATAACAAAATGGAAACCAAGTGATGACCGGTAGTCGCCAATCTAATAATGTACATGAAGCGAAGTGAGCTGCCGGTGGACATCAAGAATATAAAGGCTCCTGCTGCGAAGTCAGGAGCAGATGCAGGTGAGTAAGCTGATACATATTATTATAGCATATACCAAATCCTGTACGTGATGAGAGGGTTTTCAAGTATTGTTTTGGTGTCTCTGGGAGCCCACTGTAAGGCGCGGGCGAGAATTGTCGAACCGCTCAGTCTTCCCTTAGAACACATACTAGAGGCCCAGGTCAGTAAGTCCGTCCGCCGAGTTTCAAGATGAGAAATAGCTTACGGGGATGAACAGATAGGGAACCTGTCGCTCGTACTCCACCCAGGCTTCGCCGTACTTATTCCGGCAGCGCTGGATGTCACGCAGGGCACGGTGGGTGATCATGCACGCGAAGAAGATGGGGTAGAACCAGGGGAATGGGCTGCTGAAGCCGGTAATCAAGCCCCAGTTCAAGGCAAAATAAAGATCGCATGTGTAGTGGATCTTACGAGCTTTGCCATCTGTGGCGAAAGTCAGCATGATTTGGGTTCTTTTTTGAAGAGACTGATCACTTACACCATCCATCAACGAGGATCTTGGAACCGTCGGCGGCAGTGATGGTCTTGGGATTCTTGAGAGTTTGCCAGGGGAGCTGAGGGAAAGTCTTCCGAGAGACCATGGTACCACGCTCTTGCTGGCGGAAACGGTTCTTCTGGCTGTTGGTTGTATCCCAAACCCAGTAAACAAACAGATATGCTGCATACAGGAACACCAGGAAGACGCGGTTCCAACGGTAAGTAGCAGGGTCATGGCTGGCAAGGTAGATCGTGCAGTGGCAGTAACTCAAGGGCACACCGGCCATGTTCCAGTAGATGAGCATAAAACCCCACTTTTCATAATACATGTCCCTAGGGCGAATTAGTGTCTGGCTGTTTAACCAAGATCATGCCAGGAGTGAAAGCTTACCAGGTCGACACGATACACTCTTCGCCTTTGCAGCAAGCATTGGCGTACAAGAAGTGCGCCATGAGGAGGAACCCAACCTCTCCAGAAACATAGCCATAGACCTCGTACTGCCGAGCTGCAGTACCCAGAGTGATGAAGAAGAGGATGAACCAAGGAAGGCGAACCTCGAAGAACATCTTAAAATCGAGAATACCGAACATCCTAGGATTGAGCTCCGCGCCCATGAAGAAATCGTAAATATGGTACCCGGTCATGCGATGTTGCGCGCCACGAGCCAACGCCGAGAAGTAGGCGACGAAGGACACCAGGAAGCCGGAGATCATGGCGACACTCAGAAGAGGACCGAACTCGTCGATGATAGTGTACAACTTGAAAATTCCGGTATAATGAAGCACACCAGCAAGAACAATGCTGGTGTAGAAAGACCAAACGCCGGAGCAGTAGTAAGGGAGCTGCTTGCCTCCGAGATGCGGCAGAGCACGGCCCATGACAGTCACACCAGGGAGAAGGACGTAGCAGGCACCCTCGAAGACGAAGAATACCCAGTAAATGGTCCAGGCTCTGAGCGAAGGGTAGGCGCCTTCATAGACCAGATGGCCCAGGTGTCTGAAGAATTCCGACATGCTCTGGCCTTCCGAAGGAGTGGGAAACTTGCCATCATAATAGACGGCACCAATCCACATGTAGTACATCAGCAGAGGGAACCCAATCATCATGGACAGCACTCCCCAGGACCCTCCAAACTCGAACTCTCCGCTGTAGTCAATCTTAGGATCCCTGCCTTCAACCCAGCCGTCAATGACTCGCGGCTTCTTCTCCGTCGAACCATTGCTGTGTCCATTGGCACGTCCGTTCGCTTCCCCTTCCAACGCATCCTCGGTCTTCACCTTCGTAGAAGGACGTTTCCGGGTAGTAGACTTGGATCGCCCGCGGATTTCGGTCGCTGAATCGGACACGTCGTCCGCACTGGTCTCCGATGCTAGAGCGACGCTGCTGCGAGTGACTCGTCGGCCAGGGGTCTCGACGTAACCAGGGCGTTCCGATTTCCTACTCGAAAAAAATTAATCAGATTTGTGGACTCGCGACGTGTGTATTGCGGAAAGGAGAGAAGCACGATCAGCGACGATCAGGGAAGACAGCAAGTTTGTTGTCGCAAAAGATGGGTTTTGTTTTCTTTTTTGCAGTCTCTCCTTTCATCGCATAGGGAACAAACCACTTACTTAGGGGTTTTCCCCGTTTGGGAGCGTGTGACAGTCATGATTTTTGCCTTTCATGAAATGGCCCCAGTTAAGAGGCAAGCAATTGAGTAGTTTTTATCTCCTGTAGAGCAAGAACCGAGAAGGTTGAGGAGGAAAGGGGAGAGGGAGAATGTTTTTTTGGGGCGGTGGAAATAACAATTATTATTATTTACTTGGTTGGATTGCGACCACCACTAAAAAAGGTACCACAACAAACTGCGGAGGAGAATGGAGATAATCTAGACTACACTTTGGTCTCTTTCCACGGAGAAAAAGGTGGCAACAATCATTTTACGGAGTACTTACTTCCAAATTGCAGTAAATGTCACTCGTGTCACTCGTGTCACTCGATGAATTCATACAATGCCTTTATGTTACGAGTCCCAACAGCATTAGGTTCATCGAGTCAGTCGAGTCCCCTGGAGCTTAATACTGGTGCATTCCATACCATCCTAGGAGTGGCGATGGTAGAAGTATCTAGGCTAGAGCTCAAGGAGAAGGATTCAATTCGAAGTAAAATGTTTATGTTTCACGAAATCAGATATTCTATCAATACTCGGCGACCAAGTGTACTACTGCTCTATCTCAGGTTTGCGCGTAGTACTCAACCGAAACAGTCGCTTCAGGTAATTGAAAGATTCATATGTTTGTTCAGCGTCTATTTCAGCAGGGCGATTGTATATTCCGAGATTGTTGAGATCTTCAAACCGTCAAACTCCACGCCATGGTCCTTCAACATGAGAGATACACGCCCGCAAGACCACCTGCATTCGCCAAAACAATGGTTCCCTTCCAAAAACACCATGAGTAAAAAAGATCTAAATTTGACGAGAAGAAAATGAGCAGGAAGGATGAGAAAAAAAAGAGGGGAATGTGCCGCTATACAATGACTCAATGACACGTATTCATGCTCCTCTCTGAATGTTGGTTGACATGAGCGTGATCTTCTTATTCTTCTTCTTGCGTCCGCCACCAGCAGAAGAAGAAGGTTGGCTTCCTTCCAGACTCGTCTGCGCCAACAACTGCCTTTCCTGATGAGCCAGTAATTCTTCTTCCCAGTCCTCGCGCCAGCCGTCGTGGCGAACGGGTCTCGAGGGCAATTCTGGCGACTCTGTGAGTGATGGAACCGCGGTGGTTCCCCAAACAGTACGAGCTCCAGGAGGAGTAGTCGACGGTGAAGCTAGGACACCAAAGTGTGAGGATGACTGAGGTGGTGATGCGGACGAGGAGCCAGCATCGAAGGGGGGAAAGCCGGCAGCTGTGGGGTCATTGGATAACGGCTGGAAATCTTGATCGGAAAACGGAGGATCACTGATGCCAATGCTGGGTCTCCTACGGCGTGCGGCAGCCCAGCGCTTTTCCTCCTCTTCCTTCTCTGCGCGGATTCGTTCCTTCTCTTCGCGTGCTTCTTTCTCCTTGTTGCGCTTCCTTCTTTTTCCAGTCTCAGCGCTAAAGCGCTCCAATATTTCTGGAACGACCACATCTCTCCAATCGCATTCGAGGAAGTTTACCTCACATCCTTGCGGAAGATGGCCTAAATACTTGACGCGTTTCCGAAGCTCATCGTCAACGATATGTCCGCTTGAGATACGCTCGACGCGGGGAAGTATTGTGGCTGGAAATGTAGCGTAATCTCCAAAAGCAGCCTTCAGTATGCGAATATCCAAAGGAGACAGGTAGAATTGAGGAAGAGCCTGATAGAAGTAGAACGAATGGTCGGGTGGGTGAGGTCCGTTGCTTTCCCGAGTTCGATCGCCTGCATGAGGGTTTCGGCTATGCCCAGTATCCTTCTGTTTCAGCTTCGCTTCCGAAGTCGAGTTCAACTGAACATTGGCCACAGCCTCTGCCACGCGGTCTACTTCACCGGTCGTAGCCGGAGCAGTAGCATCGCCAACGATGACACCTGATGATGGGACGGACTCAGCTGACAAGGTTTCCGTCGTTTGGATAGCATCCCGTGGTGACTGCACCGGAACAGCTTCCCTGAGTGGCTTGTCCATAGCAGGTTGTCGCTCAACGTCGGGCGGATTTCCAATTCCCTTAATTCTTGCTTTGGCATCATTGATGGCGGCAATAGCCTTTTTGGTCCAGGTCGTATCATCACCAAATAGAAGCTCATCCTCAGCTTCCTGCCTTCGAAGATCGTCCACTTCAGCGTCATATTGAGCGATCATGTAATCTTCGCCACCTTTCATAATTCGAGCGTAGTCAGCTACCTCCGCAGCATGGTACCACGGAACATCCTCGCCGGGGTTAAGACTCTCAGCGCCATCGCGCGGTAGCGCAAGGGTGCTGCCCGGATCTCGCTTCACCAGTCGCAGCACCACATCACCGCCTTCGACAGGGATATCTCCTTCTTGCCCACGAAACCACCGTACAGGTCGGGTCTCTGAAATGTAGATTGAGTCCCAACATATTGGGCACTTCTTCCAGCGAGCCTTCTTCTCGGGAACGGGAGCGTCATCGTCAGTAGAGTGCATATAGCGAATCAGGCACGGTAGGCAGAATATATGACCACATCGAGCCATTCGAGGTGCTACTGGCGTAGACAAACAGATGGGGCAGCTTGTAGATTGGGTTTGCGCCGAGACCAGAACCTGTAAGACCGAATCCCAATCCAGATGAACATCGGCATTCGCCGCCTGCGCATGATAACTTCGAGTGGGATCCACAATAAACCGGTAATTTGCGTGGACATAGCGAGCTTTATCCATAGCATGGTAACCCGAGCCTAATCCCCAAGAAGCATATCGACGGCTATTGCGTGGTGGGGGCTGGTATTGCGGGCGTGGTGGTAGAGAAAAGTTCATCAAATGCGTAATGGACGTTTGTCCTTTACGACTCGTTGTCGATCTCATGACGGCCTGAGCAGAATATCAAATCTTAGTTTTCTGATCAAAGATCTGAAAAAAGAATGATTGCTATAAAGCACATACAGTTTCGCTGTACTCGTCATCATCCAGTAACCGAGGACGCCTCTGCCGCTTGTGATGGCTCTTGAGAGCCTGATTATTTCTTGGAGAACTCGAGTTCCTCGCTGCCAATCCTGCTCCGAAACTTCCAGAGCCCCCAGCCCGCCTTTGAGAACCACTATCGACCGAGGGGGCTGAGTAAAATGCCGCCGAAACGGACTGACTAGAAATATTCACGACTTTTGAAGAATTAGGCACTTGACCAGGATTGGACGACATCTCTCAACCCGAATTTGACGATGATGGTCGGTCCTAATTTCCTATGGCGGGGAGAGCGGATAGGAAGTACGGAGTAGTGTCTGAGGGGGAAGAGGATGGGATGGCCGAGATTGAGGCACAACACGAGAGATGTCAACCCTCGATGCGAATGCAGATCATCAGACATGCACTCAGCATATGATGACACCAATCAGAGCCCCCAAGGGTAACACGGGGAGAGGAGAAGCACCGAGTTCCTGATCCCTCTCCTGTCGAGGGGAGAAAGATGAAGAATGAGGAGGAGGAGGAGGAGGAGGAGGGGCGAGTATGTCATTTTCTTGGCAGTCCATCGAGAGCCTCAGGCACGTGCCGCCCGCCCAAAAAACAGCATCTCATCTCAGGTCCAGATCGGCTTCTCCATCACTCGGCCTCCTCGCCTTCTTCCCGTTGCGATCTGCGACTCTTTTGTGGCATACTACTTTTTACTGCATTTCATTCGTCGCTCTACTGAGATTAAGGTGTCTCCTCCTAGCTAGGTAAGTGTCTCAGATTATTGATCCTACGATCTCTGCGTATCCTGAACTGACCGGTCTGATTCAGCTCCACTAGGGACACAAAAAGAAGAGACACCGAGTAAATAAGACCTCCGTACTAGATCCCGTTTTTGCCTTCGAGCTTGCGATGACCGTATAGACGGCTTCTGCTGCCTCACCTCCTGGTCCACCTCGCTTCGTGATTCTTATGGCTCCCATTGAGGCAACGCGTGGCTGAACAAGTCGAGGCAACTTTCCGACGTGCCTGGACATGATGAACCATCATCTGCCCGCAATGCCCCATGGGCAGCCACCCATGCCGCCTCCTCGACGACAACAAGATCTGCCTTATGCCGGAGGGCCGCCTAACATGCGCTCTCCGCCCGCCTATATGGGTTATCACCCTCACATGAACGGCCATCCGCCTCCTGCTTACTCGCCGCAACAATATGGTCATTGGTATCCAGCGTATCCTCAGATGCAACTTCCTCCACGACCATTTCAGCCTCCGTATGGGCCAATGATTGTGTCTTCGTATCCTCATTCGCCGCCTGTCATGGCTCCATCTCACATGCCACCTCCGTCGCTTGTAATGCAGCCTAGGGCTGCGACTCCTCTTCAATCTGCCATGTCTCCACCGGTCGGACCGGTGCCTGTCCCATTAAACATGCAGGCTCAGTCTCCTGCGGATGTTCCTGTTCATTTCACACCCAGTCCAGTTGTGCCTTCGCCATCTGCTCCAGCGCCTGTGATACCGGCTGCGCCTGCTCCGAGTGAGCCTTTCCGTGCTCCGGTGAGTGTTTTGACGGTGCCTGATTTCCTGTGTCGGTTGTGTTTGCTGACCAAAAGATACCAGTTGCCTTGGCTCTCGGTACCCGATCGTCCCTTCCCTGCTAGGACCCCTCACAGACGTCGAAAGGGTCGCAATTTACAATCTTCATCTGTCTCGGTCGAGCTCCCTTCAAAGGAACCGCAACTAGTTAAACAGAAAGAGAAGCTAGATGAAGAGAAGCGGGTCGAACGGACTGTGCAAGAACAATCAGCACCCCAGACTCCATCTCTATCTGCTGCTCCTTCAGTTGCGGATTCGACTCAGCCCACGACACCGTCTTCAGCCGTTGCCTCCACAACGGGCCGCCCTCAGTCACACTCAAAAGGATCAAAACCCACCGTTCCTGTAGTGCCTGTTTTGCCCGTCGTCCCAAGCCCTGTAGCCCACCGGCAGCCACCTAAAGACGACGCGAGTCGTGTTCCTGGGACTCCAAAATCAGCGACAGCCTCTGAAATCTCAGTGAATGAGACAGCAAAAGAAGATGTCACTGAAGAGACAGCCAAGGCGCCTTCGCCTCCCCGTGCTCCCCCTAAGTCTTGGGCAGACCTTGTTCGAGCAAAAGGAGCGTCGAGAGTCTCGGGCCCAGCCGGCGCTCACTCGGTCGAGTCTAACGGCTTGGCCATGCGCAAGAGCGAATCCCTGGCAGATGTTCTAACCAGTCTTGGGGAGGATGTCTCTCAGTACAGCGACAAAATCGCCTTTCTTGAACCAAAAGGGCTTATAAATACTGGAAATATGTGTTACATGAACTCCGTAAGTTGGCAAGTGATTTGGTGTGCTCATTCACGTCTACTAACAGTCTGAGAACAGGTCCTTCAGATTCTGGTCTACTGTATACCGTTCTATCAATTCCTGGATCATGTCAGCAGACGGGCATCGCATAGCGTCCAGAGCGCATTCCCTATGGTTGATGCTATGTCAGTTTGCCCTACTTACTACTTTCGTACGACAATACTGACTTCGTTTCTTAGGATCATGTTCATGAAAGAATTCCGTGTCATCGATGCTGCTGATTCGGAAGAACAGTTGAGGCTTCGGCTGAAACCTAACGAGCTCGAAGAATATGGCGAAGCCTTTACCCCGGAATTTGTATACGAAGTGATTCGACAATTACCACGATTCCGGGACATGCAAGTAAGTTTTGCTTCCACATAGACTGATAGAGTGATTTGCTCACAATTCTTCTTTCATTAGCGAGGTCATCAGCAGGATGCTCAAGAATTCCTGGGATTCCTTCTGGAGGAAATGCACGAGGAATGCGCTCGAGCCGCGAAAAACGTGAGCACGACGAAACCCGCGGCTTCAGTATCCGCTGAATCGATCGATAAAGAGGAGCAGTCCGGCGATGGGTGGCTAGAAGTGGGACACAAACAAAAGGCTGCAATCACACGCTCGTCCGGTCACATCGTGCAGGAGTCTCCTATCACCAGAATATTCGGTGGCAAGATCAGATCGGAGTTCAAGGTACCGGGCAACAAGACGTCCGTGACCTTGGAGCCTTATCAGCCTCTGCAGCTCGACATTGGCTCCCCCGATATCCACAATATCGTCGACGCTCTGAAAGGTCTAACTAAGCCGGAGAGCATCCAGGGTGACTTTAACTCTTCACGTGGTCCAAACGTCACTGCCACTAAGCAGATATTCATTGAAAATCTGCCACCTGTCCTCATTCTCCATTTGAAGCGTTTCCAGTATGACAGCGTGACCAGAGGTACGCAGAAGATTTGGAAGAAGATCGGTTATCCCCTGGACCTGGAGATTCCCCGAGAGGTTTTTCCTCCGAACAAACGCAATATTATGATGGCTCATGGTGGTTTGCCCAAATACCGCCTCATTGGTGTCATCTATCACCATGGCAGAAACGCTAGCGGCGGGCATTACACGGTAGATGTGCGCCGTCAAGACGGTCGCGAGTGGATTCGTATCGACGATACGGTCATTCGCCGGATCAAAAGCGAGGATGTCGCGGAAGCCGGCGGCGAAGAAGATCCGAAAGTGCTCGCCGCCGCGCTCGAGCAACACAAGCGAGACAATACTTCCAACGCTAACATCTTTGGTCATATTGACCAGGATGATCAGGAGCAGTCTGACAATGAAAGAGGCTGGAGTCAAGTGAATGGAACAAGCGTGGGCGGCCATTCGAGCAAGAAGTCCACCTCCGCCGTTTTGAACGGGGCCTCTGCCGCTGCTTCGGGAAGTTCTTCTGGAGTCAGGACCCCCATCGGCCGATATGGATCTCGCGACAACAAAGTGGCGTATCTTCTATTCTACCAACGTATTGCATGAACGCCAAGTAGGCATTGAAAGCATCGTTGAGTTCCAAGATGGAGGCGCCCTTGACCGAACGAAGGTCCCAAATGACGAAAAGTAAGACGCCTCTGCCGCCCACCTTACCATCATTCTGCCAGTGTGCAGTCCTGATCCTTCACCTCTCGTCCGTCCTCCAAATCACTGCCTCATTGCACGCCTGATCGTTACCCATCGATGCGAACTCTTACGCGTGGGCTTCTGAATCGTCTGCTGACCTCTCTAGTCTCTCTGTCAGCTGTACATACGACTCGACATTGGTCTTAGTACCCATCGGCAGTTCATTTTCATGAATCGACTGTTCATAAAGCGGATGTTGTTTGAGCGAATTCGTTCAAAAGGAAGCACTCGTTTCCTTCATCCTCTCTTTCCTTTAAGACTTGGCTTACTTCTGCACTATCAGCACTTGATTTACTTGCTCAGATGACTTTCGCAGGATGAGCGCGTCGCATTCGATACCTGTTTATTTCACACATCTGTTTTTCTTCCCGATGATGTTCGTCACGACTTTTATTTATTTATTTTTCTTCTTACTTTTCCCATGTTGTCTTCGCAGTGCTGTATCTGGTGGAATATTTCTCCGGTATATACCCCATTTTTCGCATAGCTCCACATTTGGTTTTGGCTTGCGGACAAAAACGGGACTTTTCTGATATGTGGCGTGGACTGGACTGGACTGCACTTATGACGACCCTACGAATCTTCTTATCCATAGACATGTTGATCGAGAGGGTGCGTGGCTTTTTCTTTTCGGCTGATCGGGCAGTCATTCGAGCGGACGAGGGGTGCACCGGCTCTGGTGGGGTGGTCGCTGGACTGATTCTCTACTTCTTCCTGCCTGATAGGCGCTACATGTAACCTTTTCATGATGGAAATATGAGGGTATTTACTTTCGTGAGGGGTGACTTTTCGGTGCTGTGTTTCAACTGACGACGAACGATGATTCGATGGAGTGAGTGGTGATCAAAACGGGACAAAAAGGGTGGGAGTTTATGAAGATCACAAAAGCATGTTTTAGGAAAATCTAACACATTTTCATTAATCTGCCGTGTCTCATCTGTAATATACCTAAAATCGTATCTGCATTATCAACAAGGCGTCCAACGAAATCTGATCAATCTGCATTGGGGTATTTGTCCTTCAAGAATGAGCAAGAGCGGCGAACTATAAACGTGAAGACCGCGCAACATCTATCAACAGTCTATCTGAAATGGCGAGCTGTTATGTATCAAGATTAGCAAAGCATCATAAGTGTCCAAGAACCGGACACCATCGGGGAGCTGAGACTCCATGCTGATATCGCTACAATCATTGCCTCTCGACAGGTGGACTAGTAGCAGGTGGAATAGCAACCGTCTCACCATCATGGATAACGAGGTTGACCGGTCTAGCAGGTTCTTCGGCATTTCCTGTCCCGATCTGCGACTGTTCCGTAGAAGATGTTGGCTTAATCACCGATCGACCAATCTGGAAGACGGCAGGTTCCGGAGGTTCGCGCCCATTGCCGCGCTTACGACTGCGGTTGGCAGGCACGCCCCGGGTGGCAGTGCTGTGGGTGTGGCTGATATTTGCGATGGGGACAGGATCAGGATCCGGTGGGCTGGTGGTGCTGACAATGCTGGAGAGGGTCCGAGGAAGATGATATCCAGCTTTGACCAGTGGGATGGAAAGTCCATGAACGATCTGACAGCAAGTTAGCGACGATTCCGCCCTGTTATACGGGTAAACTTACGATGCTGCATATAACTAGAAACCAGACAACCACGTCGACGGCCTCTGAGACCCTCTGCGCATCCTCACGCACTTTGCCGTCCACCGTGATGGTACGCAGATATTCACGGGTTACCGACAGGTAGAAAATTGCTCCAACGCCGATGGGTCCGAAGAAACCCACAAAGGCGGCTTGAAAGAGATGCTCGATCTGATGGATGTACTTGTGCATGGCGAAAATGATCGGCATCCGGCGAACAAGTAAAATCAGAATGCCGAGGAATACAAGGCGGTAGATGGGGATGATGTTGTTGTACAGGAAGGAAGACCACGGACAAACAGCGCCAAACCACATGAATACTGCCAAGTTAAGAAGCATATCAATAGTCGGTTGGAGCGAGTCATCCATCGTTTCCAGGCGAAACCAATCACTAATGATTGCGTGAGTATCAAGTATGCTCGAATCTATCGACGGGAACTTACTCCTGAGTGAAGACATTTCCGGCAACGAAGCAAGCTAAAAGATCGTCGGTCCCGATCATGCCACAGGTTCCGAGAATAAAGAGCTGTACACCATTAGCATGAAGGTACTTCGAGGTGCAGAGGTACCAGACATACTGCAAGCGAGATCGCAAAGACCAGAAAACTTTCGCGATCAACATAACGCTTCTCCTCAGCCCAATGAAGCAGCTCTCTGGAAACCCAGCCGACGGCGATCCCGTACACGACACTCAAAATGACTGTATAGACCCATGTTTCGTAGAACCAGAGGCCAATTGCCTTGCCTGCGCCTCCACTGTAACCCGCACCATCCATTCCAATGTATTTCATGAGGTACAATCCGAAAAAGAGAAATGGGTAGCCAAGTCCATCGTTTGCACCCGACTCGGCAACGATGATTCTCTGCAGAGGACGGGGAACATTTTTGTCCGCGAATTTCCCCTTCACGATGGAGTTGGAGAGGACGGGATCGGTTGGAGTGATACAGGCGCCAACTATGAGCGCGTGGAGGAACTGAAAATTGGGAATCATAGCCCAGATCATCAAGCTGCTGCACATCCACATGGCGGCCATTCCTGGACCCAAGAGAAGCGACAGGCTCTTCCATTCTATCTGCAAGTAGCGCTTCGGAAGTTGAATTCCGGCCAGTACCAGCTGGACCCCGAGAACCAGCCTGGTGAAATACAGAGTGATTTCCTCTAGGTTCTGCTCCGACCCTAGAGCATAGTCTATGGGCCTTATGAAATTCGCCGCATGGGGAGAGAAGACGATCCCCGCCAAGAGAGAGATTACTGCGTATTGCCCGTCAGTCACAGTCGTACTAGTGCATTCGTTGTCCTAGAAGGAAGGGCATCCCACGTACATGCTTCAGACAAATAAAACCTCTCCTTGAACAAATAGGACACCAATCCGAAGACGGAGATAAAACCGCCCAACGTCGCACAGACGATGTTGAAGTTGATCAGCGAAAGAGTAGGCATGGCTGCTCGTGGCCCCTTGCTTGCAGCTTCGGCTCTATGCGTTAACTATTGACTGCCAATTTACCACAAATCGCTAGGGCGGCTTATCGTGCGGAATGCGGCCAAGCGGTGTCACGGCGTGGGCAGGTTTGACAGGATTGTTCCACGAATGCAGAGACGGAATAATGATGCACCAAGAAATCAGAAGAGATAGTCGAAACTCGAGAATTACCAGCAAGTGTTATTCAGTCATAGTAATATAAACCAGTTTTCCCACAATCTTCTTCCCAATCATGTAGATGTTTGCGGGCGAAGTGCCTGGAATCGGCACAGCGGGACACAAGTCTGCCTGCCTGAACGAGGGAAGATGAAGGACGTTGCAAGCAACCATAAAGCTCAACCCGAAAAGGTAGAGATTTTGCGCACGCAGGATCAGGGAAAAGAGTAAGGTAAGGTAGATAGATATGCTGAGGGGAATGGAAGGATTATTCGAAGAAGAAAACAAGCGCCAAGAGTGGGGAGGAAAAGACGGCAAGCGAATCACATGCGGGAGGAGTGCCCGTGTCTCGGAAATATACTGGGGATGGAGTCATACCTAAGATAGTTGACAAAAAGATAGATAGATACAGCTACATAAAGGATATATGATGTTCGATTGACTCAGCCCATTGTCGCACTTCCCTTCATGGGAGTGTCATGCTACTGTGTGGAATGTCCGTTCAATATACCCAGCAGAACTCCAGATCATGGACGTGTTCACAACATGTATCTCGGACATACAAGTTTAAAAGTCTTCGTCAAGAACTTCATCCGGGATATCGCTTGCTGCTTCCAGAGCTGCTGCTTTCTCCGAAACTCCCCTTCGAGCGCCACTAACTGCCAGACGGTCAGCAGCTTCGTTGCCCGGATCGCGGTTATGGCCCTTGACCCATTCAAACAGAGTCTTCACTTTGAGCTCATTGCGTTCCTCAATCTTGACCAAGATCGACTCGATCAAGTCTTTATTCTCGACCGGCTTCTGGTCTGCAGTCAACCAGTTATTCTTCCGCCACTTGACGAACCATACAGTCACACAATCTATCGCATAACGACTATCTGTGAAGATGGTGACGTCTCGATGCCGAGGAGCGATGTCCAGAGCTCGGAGAATGGCAGTAAGTTCCGCGCGCTGATTAGTCTGCCGGTTCCCTCTTAACGGCTCCGAGACATTTCTGCTGGCAAGAAGGCGTGTCAATGGAATTTCCAGGTCATTGCAGTTTAGCGCAGAAATTATAGAGAATGCTGAAGACAAACCTTGTATCTCCGGGCCCAAAGAAGACTCCAACGCCCGCCGCCGCCGTATCTCTGCCGTTCTTCAGCGCACTGCCGTCGGTGTAGATGCGCAACATCCCTGGAGGACCAGTCGGCCTCGTCTTGGTTGCCGATTTCTGCTCATTGGTTTTGTAAACCACCTTTCCTGTGGCTGGGTCCAAAAGCACATTGGGATCGAATCCGTCCTCCGCACCGGGTGGTAATGGACCAGTGCCCGCTTCCAAGATGTTCCCCTGCTCGTCCTTTGGTATCTCATCCATAAGACCTGGTGGTCCGGGCAATGTCCGCGATGTAGCAGTACCTCCGGCAAAGGTAGCTCCCGCTCCCGCTCCCTGCTCCATTCTGACGAATTCCTCGGCCTCTTCTCGCGTGGAGAATTTCTTGTAACGCGGGCGTGCAAACCCTTTGATCTGTTCCTGCGCCTTGGCCCAATCCGTGTATACACCGGGGACACGTCCTCGCTGGATGCCGTAGAATCTCGTTGGCTCCGAACTCGAAGGAGTCGCACGGGCACCTGAAAGCTGGGTCCCTGTAAGGAAAGCATTTGCTTCCTCGTAGGTTGGAAAAGCTTGAACTATTTGACACGATGGATATTAGTTGAAGCCGCGCATTTAGCAGGGCAGATACTATCGGCACTCACAGACCGCCCCTTTGTACCCCGTCACCTGAGTCAAGCAGTCATTCCATTCGTAGTAGATGCCAGGCTGATAGCCCGCCTTGACCGCATAAAACTTCCCCGGTGCGCTTCGCTTTCTCTTTGTACCAGCTGTTGCCGAGGAATTGGGCTTGGGACTGGCGGAAGTCTTCGCCGCAGGGCCCGGACTAGGCGAAGGGGTAGTGGTGTTGTTCATCGCGTCGTACCGAGTCTGTGGGAAGGTCGAAAAGAAGCGAAAGGGTGTATCGTTCGAAAACACTAAGTTTGAGTAGACTCTTCTTGGCAGTGCAGCCAAGCTTCGAGATATGGTGGAGCAGGATCGAGGGACGATAATGCTTGGTCTGCAGCTCGACGGGGGACACCGGGGCCCCAGCTTTGAAGCTGAGAACTTGAACCACAGGGTAGGCGTGGTGAATAGAATAAATAACAGGGCTAATCAGAATGGCATGGATGTTTTTGAAACGAGGAACCTTCAGCAGATATAAACGGTGAAGGTTGAGGTGAGGGGGTGGAGGGTCGGAGCCGACAGTGCGAGAGAGGGGGGGGTATCCGTCCTGATGGTGGAGGTGTCGAGGTGCAGAACTTCCCTTTTCAACCCTCTCTTCTTATTCCCA
Organism: Aspergillus quadricinctus; assembly: GCA_022814375.1. Taxonomy (NCBI): domain Eukaryota; kingdom Fungi; phylum Ascomycota; class Eurotiomycetes; order Eurotiales; family Aspergillaceae; genus Aspergillus; species Aspergillus quadricinctus. The sequence goes on along the minus strand of JAKLNT010000014.1, from coordinate 166,585 downwards.
TCTCGATATTTGAATGACTGGGAGCCTCGATCAACGTTAAGGTATTAGACTGAGCCATGAAGTAAGCGATTTGAAGTATCACTCCTTCTCCTTGATTCAAGAGGGAGAGTTGAGGAAACTCTCCTAAATAATTTCTGGGCCTATATGGACCACGGAGTAATCTGCTACGTTCCGCCTCGGCCGGATATATCAACAGCATAGTCGATCCCAAGCACACAAAATGCAGGAGCAGTTAGTTCATGTTAATGGCATACCATGCAGCTCATTCATAACCTGGGTTAAAATAGTTTCCACTAGCGAATCCAAAAGGGTCGTTGCACCACTAACAGCCTTGTATACATATCACGTGATCTTCTATAGTTGAGCTTCAACCAACAATCATCCTGAGACGCAGCGCAAATGCTACTTATCTTACATGGGACTGTATATATTTGACATTTGACCGAATATGATGTACCCCTCATTCGAGTTTGCCGCTGCCAGCTGTCCTAGTTCGCTGGGTTATATAGAGGACGTATACAACAGCTACTCAATGAAGCTACTCAGCGATATGGATCTCATAATCCTGGATCTCTTTTAGCATAGTAGTCAAATACGGAATGTTGTCTACAGATGACAATCATGATTCATATTCTGGGAATGCTGTGATCGTAGTCCCCTTGTCTCTGAACCTCTTTATGTTAGTGCTTCCAACGTGAGCCCTAAGGATCTGATGTCGTTGCACATCGCCGAGACGACTAGCACGCCTTCACACCCACGAAAACGAAATGAATCTTTTCCCTTTCAAAATTCTGCTCTTAGGCTTCATCTGTGTTCGTTGTCCAGACCTGCTGGTGAAAATTCATATCAGCTTTCCGACTCTCTTGCGCAGCTTCACCGGACCCCGTACTGGGGCATTTGAAGCCCGACAAGCTTCAAGAGGTATGTCTCCGTATTATGAGATAGACAAAGATGACCCTGGTGTTGACGCACTGCATTGTCGAATCAGGATCCTTCCCAAAGGTCAAGAACGCGGGATACCTTCCTCCAGCGCCTTGAGATGGCTACCTGTAAGTCGACTTCCCTGTTCCCCGGATGCATCAAGAACGCATGAGACAAGGCTGTCTTGATGCGAGGTGACCGCGATTGACTAACTGGTGTATAGACGAAGTCGACCCCGACATCGGTCTCGATCCGGACGACCCTGGCTACTGGCATGTCCTCCACTTCAAACTGCATATCGCGGTCTTTCACAACGATGTAACCGAAGTCAAGAAGTACTTGGACTACGGAGCCGACATCAACTTCAAAAACAACCAGGGCTTCACTGCATTGGAGTTCGCGGACAATCTGGAACACTTGGAAGTCGCCAAGTGCCTGCTTCAGACCATGAACATAAAGCTGCACGGATTCGAAGAACTTCTTAAGCACGTTCGTGCCAAACGCGCGATTCTTGTGCGTGCTCTGCTGGAGATGGGTTGCAGTGGCATGCTCGCTAAAAACAAGAGACTCCACAAAGGTCTAATCCTGCAGACTTGTCGGGTCGGCACTCCGGCTATACTCCATCTGCTGATCAACTGCGTTCCCGGCTACATGATCACCGATTACAAACAGGTGTACCTTCAAGTAGCGGCGTCTGAGCGTAATGACGAGGTCCTCGTGGCACTGCGTGAGAGAGCTCGCCAGGAAGAGGAGTGGAGAGAGAACTACCTCAGACCCAGCGTAAGCCTATCATCCCAACTTGGCATGGGTTAGACCTTGAAGCTGACTGCAATAGACCTCTGTGACTCCGGTTCAGCTACCCCCAAGGGACTTGGAATACGAAAAGGTCTTCGACGAGTTCATTAACCCGGACGCGTATCTTCCTTGAGACAGAGTTGGAGTCCGTTGGCTTGTTGGCTCTGTTGGCCTGTTATCGTGGCAGATGGTAACATCTTGTTTATCAGAGCAATGATTGAGATGGTGCCCACACCTTATGAGATATGACTAGCGATTAATCAAAATCCGCGACATTGCTTGTAGCCGCATATTTGTTCGTCTTCTTGCGTAGAGGCGTCAAGGTAGTAGGTAGTGTAGTGTCTTCTCTGAGATTCTTCCAGGAGACATTTTCAGGCATTCTTGGCGAACGAATGTATTTCCGGAAGTAGTCCCCGCCGCCGAGAACTGAAGACTCATATAACTGCGGGCATTTTATTGGCTCAAACGCTTCTTGGATCGTCATGTGGATAAGGTATTAGGTATTGGGTGATAGTATATAGATGCAACCATATTTATTGGCATGGATATTGAAATTTCAGTCAAATCAATCACCACGTTGCGTTCTCTAGAAAAAGTTGAGCTGTGATTACCGACGGAGATATATTTCGACGCACTCCCAGGTTATATTACGTGACGGCCATGTCTGAGAACACAAATCAGGATATCTCAACTCTCATCTTGCAGGAGCTCTCACAAACTCCCTACGAGTGCTCTTCTCTCACCCAGCTCAGCGGGGGGACAGCCAACTTCGTCTATCGAGGTATTCTCGATAGGCCCCTCCAGGATGGGACGAAAACGATTATCATCAAACACGGAGAGGACTTTGTTGCTTCCAATCGAGACTTCAAGCTGACTACAGATCGCTGCGTAAGTCTATGAACATAGATGTTACGGCACTCGTGCTGACCAAAGCCAATAGCTGTTCGAGGAAACAATCCTGAAAGCCTTGAATGACTTCCCTGCTACAACCGAGACGGACACCGATAACAATACCAGCTGCACAGTCAAGACCCCTCGCCTGTTTCACTTTAACCATGACACCAACACTCAGATACTCGAAGATCTGCCCGGAGCGCTGGACCTAAAGTCTTTCATGCTCGTTCCCACAAACTCGCAAAACGTCTCCCGCGAGCTGGCCACGTCTATCGGTCGTGCGTTGGGAAAGTGGCTGCTCTCTTTCCACACTTGGGTCTCCGAAGAGTCTCAGAAAGACCTGGTCAAGGCGATGGAGAAGAATGAGATCATGCGCGATATCAAGTTCATGGTGAACTATGATAATCTCGTTAAGATGGTCGATCAATTCCCAGCATTGCTGAAAGAAAGCCAGCATATCTTCCACCAAGTCAGGGACATGGCAGCGGCGGAGCTGGGGCGGAAGGATGGGAAGGAGTTTGGAGTGATTCACGGGGACTTTTGGTCGGGAAAGTAAGTTGATCTATCTGTTACCTGGAAGAATTCGATGGGATTAATGAGATTAGTGTTTTAATTCCAAGTACTGCATTGGATCAGCAAATCAATATTCCTCTCTTCGTGACGGACTGGGAATTATGTCACTGGGGTTCCCGAGCTCTCGATCTGGGCCAAATGGTGGCCGAGCTCTACCAGCTCAAGCATTTCAAGAACATTGACGCAGGAGTCTGGCTCATTGAAGGGCTGCTTGACGGCTACGGCCCGATCGATGAAGATATGGCTTTCCGGATTGCCATCCACATCGGCGTCCATTTCATTTGCTGGGGCAGTACCATTCCCGGTTGGGGAACCAATGATCAAGTTGAAGGGGTTGTCGAAATTGGAAGAGATCTCGTGGTCAAGGGCTGGCAGAAGGATAGGAATTGGTTTGGGAAAAGCTGGTTGAAGTGCTTGTTCACTGTGGCTTAGAGCTGGAGCGATCAGAAAGAGAAACATATGAGCGTGATCTAAACCCTATGGCCCAGAACATAAGATTGCTGTAAGCCAATCAGCGACTGCAAGCAACCTACTTTTAGGAGCAATCACGGGGAATTCGACTTTCTTTTTATTAGCATAGTCAACAGACAAAAGCGGAACGAATTGGCTAGCATGATAAGTTGGCGCCTACATTTGTATTTGTCTACGAAGTAAGGCTCGGTCGCTGTTCTCAGCATGCAGCATTTCAAAAGCATGGGTAATGCGCTCGAAGTTGCATTTGTACAGGTCGCGGATCATAAGTAACGAGCAAGTATGGAAGAGGCGAAAAGGTCATTAGATGTTCTAAAACTAGAGCTTTGCACGGAGAACCTTCCGAATGGAATCCAGGCCAGAAGGGCCATCATAAATCTGTTGCTCAACGAGGCGGGTATTGATCTAGTCAAGGTCAGTATCCGGCTCAAGGGAAACGTTTAAGGCGCCGACGTCAGATCTGGAATTTGAGGGAAGATCAGCTTACGTGCTGTGGTCCTAAATCCTCCACCCTTTCGACACCAAGCAGGCGCATGCAAGTCTTAGTTTCGTCGGCAAGAACTGGAGAAGATGTCAGCCTATGTGCTTCTGATTACTCGTGAGGGTAGAATATACTCTGCAATGTGCGCTTAACGCCATCGACGCCACCGGCACCCAAACCCCAAAGAGCAGGCCGTCCGATTCCTACAGCTTTGGCACCTAGACAAAGGGCTTTCACAACATCTGTGCCGCGTCGAATGCCACCATCTACCCAAACATCGAGCTTGTCGAAGACCTCGGGGCAGTATTTCCGGATCTCTAACAGAGTATGGACTGCAGGAGGAGCGGTGTCAAGGGCTCGGCCGCCGTGGTTCGATAGGATGATACCCCTCACTTGCGGAGTGTGAAGCGACGCAATGTAGGCGTCCTCATGTGTCTGGAGACCCTTGAGGACAATAGGCAAATCAGTGTGCTTAGCCAGCCACGGCAAAGTGTCCTTCCAAGTGAGAGATGGGTCTGTTCCGGCAAACAATTGCTTTCCAACACCCCCAGCTTGGCTCAGCGGATTACCATCTGCGGCTTTTTCTGCCGCTTTCGCAGCACTGGGAACGGGCATTGAAGCAGCAACGTTGTTGCCTCGCTCGTCGTCCTCTCGCTTACCGGGAACCGGAGCATCAAGGGTGAGGACGATGAACTTGATCGCCTTCAGCTTATTGATGCGTGCCAACATCGCTTCACTCTTCTTGCGGTCGATCTGAACGTAGATTTGCCACCCAAAGACCTGATCCGGAGCAGCATCCTTGACAATCTGCTCTGGTGTCATAGATGCATTGTTGGAGATGATTTGCATAGCCCCGAAGCTGCGACACGCCTCTGCAATGCCAGCCTCACCTGCTGGATGGCCCAGGCGAGCCATAGCAGCAGGCGACACATATATTGGCATTCCAAGCTTGTGTCCAAGAAGAGAGGTATCCAAATCGCATTTCGTGCAGTCGATAAACACCCTTGGTCGCATAATGATGGATCTGTACACCTCGGTATTGAACCGCTTGGTGATTTTATCATCGGCTGCTGAGTAGTAGTAGGCCCAGGCCTTTTTGCTGACGTTCTTTGTGGCTACTTGCTCAATGTCATCCATGTTGAGGAGTGCTTCCATGGGGACCGGCCCTTTGCTCTCCTCGGCTACCGCTGGGGAAGGCTCTGCCTGTACCTTGGGTAGCGTATCTGGGTTGACGGTCCCTAGCAATGCTTCAGGCTTGAGATTCTCCTCGAGAATGCCTGGAGGATGGATAGGATCGTATTCCTCCGTAGCATCTTTGCCGGCAAGCTTGAGAATAATCTTGGCGCCACCAGGATGTTCGGAAAGAAAGTCTGTGACCTGGAGGTTGTATCAGTCAGAATGAACCAATCTCAATTAGATGATAGATGCTGAAGAGACATACATCGTACACTTTTCCGTACAAAATCACCCAACAACTGTCGGGGGTATTATGCTTCGCGACTGAGCATTACGATGATATGTTAGCCGACATTTTTCGATTGATTGACACAATTGACAGAACATTGACAAGGAACTGTCTCGATGAATGTGTATGGTATAGTGTACCTTCTGCAGCATCAAATACCTTCCCCATCTTGATAGTAGGTATTGACCGAGTGCTTACAACTGCTGCGATTGCGCGAAGATCAAACAATATGGACAAAGAAGGAGAAATGGTCACGACAAGAGAAGGAAAAGAAAAAGTCGGGGAAATTGTACCCCACAGACTATCTAGTTTAGCAGATATACATTTCTTGTCAAACTATTCAAGGTATCAAAGCCACCATGATCAAAGACGGGGTCCCCATCCAGTTCGGACAAGAGGCCGACGTGGGGGTAGCTGAGCAGCCCCAGATGAGGAATGGGGGTTAACCGGCGATTGATCATTACTGATTGGGCAAAGTCGAAAGCCGATGATGGGGTACGTGTTTGTCCTGTTTGTTAGCTGCTTGGACTAAATGGACTCCGGATTGGTGGAGAAATGACATGAGGACTGTGCTGGAACTAAACAAAATAATGATGAGAGATTCCAGGGCAATATGGTGGAGGAATATAATTTCTCAGGTTTGAAGAGTTACAAGATAAGACCATATTCCATCACTGAATTCGGATGGCCAGGATATCTCGTTGAGGTTGAGCAAGTGACCGGAAACATGCTACTCTGCAGTCTTTGCTTTGAGGGATCCACGTGAGCTCCAAAGTGACGTTTTCTCCTCACGGGAACTTCTGGAGTTCATATCAACCTAGGTACTCTCGGAAGTCAACTTCCAGCTAAGACTGGAGTATCCTACGAGAGGTCGAAGAAGGCAAAGAGGTCGATAATAGAATTAGGCAGCCGAATAGCCCAACTACTATCACAGCTATTATCAACGCTGGTGCGGTTTGTTGCACTACCGTCTGCTGTCCCTGTGTCACTTAAACTAGCGGAATCATACAATCCAACCCTGCCTGACACGTCGCTATGTTCGAGGTACGTCTTCAACATCCCAGAAAATCAGCATGCAGTTTCCTTCACCTAGTTTGGTCGTGTTCATAAGCATTGTTTGACTTGTATTACGCCGCTTTCTTGTGGTATGGTTCTGACGTGTACCAGCGTCGCGCAGCTGACCGCTATCGTCTAAGGATGCATCGTGCTCGGACGGTCGCTCTAACATCGGACGAGATTGTCGAAGTACGAGCCGCGCAACGGACTTTCGAAGGCGCCTATGTCCGGACAGCACTGTCACAATTCTCATTTGCCCTCGTTGTCCTCAAGATCTTCACCAGCGAATTCTACAGCACCGGAGCTCTCTTTGCTATCTACGGAACGGGCGTACTCATGATCGGTCTTTTCCGTCGCCAGCAGGGAAACCGTCAGTTCTTTTCCGAAGTCGGAGAAGACGGTGTTCATCGCCACAAATTCAAGACGAGTGGGAATGCAGTGCTGGTCCTTACAGCCCTGAGTGTGGCTGCGTATGCGACCCTCATCGCGCTGACCGTGCGGCTAGGTCGATAAGTCTAGGACAGCGGACAGTAAGGGCGTCGCGTAACCTAATCAGTCCGTCTACACTCTACCTGAAGAACGACGTGCGTCGGCGACTTTGGTCTTTGGAGCCCCCTGCGTGACTGCCAAGCGCCAAGAATCCCGCAGAATGCGACTGCTCGCTTCACCCTCGACCGGTGCTTTTCCGCAATTTATACTATCGGAGCGGAAGGTAAAGCGACGGAGCGACCACGGAGATGACGAACTTCCAAGTTAATCCAGTGATACCACTTGGAACAGCCAAGGCTGCCAAGGAGATGTCCAATGGACAATGAAGCCTAAAAGCACATGCATTACGGCGGACACAAGCCACTTAGTTTGGTACAAGTAGGCGCGCGGTCATCCCTGCCCGACACGGGAGGATGCACAAGCATGACTGTTCCAAGTGAGGCTACCTGAACCCGTCTCCTGCCTCCGGAGTCCGGACGTCGAGAGAGCAAGATAGAGGACTGGCAACTGGCCAAGCTGTCTGGTGCTCCTGGTAACCCTCGCTGAGCTGCAATGCTGAGTGGTGGACGGAAACCGAGTGAGGAGCAAGGGAGGCATGCAACCTAGACCAATAGGTCAGCAATGCGGCGATTTGGAAATGCTGAATGGTCTGGATTCCGGATGGGGCTGCGCTAAGGCAGTCATCTAGACCTCTCGGTCCTCGAACTCTGATAGTCTGATATCCGTTAGATAACAAGCTAACCACTGCTTCATCGGGATGGTCAGTAGCAATCACGACTGCAATGATTTGACATTGCTTCTCGAGTACCTTTGCACAGTCGCCATAAGTCATCGTAGATTACATTCGGTCGGAAGCTCAAATAATAGCAAACTTCGATGGTGGAAGATGGGCGTCAATGCAACTGCGGCCGTACACTTGAAAATCCGCGGCACTTTAAAATCCGCGGAGATTTACTGCTTGTCAGGATAATCATTGAAGCTCATCCCTGGATCATGCACTCCCTACAGCATCATCCTCTTCTCTCGCATCCTTACCTAGCCAAGCATTCTGAACTTGCCTGTACATCCATCGCCAGCCCAAGCCAAGCCTTTCTGCTTCAGTTATCACCGATTATGCACATGGGTAGATAGTGCGTCACAACACGACAGCAATCATGATTGAGAACAAACGCTTTCCTGTAGGCTATCGAAGACTATTTATATTCTGTTCTCACAGCTTTGCAGTAATAAATAAGTAGCTGTTTGAGTAGACATTATTTGACATCATTGATTCATCGCGGTGGTGATCAGCTTTCCGAAGATCCACTGTGGGAATTACTACCCTCAAGACCTCATAAGTGACTTCATCAGGGAAGAGAATAGACGACAATATAACTTTCCCCGGTCGCTGTGATCAGAGAAGACATTTGACTACTATTTTCTTGCTTCTCGAAGCTGCCATTCTGATCCACAGCCTTATCACGTCGTGTCCCTGTCCTTTGCTTTGAGAGTTGCCTTGCCGGCTTTCCCGCATCCAATCAACCGGAGAGATTCATCCTCCTGCCTCCTAGCCAACCGTTGATAGATTTCCCTTTCAGTTTGCAGGATAAATCTGGACGGGGCACAATCTGTATAATTTGCCGAAGTGACTGTCTTCAATATCCTTAAAACAAAACTCCTTGTCACGGAATTGTCTCCCTCACAGCAGTGGATTAGTGACGTTCTGTTTGCCGTTGCTTGACTCGTTTGGAGTAGTATTATTGCTGTGCTTCCGCCCTCCCACCACTTGTTTTCTCCCTCTCTCTCTCTTTGCACCCCTCGCCTCAACTTCCTCTCTGACTCAGTCCTGATCAATCGGGGTGCATTCCAAGGTTCTTCTCACATTTCTCGCAACATAAGAAACCCTCCTTTGTTGGCCACAATCCCCGAAACCTCATCTTTGTCTTATTTAAATTTCCTCTCTTCCCCCCTCTTTGCATCCCTGCTGTTCTGCGGGGATGGCACAGCAACATTCAGACATTGCGCGTTCCGCGATCATGACGTCGGCCTCGTCGCCTGAACATCAGCGAAACGGTGTCACATCGAATGGAAATAATAATCATGCAGGTTCTAATAAGCTCGGGAACGGGAAAGACGCCAGTCTTATGCCGCCGAAGACTCTAGTCGGACGAGCGCTAGGGAACGAACTGCATTCCGATGTCCACAAGGGATCGCATGTGTCTAAGAACGGTGTCGGGTTCGCCCTAACAGACACTCCGATTTCTACCGCTCCTCCGTCTCCACAGATGTATGTTTTCCTTTTCCTTTCCTCCAATGATTCCCTATGATTTGATGGCTTTTCTGTTCTTGATCTGGACCTCGGGTTATTTTTGAATTCTAGATCCTGCAGATTGCAGCCCAAAAGCCACTTTCTTTTGGTGCCTGATCGGCAGTTCTCGTGGCGGATCTGTCATCCCCGGAACATACCTTGCTTGTATTGCCAAACTATGTTTCGTTTCCTCGTGTCGTTCTAAAATTCTCGTTATTTGCTTTTTATTTATCTGTTGTCGGATCATATCATCATTGTATCAATCTGCTTTCTCCGTCTGGATCGAGTCTGTGACGTGCTCCGTACTGACAATACTGAAATAGCAATGGCCTTAGCCAGGCCTCGACCCCGAGTCGGGTCCGTGCCACCACCCTCGATATCCCAGGTCTTACCAAGTCCAAAGTGTCTCCCGATGGACGTATCGCTCAGAGAGATCTCGGCTCCAAGCTGGTGATCGTCATGGTCGGCCTTCCTGCCCGAGGCAAAAGCTATGTTACCAAGAAGCTGGCCCGTTACCTGAACTGGCTGCAGCATGATACACAGATCTTCAATGTTGGAGAACGTCGTCGTGTCGCGGCAGGCAAGTCTCCTTCTCCGGGCAAAGCCATGGGCCCTCGTGACAAGCGTGCTTCGGTGCACAAGGATCTCGTGGATTCTGTGCGACGTCTCAGCGTCAGCGTGGGCACGATGAACGCACAGTCCTCTCAGACTGAAACGTCGCCTCCTGAGGCTGCTAGCTCGCCCCCGGAAATGAACGGCCTCCCACCGCCGGTTGTTCCCGCTAAGATTCTTGTCAATGGCGAGGAACAAGATCCCTCTATGCAAGAGGAGGGTAGCACGATTGTGAATTCTATCGATGCAGGACCGGACGACCAGGCAATCAGGGAAGCATCACCGGAACCAATCGATCAATCGGCATCCTTCTTTGACCCACAGAATCAGCGTGCTGTCAAGCTGCGTGAACAGGTGGCCCTGGAAACATTGGATGAGCTCTTAGACTATATCCTGGTGCAGGGTGGCAGTGTGGGTATCCTTGATGCTACCAACAGTACCCTCGAGCGCCGCAAATTGATCGTGGACCACATTCGCCAAGTTGCCGGCCCTGAGCTTGGTGTCTTGTTCCTAGAGAGCAGCTGTGTGGATCCAGAGCTCCTGGAAGCCAACATGCGTCTCAAGCTGTCGGGCCCGGACTACAAAGGTCAAGATCCGGTGAAGTCGTTGGAGGACTTCAAGAAGCGTGTAGCGCTCTACGAAAAGTCCTACGTCCCGCTCGGAGATTATGAAGAGCAGCACAACATGGCGTACATTCGAATGATTGATGTCGGACGCAAAATCGTCTCTCATCAAACCCATGGCTTTCTTTCTTCACAGGTTGTCTATTATCTTTTGAATTTCAACCTCTCACCGCGCCAGATCTGGATCACACGTCACGGCGAGAGTAAGGACAACCAGCTGGGCCGCATCGGAGGCGATTCTGAAATTAGCGAAAACGGGCGTCGTTATGCCAAAGCTTTGACTCGTTTTATCGATTATCAAAGGCATCAGTGGGAACAGCTACAGCAACAGAAGAATATGCTGCGGCACTTCCCTCCACGTCCCGGTGACAGTACACCTCCGAACCCCTCCTACATCCCAAGAGACCGGCCGCGTAACTTTTGCGTCTGGTCGTCAATGATGCGTCGCTCGATCCAGACGGTCGAAGAATTTAACGAAGATGAGTACGATGTCAAACAGATGAAAATGTTGGATGAGCTGCATGCTGGAGAGATGGAAGGCATGACGTACGAGGAGATTCGCGAAAAGTATCCCGAAGAGTACGCGATCCGCAAGAAGAACAAACTGTTCTATCGTTATCCCGGCCCTGGAGGCGAAGGGTATCTGGATGTCATTAACCGCCTTCGCGCTGTGATCATCGAGGTAGAGCGGATGACAGACCATGTCTTGATTGTCACCCATCGGTCGGTGGCGCGCGTTCTGCTCGCTTACTTCCGTGGACTGAAGCGGGATGAAGTTGCCGATCTAGACGTGCCTCTAGGAATGTTGTACATGCTCGAACCCAAGCCGTACGGCGTGGACTTTAAGGCCTATCGCTACAATCCTGAAACTGACTGGTTTGACCACATTCCTGACTTTGAGCTGCGCCAGGCCACTTATTGATCTGGTCGTGGATGTTCAAATTGATCAGTTTTCTATGCCTGATTTATGACCCCTCCTTGTTATGATTCAGATGTGCGGTGCAAATGTCATGATCTGTGATGTGACTTTTTTCTTGTCGTTTTTATCGACTTTGTATTATCATTGAAAGATCCCTCGTGGTTTCCTTGCTCAGGCGCATCATGGTAGCGGGAGTCTGTATGATGAGTTTATGACCTTGTGTCCTCGCACGGTATGGCGTTGAGTGGACATGTGCTGATGGCATCTTGCTCGAACTGATATTTGCTGGATGTGGCCCTTCCAGTCCACTAGCTTCTAGCCTAGCTCTTATGATATGTGATGTGATTTAAGCTGGTTCTGACGCAGCTCCAGTTTATGCATACTGCAACATTAGACATTCGGTTAAGCTTTCGTTCTGAATAAGTCCATTCTAGAGATTCCCAGATTAAGAGATTTGCTTCACTTTTTCAAACACCTCCAGGAAGGTCTCCGGCTCATCCGCCCCCTCGATCGCATATTGCCCCTGCACTGTGAAATACGGCACACCAGTCACCAAGCGACGTCGCGCTCGTTCCGCCTCCGTGTCAACTTCATTTCCTCCTTCATCAGACTCCAGGAGCCGCTCCACCTCGCCGCGGTCCAATCCCCCCGCCGCCGCCGCATCAACCAACACCTTCCGATCCGTGATATTCTTCTCCTCCTCAAAGTAGGCGCGGAAGAACTGCTCAGCGACCCTCGTCTGCAGCCCACCCACCTTCTCCTCGCTCCCACTCCCATTCCCGTTAGTCGCTGACGCTGACGCTGCCTCCGCACCCCCTCGAGCACGAGCCTCCTTCTCCTTCAAGCCCGCATACCAAAGCACCCGGTGCGAATCACGGGTATTCCCCGTCTTGCCCCCAAACTTGAACGCAATGCCATCAGTCTCGCCCGCGGCCGCGAGCCGCGAGAAAATAGCCGCGACCCGCTCCTCGCCGAACTTGGAGGCGTAGTGCTCGCGCTTGTCGACGCCGGGATACCCCGGAGAGGCCGGGTTCAGGTAGAAGGCGTGCCAGGTGAGCGTGAAGGTATCAGATGGGTACCTGGCTTTGTGGGCTGTGATGGCGCGTGAGAGCCGGCGGTAGCCGACGTAGCACCACTTTATGGGGTTAGATTTACAGGTCTAGTTCTAGGGCTGTGATATCAGGATGGTGGTGGGGTGTACTGAGTACGTACCGGACAGACGGTGTCCGAGATGATTTGGATGTTGATGTTGGTCATGATGTTTGAAGGCGAGGGTTAGGGGCAGTGGGTTTCTTGGATTGCTCCAAAGTGAAGAGAGAGTGCGTTCTACGGAATTAAAGCTTCATATATGGTAACTGAGGGAGATACCTTATTTATTCGGGCTTTACTTGACAATGATTTGTCAGCAGCTTTCCTTCGTGCTCTTGGGTCGTACTGATCCAATTCATTGATCTACCAGTATCTATCTGGTTATGCTGTTGATCCCGAGCGAACCTCTGACCCTAGATATCTGGTGATATATTCTCATAATCCGTTGTGGCCCTTGCAGTCTTGTCAATATCGTCTTCTACTGTTTGATATTGCTGATCCCCGCTGTGACATCATTCGGCCGAAAGGGAGGCAAAAGTACGTCCAACGCCGGACCAGCCAGGACCATCCAGGTCGATGGTCAAGATGAATATGAGGTCGAGAAAATCGTTGCCGAGTATTACTACAGGACCAAATCAGGCAAACTAATACTCTCTTAGTTAAATGGGTAGGCTTTGATGACCACAATACGTGACTGGATGAGAAAGACATCCATGCCCTAAACCTCCTGGACTCCGAATATCGCAACAAGGAGGGCACTGACCCATCTTTAACAGAAGTTGTACCTCAGGTTTGCTCTTTATATACATTATCAGTATCATATCTGATACCCTTTGATCATTTCTGTATGCTATACTTCAATCCTTTGGCTGTTTTCTATATGCTACATTCACCATTGAGTTCACACACTTTGCATTGCTAGATAAAGGATATTCACTGCTAGATAAAGGAATATTCACTATATGCTTTGCTCTCATACCACAAGATAAAGAACTATTCACTGCACTATCCGAGCCCCCTTATATAAAAACCCTCCTTCGCTCCTCCTTGACGCATCTCACCATCCAACTCGAGCTTCCTACGTCCAGAATGGCCCGAGTCTGAGACAAACTCAATCAGCATGACCTCTGAACATGAGTTTCAGACCAAAGCCTTGGGCAATACGCCCTTCACGTTATCTTCGGTCAGCGGCGTCGGTGCTGCCTGTCGAGGCTGCAACTTTGGGAACCCCCTGGAGCTTCTGAAGTCTACAATCGCAGCCATGTTACCTTTTGTCATGGCCTACTATATATCCCCCAATCCCCTGTCCTGCCCACTCTTGAGTGGGTTATGGTACTGCTTCTATTCCCAAGGACATCTGGGGCATCTGCATACCAGTATAGCGGAAGTCAGGCCAGCAGTCTCAGTTGTACGTTAGATCATCTATCTGTACATACTGTGGTATTCAAGCACGCCTTGAACAACATAAGCAAAGAAAGATGGTACCTTGATACTGCCAGCAAGTACAGAATGATGGTTTCGTCCTTGTACATAGTGCTATGCTGGTATACATGCCTATTCCTGCAACAGAGGATGTTGGCATATTTCGGACATTCATGCTTCTCCTTGAAGCATGCTTTTCCTATGTGTTCTGGTCAATGCATTCGACAGACAAATCATACGGCTTCCAAGTCCTCCTTCTCCACCATGGTAAGTGATCTTGGGGAATCTCCATGATCAATGCGTAATGGAGGTACTACAGTGCAACCATACTACATGCAATGAGTCGAAGGATTGTGTCGTTATGAGAAACTTATTGTGCTTACTGGCTTCTCTTGATGTAAGTCTATCAAAGCCAAAGCTACATCTTGATGTACTTTGACAGATCCCACTTTTCTATTACACATTATCATCTTGAGTGATCATTGTCTGTGTGAGTATGGATACTAATGATGTGGTTTATACAGTTTACCAAGAAGAAGACCCCCTCTCACAAAGTCACCAAGCCGGACGACAATAAAGAAAAGAAGAAGCGCCACTGGTCCCCATCGCAGAAGGCGAAGGTCTGCAAAACTTTTTGCTAAAAAAGCAGAACTACGCAAGGCTGCCTCTGCAAGCAAGAAGGAGGGCAGAGAAAAAGATACCGATGTCAATATGTACCTTAGTAGTTACTTGTCATTATTATAACCATATGGTGTGTGAAACAGGGCTTCCCATCTGCTCAGGTATATATAAGCCACACGCCAGCTAGTTAGTAGTCGGGTGGTGACTACCAGCGAATCCCAGCTATTATATGTTTTTATATAATAATTGTTTTTTAATTCTTCTTACTACTTGCCTCTGTAATGTTCTACTCTTAGCATCTATTATCTTAAATTTAGGCTGGTTCTGGCTGCTCTAGAGCGAGATCTGCTAGGGGCCTAGGGCTACCCAGTATACATAGTTAAAGATTAAGAAAGTAGTTTCGTCATCTCCACCTTACCTTCAGAGGACTATCATATTTTTCAAGAGAGTCCTACTATTCGAGCTGCATTGAATATAGGTAATCCAAGATGGAACAACCACACCAGAAAGAGACACCATCGCTACAACCTCATGCGCCCATCGTGAGAGTAGCTGCGAAAGCTCTAGCTGACAAGAATATCCCTGTGGAGTACGGGCAGCAGGTACAGTGGCGCCATGGAGACCCTGTGGTCCTTCTAGTAAGCAGCAAAAACTCTTGTGATATTCGGCAGTCTAGTCGCTGGGCACTACTAACTTCCGAGTCCCAGCTTGTCGAATGGGCAGTCCCCGAAGCACTGCTCTCACTCTCATCGCGGATTCTATCAGACTGTATATGCAGTCGTTGATTTGTCATCTCCTTGATCACCCGGTTGGCGATAGCTTCAGACTTCAAGTTGAAGATGATCTACTGTCTTTTGTATCCTTTTATATTTTGGGCGACAAGCCGCTGAATACCAAGAATGGTGAATGCGACGACGAGGAGATCAAGGAAGATTTCAGAAGAGAGTTGGAGATGCTGTGAGGAAGATGAAAACTTGGGATTGGGGCGCTGATGAAGACAACTATCTGCGCATTGCTGAATCTGTTGTTCGCAACTGTCGGTCTATCGAACCGCTATCTAATTATTAGTGAGTGCAAAATCCTCCGCGTCTAATGTAGTCTCAAGCAAAGGGCGAATTGCAGCATGCATTTGCCGAGAGCAGCTGCTCCTTTGGGTTTTCCGGGTAACCCTCAAAATCCATGTGAAGATTGTTTCGAGCAAGCCAAGCCAAAAGCACCTCGATGTCCTGAACATATCTCCCGGCCTTCTTGATGCTCTGAGGACGCGCTTGACCTTGGCTTCTTTGGCAGCTTTGATGGCGGCGTCTTCCTGTGGATCATCGCACAGGACTTGGTCAATAGCTTCTTCCAATGCTCCTCAGTTGCCGAAACGTAAGCATTCGGGTCGTCAGTTTCAATTTGCTTTGATGATATTTCTGTATGGGATGTGTCTCATATTCACATTAGCTTGATTTAATAGATAGTCCATCATGATGCTGGGCGTCTGTCGGAGATCTGGGAATCTAATGTTTAGTGTGATGAGGTAGGCATTCTAAAAGTTCTTAGCATCATACTAAATAGTAATTTTAGTAGCCTTACTGAATTATCTTCCTTTCCCCTTACAGCCTGTGGATTGGACATTGACAGCCTATAATTAGTCAAAAAATTTACTATTATATCTGTGGGTCTTCTACATAGAAGCTTAAAGGCCTCTCTTTAGGCTCTAAGGCTCATACAGTTAAGGATTTATTGAAAATATGGACCTTGCACCTTAATGCCTTCAGGGTAGGGCTTTTAACTATCTCCTAATAGCAATTCCTTCTCTCAGCGTAATTAGATCTATAGCTTTTCTAATAGCAGGTTTAACAGACAGGACAGGCAGGGCGCTCATCAATGATGTGTCCCTCCTCATGATGATACGCACAAGGACGATATGACATCTCAAAGTAATGTGCGGTCCCATGGCACCGTACCTGCAGGTGGGGTGATCCGGATTATCAAGGTAAAGCAATAGAATCTTTGAATTGCGTTGAGTTGTTCAATCAAGATGACACTATTGTGGTATGTGTAGGAGGAAACAGGAGGATGAAGGAGCATAAGAACTCTTATATAACAGGTCTCAGTGAATATTCAGGCTTCAAGGCAGATGACCCTGACTAATAGAATCTGCAGGTGGAGTTTGTAGTCCTACAGGACACTTGCAGCTATACCACTATCTAATTACCATTGATCACTCTAAGAGCTGGCTATATCTAGACAGGATCTTCTGCAAGGAGCAAACATACTCCAACATGCCCAATAGCAGATGTTTCCCCCATCATCATGTCATAAGTATAAGCCTCATCTTCCCAGATCTCTGACTGCTGTTGTTCTCTTTCTCCATCTCTCTCTGTCTCTCTTCTCTCTCCATGTGTATGCACATGTGAATGGTGGTAGAAACCACTGCTACTGGATGCCACACGCAGTCTTAAACTTATTAGGAGACCTCAGGGTTGCAAATGACCTAGAATTCCTCTTATATCTACCACATCATTATGTCTCTTAATACCTGTGGCTTCCTGAAACCTATTTTACTGACTAAATCGAAGGCACTCTATTATCAGCTTGACTTGATAGGTGGTCTATAACTGAATTAAGAGTTCGCTGGAGAATTATGTCAAATGAGGTTTTAGTAGCCTTGTCATTGTGAATAAAGAAGATAACTCTTCCAGCTGCAAACAACCTGCCCTTGATCTCTCAGCCATTTTTAATCTTCTACTAATTCTTCTTCTTTCTTACAACCTTCTTTTATTTTTTTTCCATGTTTGGTCTCCTCAAAGTGCAGATGCTCCATGCCCTCATTCTAATAAGCCTTTAGGTGAACAGAGCCTTCTTAGCATATCTCATCTGGGACTACTGCTTCCGGCATACACAGATCCTCTTGCAATCCAGCTGCTATTCTGCAGAGTTTAGAGATGCAGGTAAGGCTCTTTTAGTTATCATGCAATACCCTTCTTGCTCTGGCGAAATATCAAGTGAGCTAATCTTGGTCGCTGTCTCGAAGGACTGCAGGGTCATCAAGTTCCACTCAACATCCTCTCAACATATGAAATGACGGCTTCAACCTTGAAATAATAATGATAAACCACATGTGCGCTTCGTCTTTGTTGATACATGGATTGATATGAATGAACCATCTGAGAAAGCAATGCTACGAAAACCACCTGCCACCCCCATCGGAGGGACCTCTCCAACTCTGGATACAATTGCGCCAACTCACAGGTCAAATTTATGTCTGGCAACTGCAGTGAACAACAATTTCGACACAAGCGGTAGCGAGAAGGCGTTTCTTACAGACATCCCCTTAATCACTCGGGCACACTGACTGTTGTTGAAAGGTTGAGAAGCGCTGTTCTTATCCCTACCGAAAATAATGGTTGGATTCAACTCGGACTTGTACGAACGAGATCCCTTCTGACCTAGGACTTCGATCCAAGTTCCATCCGGGACAGGACTATCAAGAGATCCAACAACTTCGGTTGCCAGTGTCCCAATCCCAGCCTTGTCGAATCCTTTCTCCTCTTTTCATCGTCTTTTACTCCGCCCACCACCGAGTTTTGATGCATGCTCCACGCATGGATGGGTCTTCTCTGGTTTTACCGCGTCGCGCCAGTCCCGGATACGATCGTGATTCGTGGCTACGCCGCATCCACCCAAGTGACCGACCACACACGACAACCCTTTCTAGTGGATGGGCAATCGCTCTTTTCGTCCTAGACAAAAGCCACAACCTTTCTCAACCTTTCAACACCAGTCAGTGTGCCCGAGTGGTTTAGTTAAGGGGATTGACTCGAAGCACCTTCACAGGATTGGCTGGATCCGCAAGTCGGATCCATCTCCAGATGTGTTAGGGCCAGATATCAATTGGGTTCGCCCGCACAGTCATACTGTCGCTGACGTTGTCTTTTCATTTTCTTTTGGACATTCACTGTCTCTTTTTGACGACCTTACATTCACTCCCAAGGGAGTAACACGAAGATAGGAAAAAATGATATTAATGCCTTAGGCACTCCTATTTCAGTTCCGTCTTTATTTTTATAAATTTAAATAGTACTTATGCAGACTTCATTAAAGGCATATATCCTAAGCTACAGTCGGATGAAATCGAAGGTAAGGCTAACTAACAGGTACACAATTTTTGAAAATATTCGTCTATAGGATTCGGAAACCTAAATTTTAATTCTAATGTAGGGATATATTCTGGGTGTATACAAGTCTCGTGCTTTGATGTCCTGGACTCACTTGGAGGACTTAACATATATCTTAGTCTGACTTTGCAGTGTGTAAATCACCTATTAATCATCCCAATAGAGTACATCTGTGGGTATTAACATTAATGAAGAATGTAATTAAGATTATGGGTAGTTATATCTCCAAGTAGACTGCATCAGAGAAAAAGTAGAGACTGAGAGGGAAACAGGAAGGTTCCCAATTCACTCTGTAGGCTAGTACTAATCATGGATCATTTTATAGGGATCAGATCAACCAGTGCTTAGTCGTGGATTGAAAAATCAACAGGAGATATACCTAGCATATATATATTCGTATCGTTACTTCTGGACGTACAGCGACTCAAGACAGATTATCACATAGTCATACTCGCGTCAAGCATTTACAGTCCCTGCCCACCCTGGTTAACCAAGTGCCAGGTGTCCGGCTGTTCAACAGGAGTGAATGAAACATTTAACATAGAGGGCGTGTCAACGATGGGCTGCTCCCCCCTGATCCTCTTCATAGTAGACGAGTACTGCTTCAAGTCAGTTTCCGTACTCAAAGTCCCCGGATCGAGTCAGACGTACCTTGAAGGCGAAATTGAGCACCAAGGCAATCGCCAGTCCTATACACACGACAATAGGCCCAAATGTATTGTCCAGATCACGTCCGCTCCGCTGCCGGATGAGTCTGGACCGCATCTCGTACATGTACCATCCCCAAGCGGCCGAGAACAAGGCGAAAAAGGTGTAGACAACGGCCAAGGCGCGAGCAATGTCGTTGTGCTTGCCCGCAGCATTGTACAGACCGAGAGACAGAGAAGAAAGCAGGATACTGACGTGCAGCCACTTGATAAAGGTTCGCTGGTTGGCAAGATATACCTTGCTCTCCACACGGACAGGGCCCGAATCCTTGATCCAGGTGACGGGTTCCCGTACGCCAGGTGGCAGAACAACCGACTGACGATGCGTGCGGCTGGACCGCGAGATGGGAAGAGACGGGAAAAGTGCGGCAAAGCGGGACGACGTCATTGGCTGCGTTTCTTCCTGAGGGTTCACCTCGGGCAATGTGCGTCCTTCTCCTTCAGGTATGGCAGGTACGGAGGGCCTGCTCGTCCGCGATACAGCCTGCGACGCCTGTCTTGTCCGCGCCGGAGCGCCCAGGTCCGAGAACATGGTAACTGGGGATCCAACCAGGGGGCGCACGGCAGGGCTTGCTCGGTTGCCCCCAAGGAAGCTTCCGACGACCATATCGTCCTCGGCACGCTTTGCAAGCCGTTCCTGTTCTTCTTGAAAAGCTGTTTCGGGATCGCGTCGGATGTCATTCTCCAGTTCGCTTAACCAGAAAGGGAAGCTGTTGACATAATCCTCAAACAACTGAGCGACACCGTGGACGAATTTCGAGAAGCGCGGCGCCTCCTTGACAAGATGG
This sequence comes from Aspergillus quadricinctus, assembly GCA_022814375.1. NCBI lineage: Eukaryota > Fungi > Ascomycota > Eurotiomycetes > Eurotiales > Aspergillaceae > Aspergillus > Aspergillus quadricinctus. The sequence continues at coordinate 146,206 of JAKLNT010000014.1, read as the reverse complement.
GAGACCATGAGGTCGTTAACCCACTCGGCATTATGAGCGCTGCCCCTCAGTTTAATCTCCAGCAAAGCGTGTGGGAACCGATTGACCTCGCCGGTTCTGATGCCGTTGAAGGGGTACTGCATTCCGCTATCGTCAATATCCCTCCGATGCCAATCGGTCGGATCACGACAGGGACGTTCCTCGTCCAGCGCATCTTCCCGAATGAGCGCAAGGTTGGTGTCGAGAGAAATCCGAATGCGATCATCACCAGGGATTTGGAAGGCAGTGCGGGTGTAATTAGCCCGAAGCATGGGCTGTAAGCTGTTCTCCCTGATGAATGACTGCAGCTCCTCAACATCTTTTTTGAGCGACTCCGCCTCCGCTGATTCGCCGTTATTCAAACCTTCCATTCGATGCAGCTGCTTCTCAAACGTATATTTGCCCTCCAGGAATTCCTGCACGTGCTTCTCTTTAAGTTGCACTCTCACCTCTTTACTATGGTCATCACTAGTCACGATCTTCTTCTCCAGGAAAATGGCGGGCCTGTCTTTGAGGTTCCCGGTCCACCGCAGTCTGAGCGATCCGGCCTCGGGGGCTTTGGCTACTTTCTGATTGTAGAGGTCGAACTGAGGATTGTCGAAGTACAAAGATGTGATTGTGGGGTCCTCGGGAAGCGACTCGAAATCTCTCGAAGATTTGGGGTTGTAAATGAGCACAGGCAATCGGCGCAGAATGTAGGTTTTGACTTCCAAGATGTTGTCCTCATGGACCCAGAATTTGTACGACGAATACGTGTCTTGGCCGAAACGGGTCTCGCCAGCATCCCCAACTTCGACAGCACCCTCACTCAGGATCTGGCGTACAAAGGAATACATCACTGACAGTCGATGGACCAGAGGCGAGTAGTCCTCACTGTTGAAAGGGAGTTGCGATAACCGTACTTGCAGCAGCGGCCGTACGCGGTATCGTGCACCGCGCTTGCGGTCATGCTTCTTGGCAGCCTTGAGAAAACCGGTGAAATTGATGCGACTGTACTTCTGGAGCTCGCTGACTTCTTTGGCAATCTGGTCCAATTCCTGAAGGACTTCAGAAGCGATAGACTTCTTCTCCTTCTCGTCCACGGTGGCCGTCGCCGTTTCCTGATCCGCATTGGGTGCCAATGGCAGTAACCTGCTTTCACAGGCAGACGTACGCTCTTTCAACTTCTGAGAAGTCTCAACCTGGAAAGCGTTGACCTTGTCGAGCTGCACATTGATCAGTTCCTGAACGAAGGCCTCCTCGTCCTGTTCTGTCCATGGAGACTCTTCCAAGTCACTTGCGTCTTCGGTGACATCAGTGACGTCTTGTTCTTTCAAGAGAACCTTCAATTTGTGATAGTCGATGTACTTCCCGCTCCACGGCGGGTAAACCGAGTTCTTCAGCGTCTTGCCAAAGCGCATGACGAATTGATGGGCTGATTTCAGACTAATTGAGGTTGCGATGGTTGCAATGCTGTAATTGGTCCAACTGGATACCTAAGCTTGTCGGGTAGCTAGGTATTTCGAAGAAGCGTCTCAACAAACAGCACAAGACATAAAGCGTACGAATGTGCTGTCAAAGAACAAAGCAGAGAGGACAGAAAACGTCGTAGGGCCTGATGGAAAGATTTTAAACGACTGAATCAACGCTTGAGATGTGGTGGGTTGGTGGCTGGCGGGCACAGTCTAGCCTTCTGGTAGCTCTCAGCTAAGGAGTTTCATGAAGCTCGACACATGCACGTGCGGGACTAGCCTGATGCATTCTCAGCCAATCACCGTCAGCATGACGTCGATTTCATTATCCGGAAAGGAAAAATGCTGTCACCGCTTGGTAATACAAATACAAAATAATTACTAGGTATTCTTTCATTTCATATTGAGCCGTAAGCATCGACAGACAACCCGAGGTAATCTTAGATTGATAAAGTTGCGGATAAGCATTCCATACTTGTCTTATCGGCCAACGACGTTGCTCAATTTCATGGAAAGTCCTTTTCACATGAATATATTATGAAACGTCGTGTCCGCTCTGTTCTCCTTAACCCATAGGTAACCATTCATACGGAGAAACCCACGCAATGGAGTCTATCAACGCCGAGTCAAATCAAGAACCACCGTCGTTGCCCAAGACCCTCCACGCCGTATTGAAAGACCTTCATCGTCGCCCTTATCCTCATGTCCCCAACCCTCCATCGTGCAAGAAACGTGCTTCAGTAGCTCTGGTCCTCCGAGTACGACCAACATACGCTCATTGGCCCGATTCGCCTTCCCTGCCCGCTGAGCAACATCCAGCGGTTTCCACCGATCAACGATTGGAGACATTCTTCTCTCAGCCCTGGGTTCGGCATGGAACACCAGAGGTGCTGTTTATCAAACGGGCATCACGCGTGGGAGATCGCTGGACAGGGCATGTTGCGCTCCCAGGTGGGAAGCGTGATCCGGAAGATACAGATGACAGAGCGGCTGCAATTAGGGAGGCCTCGGAGGAGGTAGGGTTGGATTTGACGACAAATGACTATGTCTACATTGGAAATTTGCCGGAGCGGGTAGTCACCACCAGCTGGGGCTCAATACCGTATGTTGACAATATTTATTTCCAATTCCCTCCGTTAATGCTTACAACGTTATCTAAGATTGATGGTCCTCTGTCCTTTCGTCTTTTTGTCAACTCGGAGCGATTCGCCAACCCTCAAATTACAACCAACAGAGGTCGCTTCATCGCATTGGGTATCTCTCGAAAATCTTCTATCGCCTTCAGCACGAACTGTTGAGTATGTTGACCTGTCTCAACGATTCACAAAGCAGGGCGGGCTCATTGCTCGCCTTATTTGTCGGTCCCTGATGGGGTCAATGGAGTTCACTGCCATTCATTTGCAACCAAATGAAACTTTGAAATGCAATACGACTCCGAACCCGGATACCATGGCAAGCCAACCGAGCCCTTCAATCTTCCAAAGGTGGAAGACGTGTTGCTCAACCAATTGCGCCGCCTCGGTTGACTCAACTCGACCCTTGCTTCTGTGGGGACTGACCTTGGGGATCTTGGCCGACTTCCTCGATATGCTTCCCCCGCATACGGCTGTGCGGTTGTGGAAGTACCCTACTTTTACAAGCCCTGACTTGCGCTTCATAGTCAGCATTCTGACGTATCGTCTCCGAAAACGCAATATGCTCCGGGTGCTGTCTGGCCCTCGGACAGTCGCAAGTAACACGGCCGTGGACAGCAATACTGCGGCCTTGCCAGTACATCAAGAAACCAATACGAAGCACGACCATAACGATGTTGGGATTGGAGGCTTAGGAGTGGGTAGATACTACGGGCCTTTAGACAAAGCTTACGACGGGAGCACATATGCTGTCGGCATTATGCTCAGAGGGTATTACGAGAAGCTGCGCGTTGCGATCTATGTCTTCCTCGCATGGAGGATTGCCTTGGGCTCCATGGCGGCAGTCTACGCATGGAATTTTCTTCGAGACCGTCGTCGGTGACAACCACTACGCGATATCTGCACATTGGTTTGTGCAGAAGCAGTCTTGTAAAGTATAAATTTGGGGTGGATGAAGAACTGGGACATGCTATAGTGCATGTGCAGCCTTTTGGACAGGGTCAAGGAGTCATAGAAAGACTGCGGTCGTATATATGCAATGGATAGAGAACATCGAAGCTGCCATACTAGATAGAGCTGTTTGTCACCCATTCATCAAGTACATTCGGAGGTGAACCACTGTGGATAGCTTTGGCAAAACAAGAGGCAGCTCTCCATGTTGAAATGTATTGCATGGACCATACCACCACGTACTGTTCTGTAAATACGTCATTGGGTTCCCCACACTCCTCTGCCAAAGTAATATCAAGTCACCTGATTTGTGGCTCAAAAATACTAAACGACGATTGGCTGTAGGTGTGTGGGCCCTCAAATCCTTCGGAACCACGCCGAGTGTGAGTACTACTAGGTAAGGTACCTATCTACCTTAGATACACCCAAACAAACCAGAAGCTCATGCTTACCTTATCGTCAATCACAACCATCAACAGTAAATGGTCGCGACCAGTTCGAAACAACCCCATAATTTGGATCAGAACTCTACGCTCAAAACGTCTCGCTATGGCCGCAACACAGAAGCTCTATCCTCGTGGAACTGTGAAGGGCATTGTGAAAGCACACTCCAACCGAAGCGTGAGCAAGAACGCCGATATCCTGGTAAGCAGCTGTCAGCCGTCACGTTAAAGCTCATTGACTGATATCACTCTTTACCCTGACGCAGATCTTCTTAGATTATATGCTTTTCATGCAAGAGTGAGTCGGCAACCTACCCTCTCAGCATTTTCCCCGATCATTGGCTGTTACCATGCCATGCCATGTCTTCTACATCGAGGCCCTCAGTTGGGATACTCGCATAATGGGACTATGTTGACTGGATTCAAGATTGATGCGCGAAGCATCGATAAGGTCGCGAAAAGCCGGTGAAAAACGAATCTCCCCAAACTCTGTTCGCAAGGTCACAGAGGTACGTTCCCAATTGACATCGATTCACGGTGCTGTTCTGATTACTAAAACTCTCTCTTCTTCTTAGAAAACACTACGGAAGTTCAAGGGCTGATCGATTGAATCGTCTTCCAACCGACTCTCTCCAACATCGTGCGCGTAGAATGGATAAGGCTACTCAGGCGCTTGGCTTACAAGGAGTCTACCTAAGATGGAGTCCCATCTCTCACTACTCTTCTGAATGTTTTGCAAGGGAAAGGAGTACAGGCGTTGTTGTTGATTCTTATGATACCCGGGCCTTGTCGGCTGAGGTCCACGAAACAGATATATGATGATGTCCTCTGAATAGCTCCTTAGTCACTTCATGAAATAGTCATTGTAATTTATAAATTCAAAAGTCCATCATCCTACCTCAGTCGAAGAAGAGTGAAACAAATTGGCCGTCCTTCTAAGCTGTTTGTTTGGCTGGTTAGCTGCAGGCACGCGACAAAGCGGCGAGAGGTTCGGAAGAGTTCCACCCACATCTTTTGACTCTTCAGCTCATGACAGCTTCAGAGCCTAACACAACACTCTTCTTTCTGAACCATTCATTCTCCTCTGCGCACTCCCTTTACTTGCTAATTGATATACCAGAACAAGGCATTTCTTAGCCTTCGAGTTTGCTTATCTATTATCCTTTATTTGAGTCAAAATCCTCCATTGACTTTGGAGGTTATCGCCCAGAGCTCCCACATTAACCAGCTGTCGAACAAGACCTCCCCACCATGGCAGCTGCTCCTGTCAACAGCCACTCCCAGGCTCAGTCCGAGGCCTCTCCAAGGCCAGAATATGCAGTCACTGCTTCCAAAGCGGATTCGGTTCAGGGAACAACTAACGGCGTGGACACCCTCGACAACCCTCATTTCAAAGACCTCCAGAGGTATGTCAGCTTCAAGACTGAAGCTTGCGCAGCTCGCTCGGATATTGTACTTGATTACTCCGATAATGGAAACTGACAGTATGCTAACAGGAGCTTGCGCAATACCATGAAGAAGCTGGTGAGTCGCCCCAAGCCGCTAGAGGGAGACTCGTTCACTCGCTAACAAGCATTTGGTCTCTGTGTAGAACGCAACCGCAAAGGTCGATGCTATCATCGCGGAAAACCCGGGTAAATCTCTCGACGAGCTGGTCGCAGAGAAGAAGATCAACGTGGACCAGAAAGCGCAAGCCCTGAAGAAGCCTGCGCTCCAGGCCGCCGCCGCTCAAATCGAGGAGCAAATCGCTCAATTCAAGAACTTCGCCAGTCATTACGAGGAGCGCCTGAACAGCCAGAAGACCGCATTGGAGAAGGCTCATAAGGAAGAATTGGATGCTGTTCGGGAACAGGTTCGCGCAGAGGCTACTGAGGCTCACCAGAAGGATCTCAGACAGCGTCTGCTTAGCCTGACCAAGTTCCTTTGCGCTGCCGCCGCCATGAGGCGCTCTGGTGACGAGACATCCCCCGAGAGCCGTGCATTTGAAGGTGTCCTTTACCAAGTCTACGGAGGCTCCCACGACGCTGTGAGCTCTATGCTCAAATTGATTGACGGAGTAGACGAGAAGGTCGTCAGTGTGGAGGGAGAAACACTTGAAGTCACCTGTAAGGAAATCCTTTATATCTTCTGATTGAACTCGATTTGTTACAGTTGATTGATCAGTCTCGCTTGTCCAGACGCTAAGGTGAAGCAAACATCGGAGGAGTTCGCTCCCGGGGGAGCCACCGAAGAGGTGACCGCGGAAGCAGCTGCAGCCTCTGATCCTACCTTGGCCAACGCCGCCTACACTGAACTCCAGGATGGCCCGCTTGGCGCTGGTGCTACAGCAACCAACGAGATCGGCACATCTGCACATGCGGCCGAGGTCCCTCCTCCCGCCCAGACTCTTGTTTCCGACGCGGCTAACCCAGTAGCTGAGGCTTCCTGGGAACAGAACGCGGCCGGCTCACTTGAATCGTCTGCAAATGGTGACGGCTGGGTTGAGGTGCCTCGCGACCCGGCGGAGACGGAGACAGGCCTGCAGGCAACCCCTGTCTCTGTCGACACCGACCTGAAGAACAACCCTACTGTTGCTGAGACCTCCGGACAGAGTGATGAACATGTCTCGGTGCCTAAGGCGCAGGGCGGCGACGGATTCGAACCTGTTGTGCACCATCAGAGACAGCCCAGTGGCCGCGGTCGAGGCCGCGGTGGACGTGGCCGGGGAGATGGATTCCGTGGCCGCGGCCGTGGTGATTTCAGGGGCCGTGCTCGAGGACGCGGTGGTCGTGGTCGCGGCGGACCCAATGGCGCCCCAGCTGCAACTCCAGCTGCAGCACAGTGATTCAATCTCAACCTCTCCACGAGACGTTGGTATCTCTACCATGTGCGGCTGAAGAATATGTTTCTCTACGAGACAGTAGTCTTCAATCCCATGATGCTCGACTCCAGCGCTTCGCATTAGGTGGCGCACTTGGGATTTCCCAGGCGCCACCGCTCCTGAATTCTCCTCCTTGGCCATGTTGGTTTCTCCATATCCTTCTTTACCTGTCTTAATTCCACAAGCGCATCGGTACGGCGGTGTTATGGTTGACGAAAGCAATGAGCAACTCGAAATCTTACCGGGAACAAGGTTCTTGATTGCAAAGGCATGGGTTTGGGATTGTCTAGGCTCTTCTGCACCTTTGCTTTCTGGTTCTCTCTTTTGGTCAGTGATTACCAAAAGTTCCTGTTGTATATGTCTGGCAGTTATTGAGCGTGCATATCTTTGGTCCGATATCTTCCATCTCCTCTTCATTTTCTGTCGTTTCTATTCTCCATCTTCCGCGTCACCTGTGTGTTCTCAAGCGGCCTTTTTACTTCTTGTCTTCATTTCCTTCTCCTGTGTTCTACTTTACTGTCTCACTCGAGTCTAGAGGCCTAACGGTCCGAACTTGGGGGCGTGGAGTGGGGTTTGATGGTGATGGGCAGGTTGCTATCGCGGCGTCGCGGGGCCATGGCTGGTCTGTGGAAGAACGGGGTCAATCTTGGTGTAGATTGGGATGGACAGCAAATGAAACGAACGGCATTCATCTCACCAACGGCAGTCTTTTCTGGCTCTAGTGTAGCTTTGAGGTAAACAGTAGCAGTAGATAGGTCCGAAACTGGCAATAGGGCTCAGGGCTATGACATAACCAGTCGGTGTCTAGACCGAATGATTGCTCAGCAGCTATGTGTCGTCTCATCGTTATGAATACCAACTTCTCCCTTTCTTTTCCTTTTTCCTTTCGTTCTATCAAGTCACTCGCTGTTTGATTCCTCATGCTGTATTTCTGTTTTCTGATTGCGCGAACTTGCAGTCCGAATTGAGCATCATGGCGCCGGCCACGGATCAGCGTAAGAAGATACTTCGGGTGTTGATGATATCTCTCCTTCTAGACCTGGTGGGAATACACCCTATACCCATCAATTCTCGAATGATAAAGAAACTCTTTGACTGACTTATGCTAGATCTCCTTTACATTCATTCTTCCGCTCTATCCGTCGTTGCTTGCGTTCTATCGTTCCCAAGACCCTTCTCCCACCTCTCTGCTAAACCGTGTCTTCCACTACCTCAACGCGTACAAGAACTCTTTCGCAAAGCCGATCGACTCTCGATATGATATAGTACTGCTTGGAGGAGCGCTAGGATCCCTCTTCTCTCTTCTACAAGCCATTGCCGCCCCTTTCATCGGCCGACTATCCGACAGATATGGACGACGCACGGCGCTGCTCTGCTCCATGGTCGGGAACACTTTGAGTGTCGCACTATGGGTCGCTGCGACGGATTTTCGTACCTTCCTCGCCAGTCGCATTGTCGGTGGTCTGAGCGAGGGCAATGTGCAGCTGGCGCATGCCATTGCGACGGATATCAGTGACGAAAGTCAACGGGGCGCGACCATGGCGCTGGTGGGCGCGTGCTTCAGCGTTGCGTTCACCTGCGGGCCGGCCCTTGGTGCCGCGCTGTCGAATATCACCACCGTGGCTGCCAATCCGTTCGCGACCGCTGCGGGAGTGTCGCTTTTCCTGATCGTCACCGAGACTCTGTATCTGTATCGCTGTCTGCCGGAAACGCACCCCCGGTTGACCAACCTCAGGTTTGGTCCTCTCAAAGCTAAGGACAGCGCCCCCTCGACGCAAAAGGCTGATAATGGAGCCGCCTTAAAATCCAACTCGACGACGCCTCGCAAACACACGAATAATCCTGCCCTCCTCAACCTGCTGCACTTTCTCTTCCTTCTTCCTTTCTCCGGGCTAGAGTTCTCGCTCCCCTTCCTTACCGCAACATTTTACGTAGGAAGCGCCGCATCTCCATCCGCGCTGAACGGTCGTCTTCTCTCCCTGATGGGCCTCATCGCCTCTCTGCTCCAAGGGACCGTCGTCCGCCGTCTACCACCGCTCATGACTGTTCGCGCCGGGGTGGTAGCTTGCGCCATCTCCTTCTTCCTCCTGGCTCGAGTCTCTTCGCTCGCCGGGCTCTACTCGGCCGGTGCTCTGTTGGCTGTGACTAGTGCGACAGTTGTGACCGGCCTGAATAGTCTCGGTAGCCTTGAAGCGCGGGAAGGGGAGCGCGGCCTCGTGCTGGGCCGACTGCGAAGCTGGGGCCAGGTAGGCCGGGCTGCGGGCCCGCTGCTCTTCTGCTCGCTTTTCTGGTGGGTTGGTCGTGAGATTGCCTATACCACTGGTGGGTTCGCCATGTTGGCGGTTTGTGTGGCTGTGTTTACATTGTTGAAGTCGCCTCCTATCGGAGCTGCGACAAAGGCGTAGCAGCTTCTTTAGAAGCACGTATCCAATTCTTGAGCGTATATCTCTACATAGGTGGGTTCTTGACTTTGATTACATCATGCAACAACAAGCGGGACTGTTCATAAATTAGACCTTTTTCTTCGATATGTACCACTAGGTAACTCAATAACTGGTCAAAATTCACATAAACTCTATACATTCGTTGCTGGGTATAATATACATAAGTATAAGTACATGCTGAAAAGAGGAGAGATGGTCCGACTTTAGGCCAGCAGACGAAGAAAACACGATCGACACCGTAGAACATTAAGTGAGAGTGCCACACATGCGCCAAACATAGCCAACATTGCTAGTAGAACAATACCACAAAAAGTAGCTTTGTGTTATATAGGATGTTTTTCCAGGGCTTACACACCCGTCATCAACTGCATCCTCAACCTGCAACTGAGCTATGGCGACCGGCCAGAGCCACGATGCGTACGAGACGAGGGAAAGTTACAGGTCTGCCAGCCCTGCATCGCCAGCCCAGGCGCTGGAGGGTCTAGAGAACCTCTCGCCTTCCCAATCAGCCAGTCAGTCAAAGTGACAAACTTGGCAGTGCGGTCCCAACCGTCCGCATCGTCCGCATGCTCAATCGTATGCGAACAAATCCGACCTTCTTCATCAAAGGAGAAGATAAACAGCCCGGTAAACTGCTCTTCACTCGACAATTTGAAGATGGGTGCATCCCCACCCAAAAGCACGCTGAGACCCTTGTTGACGCCATTCTTCGCAGAGGTATGGCTGAGGTTCTCCGACGAAAGCGACGACGATACGGCCTTGTTGGACCCGCTCGCGGCAGCGACAGAGCCATCTTTATGCTTGTGCCCCTCGCTCCTGCGTTCTGTTCTCCATCGGACGACTAGCCGCTCGTCTCCGGTTTCGCTCTCGCTGCATCCATCCGGATCTAAGACCGTGCCTGCACGAACGATCCGCTCGCTCAGAATCTGCAGTTTCACGTTGCCGACTAGCGGTAAGCTGCTCCACGCCACAGGGACAGTCCAGAGCGCGGCGCGGTACAATGTCCGACCTTTCACCGTGGGGAGGTGCGGATGCGTCGAGGGAAATAAGTGGAGTGTGATGTTCGGTGAAAGAATCTTCGGGGGTAAAGGATTGATAAGTAGAGTGGGGAGTAGGGGAGAGAGAGTGCGTAGGGCTGCGGACGAAGGGCACCGGTCAGCATGAATCCATCCTGTCAATGACAACCCATTTCTTCACCCAGAGACAATCACGTACTTTTTCCGAGTTTCAGAATCCGTTCGTCAGGTGGCTTATGGTCATTTTGCGGGCCTCCATTCAGCCCGTCTATGGACGATTCATGATGAGTCTGTGAGAAGAGCGTGGGCGATATGGGTGCCGGCCAAGGATCATTGAGAATCCCGTGCCGTGGCTGTGCCAAAGGCCGTACTGGAGAGGATACAAAGTGCTGACGAGGACTAGATCGAAAGACCGATTGCCGTGGAACTTGTAGGAGACATCGAATAGGCTGAGGGGACGGAGCAGAAAGCAACTTGGGCATCACGACGTCGGAAGTGAGACTAATACCTCAAAGAGAATGCATAGAAGTATAACCAAAGTGAAAGCCGTACTAGACGACAAGAAAGAAGTGCCTGTCAAGCCATGTGTCTTAGTTTTCGTTGGTGTAGTCGCAATGAGTTGACATTCAGTAGGCTCAGAGACTAAAGGCGTGAAGTCGAAGTTTCCGTTTGGTCTCGCCGATGACGTCGAAAATTCGCCGAAGCCAAACCGAAGCATCGACAACGTTCGCACCCGACATTTACTTTAGATATACGGTTAACTGTCAGTCAAATGTGTGTAGGAATAAGATCGAGATCGGTTCATATCAAGAATGCTCATATTGAGACTGTACATAAAGTCGAATTATATCGGTATACGGAGTAGCTACCCATGAAAATGCCGAAACCCAAACACCAAGATCATAATCATATACATGAACCCGAATCCGATCAGAATCAAGCCAGCTCGTCATCATCGCCTGTCCCCATGTATCGCCGCTCGGCCAGGTCCCGAATCTTGTCTTCCAGCACGCCTCGCCCATATCGTTCAGCCACCTTGGCCGCGGCCTCGACCATCTTTCCATTGCGATCCTTCATCATCCGAACTAACTCCAAGGCTTTCATGCCACGATCCTCGCCTTCTCTGCACTCAACTGCCAGCATCTGCAGTAGGATCTTATCCAGCTCGATCTCTTTCCTGGCCAGCTCGGCCCGTTGGCTGGGCGTCGCGTTGGTTGAGGACAGGAGATCCTGGAACAGGGAGAGGAGAACGCTACCACGGACAAAAGACTCCTCAAACCGCGCCGAAGCGTCGTTGCGAGATTCATCACCATCGTCATCGTTGGTCGCTTTCTGAGGCCTGTCGGATATGGGGATCCGGAAGTCGAACTCACTAAGCAGTGGTCGAGGAAAGTACGGATATCTATCGCCTCCTTTGAGAATGATGCAGTGGAATTTCTCTTGCGCGACTGCCACGGGCCAGTAAGTTTCCTCTTTTCGTCCGCCTGCCAATCGCTCAAGCTGTTTTGTATCAAGTAATGGAACCCAGCGAGCCTGGCCATTAGTGCGCCAATGCTGCAAGATGAGGAGGACACCTTCGGAATCGTAGATGCAAGGATCCTAGAAACATTGTGAGTATGCCACCACTACTGCATTGATCCGCACAGATGACTCACCCCTGTATCGGAAAAGAAGACGCTGCGTAATTCTGAGCCCTCGGGAAGAGCAACCACGTCCTCATTTTGACATACTTCGTCTCTCTTGACATTCTCAATGGAGTACGTGAGAGTCGCTGTGAGACCGTCGCTCCCCAAGGGTCCGTTGCCAACCGTCATCACATAATCGCGCCAAGCAGCGCACGTCACAGCCGGGCTTTTTTGTCTATACACCTTATAAGGCGTCCCGAACAGGGTATACACACGAACGTAGTCCTTGGTCGTCACAGCAACAATATATGAATCGCTGAGCGCCAGCGCTATATTTCCGTCAGCTGCCAGTCTCGAATGAGTCGGGCTCAGCGGCCTACCTCTGATCAGCTCTCCCTGAGGTAACTGTGTCCGCCAGTCCGCACGCGTTGTCCAGGTCTCGTGAGGGCGATAGAATATGGTAGAGGGACTGCCGTCGGTTGGGTTATTGGAAAATAAAGTCCCATTATCGTCTAGAATAATTAGCATGCATCTGTACAACTGAATGGTCTTCCATACTGAGACATGCACGGTCGTAGAGGTAGGGGTCGGTGAAGTGAAAGTCACGGTGTAATTCGCGGTCGTAGAATTCCACGGTCACCGTATTATGAGTCTCCTGATCAACTGTCCACACACAGCCGGTCAGGTTCAAACCTAGCTCAGTCAGCACATTGTTACTCGGCTGACGCTGAAGTCAACATACAGAGATACCGCCGGTTGCCTCTCCAAGGTGTGCTCCCTGGCTGAAGAGGAGAATGCGTCTTGGGCTTGGTATAGCTGGTCAACAATCGTTTCTCGGCAGGGCCGGCAATGTCGTCGAGATGTCCATTCGTTCGCTTGCCGTAGAGATTGATGCCCTCTGCGTAACCAGCCCCATCATCGTCCTCGACGAAGTCCTCCATGCCCTGATCAGAACCCAGGAGATCATCGAGAGAATCGGGAGTTCCTCCTCTTCCTGGCCGCTCTATTGACTCTTTCGCTCTGTTTGTCAATGCTCGACCTGCATTTCCAGACACTTCCGCCAACACACCAGGGAAGATAGGGGCGGCTTGGAGAGGCTTCTGGATATGATGCTGATGTTCCTTTGGCACAAACCCATCGTAGATGAAAAGCTCACCATCTGATGTTGTAAACGAGAGCGAATTATCGGTAGGGTGCCAAGCAAGATTGATAACGTTGGCGAAGTCGTAGCGATGCAGAACTTGCTGGTTCTTAGTTTCCCAGATCAAGATCTTGCCGTCGGCAGCAGCTGTCGCAAGAAGAGCCCCGTTCGGTGACCAGCTGACAGAGGTAATATCTCCGTTGTGACCACCCGAGAAGACCTTTTCCTTCTTCCATTCAGAAACAGAGTAGATTGCAATGTCTCTAGTCGCTTCTGCGGCTGCGAATGCTGTACCATCAGGGTGCCAGGCGATCTTTGCCGTTGCTTCGTCCTCCGGTTCAAGTCGTCGGATGACGCCGTCTAATTTGCGTACTAATTCTGGTTCATCCGAGAAAGTCGAGTAGATGTAGAGAAGACCGTCTGTGCACGAGACGGCTATGTATCGTCCGTTTGGGTCGAAGGAAACGTGCTTTGTGCCTTTGGCTTGCTCTCGCAGGTACTTGACTTTCGTCATTTCTTCGATGTTGACGATCTTGACCGTGAGCTCACTGGATGCTGTCAGCTTTTCGCACCAAGAGCACCTTCGTGTAAAATCGGACTTACTCGCTCGCAACTGCCACCCACTCTCCGTCCTTGGAAACAGCTAAGTCTCGGACAGGCAGCGCGCACCGCACAAGCAGCTGTTCCATCTTCCCTGATTGTATCCCATACTTCCAGACGGTGCCATCTTCCGCTCCCATAATAAACGACTCATTCTGCGAAGCGCATTAGTCTCTAGCAGCCCGTCGATCAGATGTTCGACATACTGTAGCAACGACGCCCAAGTTGCCATCAACTCCATCGTCGATCGTCTTCGGTTCGCCGTCTTCGCCGACTGTATAGACTCGGATCGCCGAGTTGGAACCGCCAGTGACAATCCGACGACCGTCCGGCGTGTACGTCAACACAGTTGTTCCGGGTGTATCTGAAGGAATAAAAACAATGTTGGCGAACTTTCTCTCTCAATATCGTTTCAATGGCTTCACTTACGGGCCGGTCTGCCTCTTGGGCGGAGCGCTTCTGTCGCCATGGTAGATACCGATCAGTAGATGCCGGTAGAGGTGAGCCTTGAAAGCGCAATCATAAACTCTGCGCTACACCTCTGAATCCAGACTGGGTCAATTCTACTACTGAGTTCGTAGAGGTTTCTCCGACAGCGCAATGCGGAGCATCACGGGCAACGCGTTCTTGCGCGGGGACGCGTCGACGCGGCGCAATAACTTTTAACCCAATTAGGAAACACAGGGCTTAGGGCACGGGGCCAGGGCAGGATCAATCGACGTGCTCCAAATCTGATCCCTTACACGTAAGAGGTAGATCACGGTCAGTATGCATTTCAATGTATTTCAGCGTACGAATTGGCTAGTCATTCATCTACTACCATCTGACGGCCCAACGGCCGTGAGGAAGTCAAAATCCGCTCCATCTTGAGCCTGATTGACCGACCGTTCATACAAACCCCGATAGCCTCTTCTCCGTGTTCTGTCCAACTGGTCTTTGGCTGCATCCGAGCCTTCTTTCTTTCTCGCTTCAATACGCGCTTTGAGTTCTTCATCGGAGATTTCCAGGCTCAGTTTCCCGTTATCGGCATCGCAAGTGATCATGTCACCAGTCTGAACCACCCCGAACGGTGACTCGGGCAGCGCGGATTCTGGCGAAATATGGAGGACGATAGTGCCGCCCGCTGTCCCTGACATTCTTCCATCCGAGAGACGCAGCATATCCTTGACCCCTGCAGAAGCGAGCTTGCGCGGTATAGGAATCAGACCGGCTTCCGGCATGCCGGGATTGCCAATGGGGCCTATCCCCTTTAACACAAGCACAGAATCTTTGGTCACGTCTAGATCTGGATCATCAATCCTTTTAGCCAGATCTTCTGGATTTTCGAACACGACAGCTGGTCCGGTGTGGGAAAGAAGTCTGCGATCTTTGGAGGCGGAGGCTTTTATGACGGCGCCATCCGGTGCGATGTTACCTCTGAGGACAATGAGAGAAGACGCAGGGTATAGCGGATTCGATAGTGGTCTAATAACTTGCTGCGAAAGTGGGAATGTGCGAAAGGGAGAAGCGTCCAAAACCTCGCCCAAAGTCTGTCCCGAGATCGTCATAGCCGAGAGATGTAGAAGGGGACGAAGCGTATGCAGTAGTGCCAGCATACCCCCAGCATTATGGAAATCGTTCATATAGTTGTCACCGCTGGGCTTCAGATCAATCAGCAAAGGAGTGCTTCGCCCAATCTCTGCGAAAGTATCCAATGTTATAACTCCCTGGAGCTTGGGATGCCGATTAACAATAGCCATCAAATGGACGACAGCGTTTGTCGATCCCCCAATCGCTTGAAGAACTGTGATAGCATTCAAAAACGACTCTTTCGAAAGAATTTCTTGCGGTCTTCTCTTAGCCTGCGCCGCGGCCACAGCAAGGGCACCCGTCTCTTCTGCGATTCTGATCCTGGCGGACGATACTGCGGGCGCAGAAGCACCTCGCAAGGGCATCAACCCTAGAGCGGCTGTAATGCAAGCCATCGTACTGGCAGTCCCCATTACACCACAGGTCCCGATCTAGAATGCCCGAGTCAGTACGATGCACTATGGAGAATTGCTGTAGCAGTAAGGACAAACCGTCGGTGCCAGCTCGTCATTGATAGCCGAGATCTCCTCTATGTCCATGTCTCCTGCACGAAAGGCCGCCCAGTTGTTGCGGCAGTCGGTACAGGCACCTATTCTCTGCCCGCGATGACTTCCCGGCATCATCGGTCCCGTTACAAGCGGCAAGACTGGCTTGTTCGCCGAGATCCCACCCATGAGTTGTGCGGGAACGGTTTTGTCACATCCTAGCTCAGTCAGTCTTGCCATCCTACGTTTAGAGTGCTGGCGTGTAGAAGAGGGAAGCCTTGTAACGGACCTCCGATCATGATGCACGCATCAAGCGGCTGGGCTCGAATCATTTCCTCCGTATCCATACTCATCAGATTGCGCAGGAACATGCTGGTCGGATGAGAGAATGACTCATGTACACTGATAGTAGGGAACTCTATCGCCAGGCCCCCATTGAGCTGGATACCGCGCTTAGTAGCCTCGATCAGCTGGGGTACATTCGCATGGCAGGGATTGAACCCCGAGAAGGTATTGATGATGCCAATGATAGGGCGGGACAAAGCGTCCTCCGAGTATCCCAACGCCTTTATAAAGACTTTTCTGAGGAATAGAGAAAAGTGTGCGTCTCCATAAGATGTCAGACCTTGACGCAGACCAAAGTCAGAGGATATAGGCGCTGATAGATCATAGTCTCCGCTCAGGGAATATTCCGCCTTGTCGTCCTGCATCGTTGTCGATGAAAACAGCAATAACTTGTTCGAACTATGTATTTGCTGGCTGATTGAATTCAAAATGCAGAACATGAGCCTTCATGTCCTCGCTGATGGGGTGATCGAATATCCTGATAGCGTCAATGTCGGCACAACTCCGTGATCCGGATATTTCTCCGCATCTCCTGTCAGTATAGAATGCATCTCAAATGTGAAGTAACCAATGTTCCTGAGGGCTTAGGATAAAATCCTTCACGAACAAAACGCTTAGGCTAGGGTAAATAACTATCATGACAGGAACCAGGTTGATCCTACCCGACCGTATAGTACGTCAATGATCAGTCAAACCGGAATTATGGACAAGCTTTCGAATATGGTGACAAGCCGCTATATTCAAATCCAAAGAAAAGAGATAATTCCCAATCATAACATGACTCTATTCAGGGGCCTCAAAAGGAGGATACCCTCGTCATCGCTAATCAACTGGTTTTGCACGGAATGAATTGCAGTCTTTCCAATGTTATACGCGCATTCTCAAACGTGCTCTAATGTCATTCTTAGGCAAAAACGCTCCGCTGGAAGGCCTATGTCCTGGAATTGTGAAATCCTTGCCACTTGCCGGTTCGATGTCCCACATTGAGATGATTGCAGCAGTGGAGAGTAGAATCGTCCTTTCAGCAAAAGCACGGCCCTTGCAACCAGAAACACCACCCCCGAACGGATAAATGGTATGCATGTCCGCTTTTTTTGCGCCTGTCTCTGGATCCGTGACGATAAACCGTAGCGGATCGAACTGCTCCGGGTTAGAGAAGTACTGAGGGTCTTTCTGGACCACCCCATGAGCCATGGCAATGTTCCCCCCTTTTTCGATTCGGTAAGTGCGTGGTTGCGCCAAACCTGCAGCTGCAGCATCTTCAGGGGACTCAGTAACGGTCAAGTCAGAGGTGACTTCACAAAAGGAAAGACCCGCTGAGTCTAACCGCATGGTCTCATAGAAGCTGGCTCTGAGTAGTAGGCAAGATCTAAATAGCCCATCCGGATCAAGGGAGAGCTTGGGGGGTTCTTGGAATGGGAACCCTGTCTCCTCACGACTGGGCTTATGGACCTTCGCAAAAGGAGCAATCTCATTTCGGATTTCCTCCAGAAGAGCAGGGTCAGAGTAGATGCGAAGAATGTGCCAGAAAACAATATTGGGTGAGTTAGCGTTCAGTGCCCAGAAAAGAGACAAATGACCAGGAGCGCTGGACCTTGGCGATAGTCCAAGTTCTTTGAACTTCCGGATCCGTTGTTTCATTGGCTCTGATACATCGTCAAGGTCGCGAAACTTGACACCAGGGTCAATTCCTTCATCCCAAGAGACGAACGCCTGGTGGTAGGCTGCAAGCGCATCCAAAATGCGATCACGCGCTGCATATGCGGCTGACAGACCCGGCAATGGTAGCCAGCGGGGAGCACCAAGCGACAGCGCCGGGAATCTGTTATCAAAATCCCACATGTCATCAAGTAGATCAGGATAGGCTTCAAGAAAAGCTTGACCCATGGCCACGGATGTGCTGATGTGTCCCACGAAGTTTCTCACCAGAGCAAAAAGATTCACTTCAGCCGTAGGCTTCTCTTGCCCGTCGATAACTTCAGCTTCGCTCCTGCGTTCCCACGGTGCCTGGTCAACCATGCTTCGACAGAACGTCACTAGACTAGGAGTCTCGCGTTCAATGATGTCCTTGGCGGCATTTGAAGCCTCTGTGAGATATGGTTCTCGCATGAAGAGATTGGGAATATTATGATGGATGATATGGTGGTCAGTGGCGCTGAGGTTACGCATCGCGCCTTTATCACCCCAGACCTTTTCCAATGCGTAATTGATCAATGCAGTAGAAGATGTGCCTCCGGAGGCCAGGACAGCCTTAGTGAGCGACGGTGACACTATGATATCGTGCTTTGTGCCCCCCAAAATAATGCCGAATACAGCTTCGTTCATGTAATCTCTGTCTTTCCAATCAGCCACTCAACTCTCTACAAGTGTAGCAACGTAGGCACGAACCTTGCCCTCCGAACAAAGTTGATATGATCCCAGCCAAAGGCAATGCTATGTCCCAACCATGGAAGCCAGTAGGGGACCACCCTTACTGGTCTTGGGAGTCCTGCATCTGTCCTCTTATCGGGCCAGCTTTTGAGGCCAGTAATGACGCGGGTAGCGAGACATGAGAAAAGAAGAATAGCCAGCAAGGTCGGCCATATCAACTCTCGAACATCGTCCATAGACAGTTGTAGCAGGCTACTTGGTGTTAACTTATGATTTCCCATTATCCTCATGGATGAAACCGAGCAAAGCTGTAAAGGGGAGACTGGCAATGGAGGAAACGCTAGAAGACAGACATATGAAGACAAGCCAACAGAAATGGTCAAGCAGGCAAAATAGTAATAAAAAAAGCCCTGTTTAATGTTAGGAGCAAATTTAAGGTACTTAATACAGAGAACAACACAATTCCAAGATGGCAAGAATTAATCAACAAAGACATTGAAGCAGATATCATGAAGCTCACCATCGAGATTGTGTAATATTGTGTAAGCATGGGAACCGTAATTTTACACCATCCGCTTACTCAGCAGTTTATTGTATGGTCACCCAAACTGCTATCATGACTTCATGAGGTGCTTCACTACGCTCCAGCGACTTGCAGAATTTGAATCTGACTCCATTGATATAGTACATACATCGTTACATCATCGGACATAACCGGTTGACATGATTCACACGACTATACATCATCCATCAATGTTCGCTTCGAAGAATCTTCTGTAGAAATGCGCTTTCCTTCTCATATTTCACAATCTTGTTTTGCGAACTGTATACTTTGTTGAGCAACCATTGGATTCTGTCTGTCAGTTCGCGCGGCTGCTTAGGCAGAGAGCCTAGCAGGCTGAGTTCTTCCTCGTATTTTCCGATGCTCTTATTCTCTTTGTTGATCTTCTCTGCTACGATTGCGAGGCCCATGCGACTGCTCAACGCTTTGTTCTCAGTGACTCGCTTGAAGACTGCGCGAAGAACGGGCTTTCCAGGCCGGATTGTCTGGGGGCAGCCGTTGACGGAGGCGATTGAAATGAGTTCGGCGTGCTCGAGAGCGCGAAGTGTGATCTCGCCATTCTCTTTGAAGAGATCGGAGAGAACAACCTCATTGTATGACAGAGCACCCTCCTTGGACTCTGCAAGCCTTTTGATCAGATACCAAGCCTGTTCGTGGGTCCACGACTGCTCTATAGTCTCCGGGGTCAAAAGGAACATCTTGAGAATCTCAGATGCCGACTGTTCGATAATGCGGTTGACGGCGGCTTGAGTGTATGTTAGTAATCTATCATAGAGCGTGGCCGGTGCTCTTAACGTACCTCGCGGTGTCTCTCCTGCCTCAATACGGTGTGCCATGAATTCAAGATCTGTCACCCTGCCTCCCAAGGTCTCAATGCAAGCGTCTAGGTCCTCCAGCTCTTCAGCACGTCGCGGCTGAGTGTTCCCATCCTTGGACTCAGATGCCAAGTGGTTCAGAACAAACTTCCTGCCGACCTCCAGAGAACAGTCACCCAGGGTAATTGTGCGGAAAACCGAATTTGGCAAGGCTTTGCTCAAAGGTTTGGCGTACGAGGCATCGGTCGTCAGGAATATGACATGAGCAATGTTTCCGGCCGTCAGGCCAGCAGCCCACTCGGTGATCTTGTCGTACACGACGCTGCTATCGGAAGCATTGTGCAGGTAGTTGTCGATTATCACCACTGGGCGAAGCTCGGGATGAGCCTCAAGATACTCTTCATCAGTCAAGTGCGACTCCTTGTCATCTTTCTTTCTGTTCTCTAAGGTCACCTTCTTCAGAGCCGTAGCCGTGTTTTGCCAGATGTTGCTCAGCTGGGCGTCCAGCGTCTCCGAGAACCCTGCCTTGGTCCCGATCATTCCCTGCGCCGCGAGATCGATAAAACTGCTGATGCTGTTCATCCACGAGAAAACCGGCCGGTAGCCTACCTGACTGGCTGCCCTGGCGATTTTTGCACTGTCACCCCGTGCGTCTTGGATTTGTTTACAGTCGATGACTATCTTGTATTTGTAATTGACCAGGGCACGGTCCAGTACAAGCTCCCGCTTGCCCGAGCCACGGGGTCCATGAACAACGATGAAAGTTTCCAAATTCTCCATTAGCCAGGATTGCAGTCGAGTAATGTCGTCCTGACGATCGTCCCATATGGCCGTGAGCCCGCGAGGATCCGCCCCTTTGCGGCCAAAATAAATGATGTTTGCTTTGTTGACCTGTTTGCGGATCCAGTGCATCACACCATTCTCTTCGGTGTGAAGGGTCGACTTTATTTTCAGTTTGATGAAAAATGTCCGCATTGGGTCGAATATGATGACGGTGACGGCGGCCAAGAGGGCGGCCAGCACAGGAATCACGATCCTGGGATGACTCAAAAGCCAGTCCTTGATCATGGACAGCTTGATCTTCCGCTCGTACTTGATCTTGAGCAGAGTACCCGATTTGCCGCCACCCTCTTGTTCTGGGACAGTGAATCCGTGCATACAGTTCTTCGCCATACCAGCGTACTTGGGCCGAGAAAATTCCACAAAGCCGTATCTGGGCAGGACCTTCGAGTCAGACGGTTGTTTCTCTATCTCTCTGATCTTTCCATAGGGGCGAAATAGAGTATATAGAGTCTCCGTATTCAGGTCTGCCGCTGATGCTTCGGGAGACACAGGGTGGAACGCAACCCTGAGGCGCGGGCTAGGAAGACGATAGAGGTCTTCTATCCAAGGCCTTCCAATGACCCGACATACCTGGACTTTTTGAAAAGGATTGAACCAGGGCCTAATGGGATGCTCTTTCAGGTTCTCTTTGATAGAGGCTTCAATGTTGGCGTCGTCGATATTGCTTGGACGGGTGTACTTGACAAACGCGCCGCCTTCCCTGAACCGCGGAACAATCTCTTTGACTTGGATCTTGAGGTCCTCTGGAACCACTCGTTGGATGATTTGGAAAGTATCCGATGCCGCCAAACGTGGTCTATTGATGCGCTTCACAGCCTCCTCGTAGGACCGCAAACCACTGAGCGGACCCAGCAGCAGCCATTGTAGTTTGGACGGAAAGATATCTATTATCGAAACAATGAGTTACGCGTAGCGATGAGACATGGACCATGGGCAAGGTCCTTACTATTGACAAAAAGGAGCCCCTCATTTTCTTTCAGATCAATGTGTCCTGTCTCGAGCCATGACACGGCATGTGAAGTACTCTGTCTTGCATAAGGGACTCGAGTCAGATGTGTAGGAGGTCTCCAAAGTAGAG
Organism: Aspergillus quadricinctus; assembly: GCA_022814375.1. NCBI lineage: Eukaryota > Fungi > Ascomycota > Eurotiomycetes > Eurotiales > Aspergillaceae > Aspergillus > Aspergillus quadricinctus. The sequence goes on along the minus strand of JAKLNT010000014.1, from coordinate 124,457 downwards.
GGGTCTGGCAGACTCGCGGTACCAAACCCGGGAATCGAGTTCGCATCATCGCGGCGATGAAGACATGCTTTTCGAAGATTGGGGAAGAGTGTCGCAGAAGACGTCTAGGAGGGATTGATGCCTCTTCTACCTGTACAGCTTTGAGGGGAAGCTTGGTAACTGCTGATGACGTCGATGATCGCTGCAGATGTAACGTTAATACAATATGTAACAAACGAAGGGCTGTAAGTTGCGCGGAATTACCCGTCACAGCGCGTTTGCGGGATAAACTGCGAAATTTACACCTCCGAAGACGATCGTTTTGCATTAAAATGTGTATACTATTGATGTGGATAACTCAATCCACAAGACAAAAAGCTCTCTCCATCCCATAATCACCGGCACACGATAATCTCGTAATGGGCTGGCTTTGGAGATCGTCCCCCTCGAAGGAGGAACCTCAAGCGACCTCCTCTATGCCTTCTTTGTCCGACAATGCAGCGTCGCAGACATCACCCGCAGCAGAGACCCCAGGCACCGCGCCATCGCCGCAGTCTCGACCCTTGAGTCGCGAGGAACAAGCAGACGCAGAGCTCAATCAGTTACTGGAGAGCTTAAAGGCCGATGTATCGCGGACAAAATCACCGCAGCAGTCGCCCAATGTCGCAGAGTCTCCCCTATCCCCATCGTCACCATCACCATCACCGTCCGGCCCTCCGCAACCTCCAGCTTCGATCGCCCCCGAGTCTCTCTACCCCGATACCATGTCCTGCCGCTCTGCTTTTGACTACGCGTTTTTCTGCCAGTCATTTGGAGGCCAGTTTGTGAACGTATACCGCTACGGCGAGCTGCGGTCGTGCAGCGAACACTGGGATAATTTCTGGCTGTGCATGAAGGCCCGCGGAATGGCGGACGAGCAGCGCAAGAAAGTGATTCGTGACCACTACCGGAAAAAGGCCGTCAAGTACAAGACAGGGCCGAGCAGTGAGGATGTCTGGGACCTTCGGAGGGAGCCAGTGCAGCATGCTTTCCAGGGGGATTTTGCCGCTCTGGAGAGGGAGATGAAGGCCGAGGAAGAAGCAAGTCTCAAGGCTGGTGGGATATAGGCCCTATCTTCTTGTGCCTCTTTCATGACATCTGGATCGGATACCTGTCCCCTCTAGGACATTGTATTATACATTGTGAATTATGAACTACGGAGTACATCTTATGTTTAGCAACCGGGATACTACTGAATGGATCAAGTCTTATTATCCTTGACTCATCGCTCCAGTTTAAAACATGGATATCTGCTCTTTCATGACTCGGCGATTCAGAGAAAGCAAGCTCCCCGTGGATGACGCCTACAAAGCATTGTGTCTAAAACAAGGACAAAGAAAGTCTACACCGACGCCCTTGTTCTCATTGTTCATCCGGCATCGAGGCTCATTATCAAGGCTCCAAGTCAACATATGTCTCATATCACTGTCCCAGACTCAGAGGCTCAGCAAAGCACTATGAATATAAAAGCAGACAAACCGCGCAACGAACTAATCAAGCTAAGCTACAACGCAACATCCTCCTCTCCCCATTCCCCCAATCCTAGCTTCATGATGAGATCTCGTCTAACTCATCTCCTGTTCCTAATCATCGTCATCCTGGACTGCTCACCTTCGCGTCCAAGGCCCCGACCCCAATCACCCCCGTTGTCCCCCCAACCCCGTCGTTCGCGTTCGCGACGACGGCGGTTCTCAGATCGCTTCGGGTGCGGTCACGGTCATGACTCCCACACTGACGATGACTACAGTTATCCACTTGAGCACACGCAGTCACACGGTCAAAGACACAGCGACAACGTCAACGACCCGAGCCGGGAGGACGACGCCCCGCGCGCCAGGCCCGCCAGGCCCGCCAGGAAGACCGTCCGCTGGGGTCCCGTCACTAAGATTCCGAGCTCCGACTACAGAAGCGAAAGCCGCGAGCGCGAGCGCAGCCATGGAGGCTATCCCCCCTCATGCATACTTGCAGCCAGGCCATGCTTGAAACCGCCCACTCCCTTGGATCAGGAGATGGTGCTGAGGAACCTTCGGGCCATGGTGGACGAGACTACCAACCGGCTGGACTTGTACTACGGAGCCGTGGAGTACTTTTCCGGGGACGTGGTTCTGGACGAGGTGATGTGTCACGACGAGAGATATCTTTTCCAAAGGGCAAGGAGACAATCTTCAATCTTTGAATGATACGTTCGGCGGCGTCAGGTCGTCATCACATTCTCCGTCCAAGGTCCGGGTCCAGCTCGGGGAAATCGGTTTGAAATGGTCCAATGCGAACGAATAGGGAAGTGTCACGAAGTAAGCTCTTACCCCCAATCAAGGCTCTCAAAAGCAAATAGACTCGACGAGTTTCGATTCTTCTCGGACAACTCAATGGGCTGGCACCATTATCAGCAATCAAGAACATCGTCGACAAATGAAACTCAGACGGACGAGGTACGCTTCCTTTGTGTCTCTTTCTTTTACATTCCTGAGCTTTCCCTCTTTCTGCAAAGTTACACCAAGACCCGAGATCAACCCTACTCCTTGTCAGACAGAAACTGCTCTATTTCCTTTGTTTTCGGCAGAGTTCCTTTGAAACACCACAAACAGCACAAAAATATAGAATGAGATTCAGATTGATGATAGAAAAGGATATCTACATAAAACATATGACATAAAACTTGCGGGAATCGTAAAGCTCCGGCGACACCTTGCAAGAATGTTCACCATAAGTTCCCGTAAAACGACGCAGCAACCAAAAGCAAACTCGCCTTTCTCCGAACGATGATCAGAAAGTGAAGACGCGGGATGAAAAGAGTCAGCGAGCCTCCCTCTGTCGCATCCCTGTATAGTGGTGCGCCTAACATGGTAGATACAATTGACCACCCTGAATGGATTCGGGATCAATCAACGAACTTTTCAACAACAACAAAAGAAAGATATCTTGAATCATTATCGTCATGGAAATACTGTCACAGCCCCGGAGGTAGCAAGGTCACGATTGTCTAGGCGACAACAGTGGTCTCGCTTGTCTTTGGGACCATGTCAATGGCTGGCCGGCGTACGATACCACCAGTCACAGGAAGCTGAGAGCTGATGCCCATCAGGAAGCTGTCAACTTCACGAGCACATTGACGGCCTTCGTTGATACCCCTAGAAGACAGCGTTAGTTACGATCCATTGGTTTACCCAGCCGTGAGTAGACTTACCAAACAATGAGGGACTGTCCACGGCGGCAGTCACCAGCAGCAAAGACGCCGGACACATTGGTTGAATAGTGACCTGGAGGCGTCTTGACGTTCTTACGGGCATCGCGCTCAATTTCGTCGCCCAGAAGGCGGTCTTCAGGACCGAGGAAACCCATAGAAAGGAGGACAAGGTCCGCAGGGAAGAACTGTTCGCTACCCTCAACGGTCTTCATATCCCATCCGCCAGAGGCGCTCTTGGTCCATTCCACACGGACCGTGTTGATACCCTTGACGCGACCGTTGCCGTCGTCGACAAATTCAGTAGACATGACACAGAACTCGCGAGGATCCTTGCCCATGTGGGTCTTGACCTCGGAGTGACCATAGTCGACACGGTAAATACGGGGCCACTGGGGCCACGGGTTGTCACGGGCACGCTCTGGAGGTGGCTGAGGCAGCAACTCGAAGTTAACAACAGACTTGGCACCATGGCGAACAGAGGTACCAATGCAGTCGTTACCAGTGTCACCACCACCAATGACAACAACGTGCTTGTCCTTGGCAGAGATATACTCGCCGTCAGAGAGACCAGAATCGAGAAGAGACTTGGTGTTGCGGTGCAGGAACTGCATGGCAAAATGCACACCGTCCAGCTCACGGCCAGGGACCTTCAGATCGCGAGCAACAGTGGCACCAGTGGCGATGATGACGGCGTCATTGCTCTGGCGCAGCGAGTTCAGTGACACCTCGCTGTCGGGGCCAACGGCAGTGTTGGTGACGAACTTGACACCCTCGGCGGCCATGAGATCGACACGGCGCTGTACGATCTTCTTATCAAGCTTCATGTTGGGGATACCGTACATCAGCAGACCTCCAATACGGTCAGCACGCTCGTAGACAGTGACGCTGTGCCCGGCCTTGTTAAGCTGGTCTGCAGCGGCGAGACCGGCGGGCCCGGATCCAATAACAGCGACTGTCTTGCCGGTGCGCGTCTTAGGGGGGCGAGGGACCATCCAGCCCATCTCAAAGCCACGGTCGATGATGGCACATTCGATAGACTTAATGCCCACAGGGTCTTCGTTGATGCCCAAAACACAGGCACCTTCGCAAGGAGCAGGACAGACTCGACCCGTGAATTCTGGAAAGTTGTTTGTCATCATTAATCTGTTTAGAGCATCCTGCCATTGGTTCTGGCGATCTCACGTTAGCTAGACATCAAGGGCAACATTACGCGTACAGAGCAGGTCGTTCAAAGGGCTTACTCGAAACACTAATTCGTTCCACTTGGGAATGATATTAGAGATGGGGCATCCAGTGTCGGACTGGCAAAATGGGACGCCGCAGTCCATACAGCGAGCGGCTTGGTACAAAAGTTGGTCATCACTGAGACGGCTTGACAGCTCGGCCCAGTCACGAGTACGAGTAGCCGGGTTGCGGTATTTTTCGCTGCGCCGGCTGTACTTCATGAAACCCCTCGTCTTGTCAAGAATCAAAGCGGACCTCTTCTTCTCAGTCTTCGAGTCGCTCACACTGTCTTCAATGTCAAGCATCTCGGCCTTCTTCTCCTCTCCTTCCGCCTTGGGCTTGGGCTTTTCGGCAGGAGTGCTGGGAAGCTGGGGGATAGTGAATTCGGCCTTCTTAGCAGCAGCGGCCTTGGCAGCTTCCTCCGCCAGGATGCGCTTGTAGTCAGTAGGCAACACCTTGACAAAGTGGGGAAGAGCACGGGTGAAGTCCAGAAGGATACGAGCGGCCAGTTCTGAGCCAGTGTAATGGTGGTGGTCCTCAATCAAACCGCGAACAAAGGCGATCTCAGCAGGGTCTTCCAGACCTGAAACCTCGACCATCTCCATATTGACCTTGGAGAGGAAATCCTGGTTCATGTCCAAGACATAGGCGATACCACCGGACATACCAGCAGCGAAGTTACGACCGGTCGAGCCGAGAATGAGCACACGACCGCCAGTCATGTACTCACAACCATGGTCACCAACACCTTCAACAACAGCAGTAGCTCCCGAGTTACGAACAGCAAAACGTTCAGCGGCCACACCACGGAAGTAGCAGGTACCCCGGGTAGCACCGTAAAGACAAGTGTTACCGATAATGATGTTCTCCTCGGCTTTGTAGGCGGCACCGCGAGGCGGGTAGACAATGAGACGACCGCCAGAAAGACCCTTGCCCACATAGTCGTTGGCGTCACCCTCAAGTTCGAGAGTAATACCAGGAGCAAGGAAAGCACCAAAGGACTGACCAGCAGAGCCCTTGATGTTGGCGTGGATGGTGTCTTGAGGAAGGCCGGCTCCACCGTAGCGGCGACTAACCTGGTAAGAAAGAGTAGCGCCAAGGGCACGGTCAGTGTTGACAATGTCGCACTCAACTCTGCAAGGCAAGCCCTTCTCCAGGGCCAACTCGGACTCCGCGATCAGCTTGTTGTCAAGGCGGACGTGCAGACGGTGGTCTTGCTTGCGGACATTGTAAGTAGCCACGCCGGGACGCAGAGAGTGAGCGGGAGTCAGGATGAGGGAGAGGTCAATTCTCTCTTGCTTAGCAGAGCGAATGTCCTCCCTGACCTTGAGCAACTCAGCACGTCCAACCATCTCGTTGACCGTGCGAATGCCCAGCTTGGCCATGATAGCACGCATCTCATTAGCCACATAGTAGAAGAAGTTGATAACGTGCTCGGGTGTACCCATAAACTTTTTGCGGAGTTCGGGATCCTGAGTTGCGATACCGACAGGACAAGTATTCAGATGGCACTTCCTCATCATGATGCAACCAAGAGCGATCAGGGGAGTGGTGGCGAAACCGAATTCTTCAGCACCCAGCAAACAGGCGATAGCGACATCACGACCGGTGCGGATTTGACCGTCAGTCTGAACCACAACACGGCCACGTAGATCATTGAGAACCAGAGTCTGATGGGTCTCAGCGAGACCCAGTTCCCATGGAAGACCGGCGTACTTGATACCAGTCCAGCGAGAAGCACCGGTACCACCATCGTGACCAGAGATCAGAATATGATCAGCCTTGGCCTTGGCGACACCGGAGGCTACGATACCGACACCAACCTCAGACACCAGTTTCACGGAAACACGGGACCGAGGATTGGAGCACTTAAGATCATAGATAAGCTGCTTCAGGTCCTCAATTGAGTAAATGTCGTGGTGAGGTGGAGGCGAGATAAGACCGACACCGGGAGTAGAGTAACGAGTGCGGGCAATGGGACCGACGACCTTGTGGCCGGGCAGCTCACCACCTTCTCCAGGCTTAGCGCCTTGGGCCATCTTGATCTGCAGCTCGTCGGCATCCGCCAGGTAGTGGGAAGTCACACCGAAACGGCCGGAGGCAATTTGCTTGATGGCAGACCGCATGGTGTCACCATTCTCCAGTCGCTTGCTACGCTCGGGGTCTTCACCACCTTCACCGGTGTTGGATTTACCACCAAGACGGTTCATGGCAATGGCCAATGTGGAGTGAGATTCCATGGAGATGGATCCGTACGACATGGCACCTGTCACAAAACGACGGACGATCTCAGTCCAGGGCTCAACCTGATCAATAGGAATGGGGCTCCGTTGCTCGAAGTCGAACTCAAGCATACCACGCAGAGTGCAATTCTTGATCTGCTCATGCGCGGCCTTCGCGTAAGCCTCGTATGACTTGTCGTTCTTGGTACGGACAGCGTCTTGGACATTGGCGATACTGACGGGATCGTTGATGTGCGCCTCACCTCCATCGCGCCAGTGGTACTCGCCCGATTCAGGAAGCCCGGGAATTTCGATGATGGAACGAGTTGGGTATCCGCGTTCGTGGAAGGCATATGCATCCTGAGCGATCAGCTCAAAAGTCAATCCACGGATACGGCTGGCAGTTCCAGCGAAGCATCGGTCAATGACGCTGTCATCAATACCGAGAGCCTCGAAGATTTGGGCACCCTTGTATGATTGCAGGGTAGAAATACCCATCTTGCTCATGACTTTCAGGATACCTCCGTCGCAAGAAGCTTTGTAGTTCTCAATGACCTTCTCATCGGAAAGTTGCTTGCGAATCAACTTCTCCCGGTTCATCTTGAGAATGCACTCCATGGCCAGGTAGGGGTTTACGGCATCAGCACCATAACCAACCAGGACACACATGTGGTGGACTTCACGAGCCTCAGCAGTTTCAACAACGAGAGCCGCCAGTGATCTCCACTTATTGCGGACCATGTGGTGGTGCACGAGACCCGTAGCGAGCAATGCGGATACAGGAACTCGATCCGCGGAGGTTGCCCGGTCAGAGAGGACAATGATCTTGTCACCGTTCTGGATTGCCTCGGTAGTAGCATCGCAGATGGCATCGAGGGCCTCGAGGTAACCAGGGACACCCTTCTTCTTCTCGAAAGTGATGTCGATGATCTTCACCGTCCAGTCACTGTGAACCTGGCTGATGTTCTTGATAGCATTAAACTCGGGAATGCTTAAGATGGGCGAGGGAAGACGCAGACGGTTGCACTGCGAGGCATCCATCTCCAAAAGATTGCCCTGAGGACCGACATAGCACTCGAGAGACATGACGACAGCCTCCCGAATAGGGTCGATGGGAGGGTTGGTGACTTGAGCGAAGAGCTGACGGAAGTATTCGTAAAGAAGGCGAGGCTGCTGCGCCATGCAGGCCAATGGAGCATCATTACCCATTGAACCGAGGGCTTCCTTCGAATCCGCAGCCATAGGACCGAGAAGCAGACTGACCTGCTCGAAGGAATAACCGAAGGCCTTGAGCCGGGGGTCATTTTGAACGGTGGTGTCGTCGAGTGTGTAACTAAGATCCACATTTTGTTCGAGCAACTTCTGATTGATGTCAGGCAGTCTCAACAGTTCCTTGTCGAGCCATGCGGCAAAGTCTTGACGGTGGGCGACAGTTTGCTTCAGTTCAGCATCATCGATGATACGACCGGCCACAGTATCAACCAGAAGCATCTTTCCAGGCTGCAGACGACCCTTTTGAACGACTCTTTCAGGGTCAATGTCCACGGCGCCGACTTCCGAGGCACAGATAATACGGTCATCATCGGTCACATAGAAACGGCAGGGACGCAGACCGTTGCGGTCCAGGTTCGCACCACAGTAACGTCCATCAGAGAAAGTGAAGAGCGCAGGTCCATCCCAAGGCTCCATCTGACAAGCAGCCCACTCATAGAAGGCAGCTTTGGCAGGGTCCATGGCCGGGTTATCCTGCCAAGCCTCGGGAATCATGATCATGACCGCCTCGGGCAGAGAAAGAACACCGTTGATCATCAGCAACTCTAGGACATTATCAAACGCAGCCGAGTCAGAGCCACCGTCTTCAACGATCGGGTACAGAGAATCCAGCTCGTCACCGAAAATGTCAGACTTCAGAAGGCCTTCTCGGGCTCTCATCCAGTTCTTGTTTCCGCGCAAGGTGTTGATTTCACCGTTGTGGGCAGCCCACCGCAGAGGCTGTGCACGGTCCCAAGATGGGAATGTGTTGGTAGAGAATCGGGAGTGGACGAGAGCGAAGTGCGCCTCGTAATCAACATTGACGAGATCATGGTAGTACTGGTACACCTGAACAGGGGCCAACTGACCCTTGTAGACAATGTTTCTGTTACTGAGGGAGCACAGATAGAACCAATTGGCGAGACCAATGACGTGAGTGGCTCGTTTCCGGAGAACATAGAGCTGGCGCTCGAAAAGCCTCTCGTCGAACGCCTCGGGATCGGTGATTTCCGGCTTATTCCCCTCACCATATGCGGACTTCAAGACCACAAACGGCTGCATGATGATAGGCTCTCTGGAAAGAGCAGCAGGACCCAGGATAGTTGAGTCGCGAGGGACCTCACGCCACCCCAGCACCCGCAGACCGAGAGATTCTGCGATTTCCTCGAGCTTGGCAGTAGACTCCTTAAGCGACTCCTGATCGGGCTTGAAAAACAAGTTACCGACGGCATACTGTCCCAGAGGAGGAAGGTCAACGCCGACTTCTCGGGCGAAGTTCTTGACGAAAAATTTGTGCGGAATACTGGTCATGACACCGGCTCCATCACCGTCTCGTGCATCAGAGCCAACGGCTCCTCGATGCGTCATGTTGCAAAGCAGGTTGCGGGCTGTCAATGAAGAAAGAGGTTAGCGAGCTGTTACCCGATCATGCTCGCTGGCGATTACCAAGGAGTGGTCCTACCATCGCTGACAATTTTGTGGCTTGCTTTGCCCTTGATGTGACTAGATAACCGCAGAAGTTAGTCAATGCTAGTTCTGGACCATCTCTGACATGCAGAGCATATCCATGGGTGTATGTGCAACATACGCAGCAAAGCCTACACCGCAAGCATCCTTCTCATATTCGGGGTCATAAAGACCCTGCCTCTCGGGCAAAGTATTAGCCCAGCCATAGCCACGCTTTGGCTGGTACTCCGAATATTCGTTCGGTTCCTGCTCTTCAACTATATTTTGGCCATAGAGTTCCTGCAAATTAAGACCCATTCTTCCGCCGGCGACCGACAGAGAATGGAATTACAGGGTTAGGAAGCTGTCGCTGTACTGGCTCTGGGGAAAGGACCGGGGCGGGGGCGGCCGTCGAGTGGCTGTATAGAAAATGAAGATGCGTCTAGACTGTCGTCACAGGTATTCGGGGTCAAAAACGCGGGCTCTAAGGGAGATTAGGGAGGTTTAGATGGTATTTGACCCAGCGTCTAACTTCGAGAGAGATGGTAAGAGGAGAGCAGAGAAGGAAGAAAGAAGGAGAAAAGGGAGATCAGAAAATAAATGAAGAGGGGGAGGGGGAGGGGAGAAATAGGCCAGAGGATCGGATTCGGAGCGGGACGACCAAGCCTGCAGGGTAAGGCACCCACCCAGTCGTACCTCCGTGGTGAGTATCGAACGATACAATGATACCTTACCGTACGAGGGAGAGGTCCGGGGAATCCACTACGAGACTCCGAATGTACGGATTATCGATGGGACTCGGCAGCGTGGTATGGAAGTAGACTAGGTCTTTATGGGCAGGATGCAAGGCAGTGTGTCCAGTTTATTAGTGTACTCCCTTACTCTGTATAGTAGGATGACAGGCGACATGGACAAAACAGAGCCAAGTCTAAAGTACGATTGTGAATATTGTCTGTGGTAGAAGAACCCGAATTCTGCATTGATTGTTCTGTGAAGATTGATGTCCACTGTAGTTCTCGCCGGAAAAAGGTATGCCTTTCCTTTGCGCCCGTTCAATCCCGCTTCGGGCGGAGTAAGGTAGACTACACAACTGCTAGAGTAGGAGAGAAGCATTCTCAGCACTTGCCACATTGATTAGAAGGGTTCTTACAAATATGATTTCGAGGAGAATCATAGTTTCTATAATCCCCGCCAAAGATATGGTCCGGACATATGGAGAACATCATTCCCATGAATTCAGCAGGTTGAACAGGAGAAAGATAAGACATCGCCGACCAATCAGAAGTGGCTTTTCAACCTAAAAGATTACCTCGATGAATATTTCACTACGTCAAGATCAAAACTTGGTGGGGCACATGGGCCTTAGCTTCTGACTGTAGATTATTCTTAAAAATAAAAGCAAATGAAGACGACGCTAGCGCTCGAGTTTGGTTCAATTGATTTACCCCCGAGATACAATACGCCGTTTGGTATGGAGTGGTATCCATGGCTATGATCCACTCAGGATGGACATATTCATAAACAACTGGAGACTGGAGTTCGTCCTTCAACATCAATTGGATGATTGAACTTTGCCTCGGAACACTCATTTTGATGTGACTGGCCGATTTGGAGTAATATTCTCCCCTCAAGCGCATCCATCAGCCCTGAAAGTCATGAATACTCGTGTACAAATCTCATGCCAGTGTAGTGTCTGCCTGGTATGCACTATGCAAAGAGGCAATGACTGTGTCGAGTCTTCGACAGGTTTCTGCCATTCACCAAGGAGATCCTAGCTCGAAGATGCTTGCAAACTTGCAGTTAGCAGTTAGCAGTTAGCAGCATGAATGCCAGAATGGCTGCATGGCGGGTAACCAACTGCGTGGGTGTCGCTATGTGGGGCAGTACAAGGATAGTTGCTTGTCCTCTAAGGTAATTGAGGATGCCAATTATCTCCTTGGGTGACCATACACGACCTTCCCGCTCAGGCAGGCAGAAGATATGTTCGCAGCTTCTGATCGAGCGCGCCTTGACGCAGCAAGGATCTGATCCGTCAAAGTTAATGATTGGTAGGTCTATGGGGTGCAGGGTAAATCATCCCAGTGGGAACTTGGAAGTGTAGGTAGGCATCGAGAGAAGAAGGGAAAAGACAGAAAACTAGGTAAATGATTTAGTAGGATGCATGACACTGCAAATGCAAAGGTGCACCCGAAGGATTTTGGCGGACGCCACCGACTGAGCGATAGATGGCCTTGAAATCCAAGCCTTACCTCAGGAAGTGTCGACTGTCAACGCTGAATGCTGACCATTGGCTTGCTTATGGACCACATGTGCCGTAAGCGTCACCAAGTTGCATTACATTTACAGCCAGCATGGAGTCCCCACGCTGAACCTCTAATATTAGGGAGTAGGGAGTACTTTCACAAGGCAAGTGGTCAAGGTTCGGAGTAAACAATCGATACTATCACGTACCGACCACGTATTATTACAATAAGTTTCATACCTAATCCAAATTGCTGAATAAAGCCGGATAAATTACTGGCACGGAGTTACCGTTGGTCCCGTTGTCCTCCGTTAGGGCCTTGGGAGTCGAATGTCCGCCCAGAATCAGCCTGTTACCGCACCTTCCGACAACGGCGGAAGAGGTAAAGCTAGCGCTTTACCTCTTCCGTCCTCCTCTCCCATTCCCTCCTCCGTCCTCCCCCCAAATTAATCCCTACTGTGTCCTTTGGCAAATACCACCGATTTCGGGGCCTCCAAGCAGTGATCAAATTGCCTGCAGATTGGTTTGTGGAAATTTTGTCATCTCATTAATTGAGGTGATCAAATGATGAAGCAGCTTATCGCGCTCAATGTAAATAAAACGATCTACTCCATACATTGATTCTGCTCCATATTTTCTCATACGACTTACGGGCGTACCAGAGATCGCTTACCAGCACCACTCGTATCATGTCATCTTTTTCTTTTTGTTCCCAGTATTGGAATCAGACCAGACCTACCTTACTTCTCCATAATTCATATCCCAGGTTCATGGCTGTGTGGGATTGTGGACTACGAACTCCAGGATCCTGACTCCTGAGATACACACCCGGGGAAAACCCACTTTTACCCCCTCCCCTGATCCCCCCGTTACCTTTTTTTTTTTCCCCCTCTAAGTTAACAACTATAGATTCTAGATATAGGTACTATGCACCCATTACATGTATGCATGTTGTATTGGCGTTGTAAATTGTCTACTCGATAATGTTGCAATGGATGACATCTTTCTATCTTCACATCTTACCTAGCTTTCTGAAAAAGGTCATGTCTGAGAAAGAAGCAACTCAGGTACTATGTGACCGGGTCAGTAGTAGTTCCTAAACAAATTATCAGTGATCTCAAGAACTCTCGAGCAGCTAGCTCGGCCCATAACTGAGTTAATTGTGGACGAGACATGATACTGAGATTGCATCATATCATTGCGACCTGTCTGGAGACAATCAATTGCAATGCTTCAGTAAGGAGGACCATCAGACCACAGTGGCAGACATTCCTAGATCATCCTGTGCTATCTTGGGCAGAAGATCATGCGATGAAGCCCAATTCCTCCGGCATGCGATCATTCAGTTGGTAGCTGCCGAGAACAGGAAGACAGCAATGGCGACTCGTTTGGGAGCGACAAGTTAGTCGCAATATTGCATTGCAGCGCCGAAAGGATTGTAGATGTCAAGGCCCGAGCTATGAACTGGGAAATCACCGTATCTAGCGGCGAGCTCCGAAATGGGCCCCGTTTAAATTCGAAACTGATGGTGATTGAATTCAGTGGCAGCCATCCATACAGTCACGGTTCTATACCGCCCTCTCTCTAGCCGTACTTTGGACTCTGGAGTCGCTCTTCCGTGGAGTTATAGCCTGCCGAGTGTCCGATTTCGGACGTTGCAGACGGCTTCCCGCAAATTTCCGAACAGTCGCATTTCCGCTCGACACTTCCGGTGAATCCAAAGCGGACAAGACGGCCAGGAAATTCGGGATTTGCCGGAAGACTCAGCGGGGTCACATGATGCCTGCTGTAATCTGCTGTATTGCTGTCTACCCGATAGAGCTGAACAATTGGAGACCAGATGGGAAATAGAGGACAGCTCAGAGGTCTGAAGGGCCCAATAATAATTTCCCAGGCTGCATTGTTTAGTGAATCGAAGGCAACAATTATGAGTCACATTATTGACTCTGATGAGATTTCTGCATTCGGGAGTCATAATCATCGGCGATATGATTCGTTCACCCTCCCGAGCTGGTATATTCTTCGTCAGTAGGCAAGGTAGACATTCAAGTGGTTTCAATCTGAAAAGAGGAGTATCCTGTAAGAAGTCCGTCTATCGGCCGAAGGGTCCTCGAATTTATTGTCTGTCGCAGAGCGAAGGCTGGTGAGATGACCGACGGATCAGAGTCGATTACAACCCATGATCGACGAGAAAAGGTCATTCATCCAGTTTCTCGATGGATATTGGTAACCCGGGGGCGAGAAAAATATGATGAATGTATAGCATGAACTGGTGCCTACCCAGGTTGCCCAAGTACGGAGTAGATGCCTCGAGGCAGTCGTTGTGGATGCTGCTGAGTGAGGACACTCTGAGAGATTGGAAATCGATTGATTTATGTATTATTATTATCATCACATTTCTCCAGTTAAGCTCTTATCGCGCGTGTCTCAGTCGGGACTGACAAGCCCATGCAAGCCATGATGGTAAGTCCGAAACTCAATCATATGGAAAATTAGCAGGGATTGCGATGCATGCTTGTGCTGCCCTATATAGCAACACCCACGTAGTCAGTTACCTACTAATCTGCTATTCATGCTGCTAACTACAAGTCTACAAGCATCTTTAAGCTAGGATCTCCTTAGGGAAGGGCAGAAGGCTGTTAAAGACTTAAAATAATTATTATATCTTTATATAGTGTATACCACTAGGCAGATAATAATATTTGTGGTAGTAGTAGCGTAAAACCTCATCAAGGTCTCAACTTACCCTGGATATCCGAGACCTTGTCGAACTTTTCCGAGACCTTGCTGAAAACTCCCGCTGGAAAAAAATCATCCGCAGCGCGTCTGTTCATGAACAAACGCTCAGCAGCCCAAGTGATCAACCTGACTAGTAGTGATAATGAGGATGATCTTCCACCAGTCAGACCAGCTAAGCGTCTGGCAACAAATGCTCCCACTAGGCTTATGCATAACCAGCATTCCGTAGCTCATTTAGTAGTGGGCTTATGAATGGAGGAAGTTTCTCCTTCACAAACCAGACTAATTCAGAATCCCCTAGACAGATTAGTGGTTATAATGCATAATGACATCTAGCAAGGCATATTTGCATGGGGCCATAGCGCAATTGGGTTCAGGCGTTATTGCTGGGCATAGGCTTGTTGGCTGAGTTCCAATGAGGGACTCCTAATGTAGATACATGACTGCTCTCCTGGCTTCTGGTATACAAGAATGTAGATGTACCAGATGTCCTTGTAATTGCCATAACCCACTCAATAGTGGGTGGGCAAGAGCCCATACCAGGGGGTTTCTAGAGTCCTCAGTCAACGGCGTCGCCACTCCCCAGCGAGGTTGCAGCTTAAAGGGCGTATTGCCCAAGGCTTAGTGTCTGAAAGACATGTTCAGACTACATTATTACTCTCTTGGTTTCTGAAAGATGAGGTTGTAGATCTCCCAAACATTCTTGGGAATAGTAAGAGTGATAGCCAGTAACCATTCAAGACTAGGCAGGAAACACGAAGTATAAGTAGTAAGCCATCACAGTGATGACTGCAATCGTAGACTTCCAAGAGCTTCGCTTGTGAGGAAAGGATGGATTGGAATCATGGATTAATCCAAGACGTTGAACGGACAATGATGTTTTAGCAAAGCGTGCGAACCAGAGTGTGTATGTCAGGCAGAAGCGGTATCAGTATCAGGCCGAGCTGAACTTCCAAGTTCAGGGGTGCTGGAAAGTATTCAGCAGCTTCCAATGTCTGCTTCAAGGCTTCAAATAGGTAGCAGACTTGATGATCTGTCTGCTTATAGTAGAGCAGAGGTGGTCTTTGACAATGTCCGCTTGCCCATGTTCCCAGATACAGTCGTCTGAACCATGATACAGTACAGGCGCCATCGATCTCTGGCTCTGTTGGCACACTAGACCAGACAGTTTGGCTTGAGCTAAGAAGCTTGCAGTTCAATGATCTCGAAAACATTAAGGAATGTGGAAGCGTCAATACCGACCCATCTCGATCTGCATAGTTGAACATCAGTATGAAGGGACTGATGAGCACTCAAGAGGGGAAATCCTTACCAAATCCCGTGGTCATTCATTCATAACCTCCACATGGGAGAGCTATGGTATTCTCCCAACTGGAAGGGGGTATACCTATCTGGCCGTACAGGAAACAGTGTGACCGGACCAGAAATGACTGTGGTCCCAGAATCCAACACTGTCCATCACTCCATCTTCTCGACAACAGTCTTTGTTAAGAGCAGAAGATCTCCGAGACCAGCAATGCCAATGGCCTTGGCAACGGCGCTGAGTGTTGTATTCACACCATAGGACTAACGCTTTGACAAGACAGAATCTTGTTGTTGAGCCTGTGTCCATGGTTTTTGCATTTTATTATTCAGGTTATTCCTTGCTATGGACTCAGGTGTTGGGTTAGCCTAAAGAGCTCTCTGGTAAGCTGGCTTATACTGTTGCTGGTATAACTGATCTTTTGCTCCTGTCTGCCTCCATCTAGACATGTGCTCAGCAGTATAGTCCTTGTTCGCCAGGATCCCTTGGGGCCAGAGGAAGTGGGGGAGGAAACCGGGGATACTTGGCATTGAAGCTGGAGAATGAAATTTAACCACAGTGTCTCTAACAAAAGGTTGAAGACATGACAACATGTCAGAACAAATATTCGTGTAAGAGTTCGCCTTTTTGAGAGTGTTGAGGAATAATATTAATTATTAAATAGATATCCCTTATAATAACTATGATCCTGGTACAAAGGACGAAGTATTTAGAGAGGTACATATCGCTCTTCAAAGGACCGGCAATATCCCGGGATGGAGTTTCCGTAGTTCTAAGTTCTAACCCAACTGGACTGAGATGCTGATTGGAGAAGCCTGTTTGATGGATGGGTAGATGAGCGGACACCCAAAAAGGTTAAGGTAGATTAAGATCTTTTCACGTTGAGGTTTGCGAAATGCTTGTGTCCTTCTGTAATACTGGATGGATTGTCCATCCTCGTCGTGTTGGGTCTTGGCACTCATGAATTCTTCCAACTGCTTGTTGAGTCGTTGGATTGTATCTTCGGCGGCGCGGTAACGTTTCTTCTTGGGAAAGACAGGGGGCGCAGTCCCCAAGCGGCTGCCATCAGGAAATATTGCCTGAAGTCTTAATATTAGCTTTCCAATAGACCTGATGTAGAAGGATACTAACCATTTCACTAACAATGAGGTCTCCGGCCCCATTGCGTCATTTGGAGGGTACTTTGGGGTCATTGCGAGCAACTCGGTACGACGGCGTTCATATCTTTTTATTTGGAGATTCAGACCACAGTTATGTCATTTCTGGATACAACCAGAGGTCTCACAATAACCCCAAATCCCTCAAAGGTTTCAAGTGGAAGGCTCGACCTGGGGTCGGTCCAAGGGGTTCCTAAAGGATCTCCGTTAAGCAGCGTCGGTGCTGCCCAGCTGGTCCACAAAAAGCTGATTTTCAATAGGAGCAGGTGAAGTGCAAGTTATTAGTCATACAAGAATCAATGGAAGTGCTGCTGTATCTTTAGAGAGGGAGGACGTAGGGACATTATTCTGTAGAGCTAAGACGCTGCGCGCAAAGACACCTTTTGATGCTGTCTCCCATCGACGTGCATCGATATCCTCTAACTAAGAAATGTTGATATCTGATTTGGGCTCTGGTGCTGACGACATATTGTCGCTGGTTTGTGGAGGGTTGAGATCCATGATTGAGTGAAGTAGAAGATGGGGAGGAAGATGGAAGAAGGAAGGAAGATGAAGAAGGAGAGGAAGATTTTATAGCCTGGAAGTTAGGCAGATGAGGCCTGTGATATGAAACTGAGCATGAGGGTGAGGACTAATGTTGATATCTAATTCAGGCTCTAGTGCTGACGACATACCTTATTGTCGCTGGTTTGTGGAGGGTCGAGATCGTTTATGGAGGGTCGGGATCTATAATTGTGAGTAAAGCAGAAGAAGGAGAGGAAGATAGAAGAAGGGAAGGAAGATGGAAGAAGGAAGGAAGATAAAGAGGGAGAGGAAGATTTTATAGCCTGGAGGTTAGGCAGATGAGGCCTATGATATAAAAACTAAGCATAAGGGTGAGGACTAATATTAATATCTACTTCAGGTTCTGGTGCTGACGACATATTGTCGCTGGTTTGCGGGGTCGAGATCCATGATTCTGAGTGAAGCAGAAGAAGGTGAGGAAGATAGAAGAAGGAAGATGAAGGAGAGGAAGATTTTATAGCCTGGAGGTTAGGCAGATGAGGCCCGTGATATGAAAACCGAGCATGAGGGTGAGGAATGAATGAGAGAGAGATGGCGACATTGTAATATGAAGGGTGAAGGTCTGAAATATGCTAACATCCTCAGGCATAGGAATTGGCATAGAACATAGTACAGCATTATGAATGAGGATGAAGCCATCATATTTGGTTCTTTGGATATGGTAGGGAGTATAATGCCATGTTGATGTCTAGGTCTGCAAAAGCATTGATGATGTGGAAGTTATCTGTGATAGTGGCTACAAAGAGCTTAACCAATTCTGAGTCAGATATGTATTGGCCACCCACTAGTAGATTGTAAAGGTACTCTGGACAGTGTAAAGCTTTGATGGTGGAGGGAAGATCTAGTACTTGCTATTTGAGACTGAGGACTTCATTAGCTTCAGCCATGGCAAAGTTCAAATGGAAGGAGAACAATTTGGAAGGCCCAAAGTCAAAAAGCGGCTGGGTATGCTAGTTGTAGAATGGAGAAACTTACGCCTGGTAAGCAGAAGTCTTTTCTTCATCAGCTTAGAGATTAGGTCCACTGTGAAAATAGGTGTTTTAATCAGGAACAGTTTTACTCTCTCTAGGTCTGCAAAAGCATCAATGATGTAGAAGTTATCTAGGATGATGGCTATAAAGAACTTGGCTATCCTTACTCCTAGGAATCCAAAGAATCCTCTGAGATAGGTTAAGTTTACTGGAGAGTATAATGATAGAGTATATGCTGAGTGTTATACAATGTGGTTAATCACTGATATATGCAAACTAGTTCTGCGTTCAGGATATTAGGAAACCATGTCTCAGAAAATATATTATTTTATTAGATAGAGGACAGTTATTGCTATCTATTTATTCTTGTTCCATGAGAATGGTAAGGGATATAGGCATCAACATCTCCCAAGATTATGGATATATACCCATTCTGCGGAGAGCCACCAGCAGCTCATAAATGTCCACTAGACAGCATAAAGCTTTGACAGTGGTAGAATTTGACGCTTCTGCTGACGGCGATAATGCTATATTGGTGATGGCGCCATAGGTGCTGAGCTGCCATATCTTCCATATATCTCTTGAGCTGGTCCCAGCTCCAGGTGGTGTTATCATTCTCCTACACAGTCTACTTGCAATGTGTGATAATATAGTGGGTTGAGGGAAGATCTTCTAGTACTTTCTCTTTGAGACTGAAGATTTTGTACTCTTTAGCCATGTGGCAAAGTTCAAAAAGGAAAGCTACCAATTGAGAGGGCTTGAAGTTAATGAGCCGCCGGGTATGCTGCTCATAGTCGTAGCTATAGATGTGAATGCTTCAATGCTGTGCCTTTGCTTCAGATCCATAGATTTCTTGAACTAGCTCACATTAGATCTGTTATTATAGTGAATTGATATGTTCTTCTACTAAGGGATTCACCTTCCACTTTACCTTAAACTTCTTTACAAACTATAGAAAAATAGTAGATAGCATGAGCTTGCTAACAAAGAATTATTCACTGTGGACTGTGAACTCAAAGTCAAAGAACTTTCCATCCTGATTGAGTCTATACATGAGACTGTTAGATCATCCATGCATAACCTGTCCATCTGAGAGATGTGCTCAGACTCTACGATAGACACCAGTTGCAGATCCAATGTATACATATGACTCATGGCCCGGCTTCTTGAATACCAGAATGTAAATATCCAGATGTCCTTAGGAATAAAAGCAGTAATATCCATCGAGAGGGGGTGGGAAAGGCAACTGTAGGATATATAGTAGGCCATGACAAAAGGTAACATGGCTGCAATTGTAGACTTCTAAGAGCTTTTGTTTAGAGGACAGGATGGAATGAAATCCATCAAGGTTGCAATGTGAAAGGTGTATAGTGAGGGATAAGCTTTCCTTACTAGTGCTGTTGCAGTAACAGCAGCCGGCTGTGACTGTTGAGGTATCTATCATAGATAAGACTTGCAGCATCTGCCACGAATCCAATGAACTCAAGGACTCTGACGGTCTCTGTTATTGGAATGTCAAAGGACTGGATGGCGTTAGGTTGGAAACCCTGAGTCTCAGCGGACACTGATGAGGAGGACTATGAGCTGTGAGTTTGGAACGCACCTTGGCGGAGTGAATGCAGCTGAGACCCGTGTAGTCTCTGGGACTAAGGCTGGGGCAGGAATATGGCATCCTCCTTGAGACACCTGGTTTGTTTCTGTGTAAACACACCTGGACCGGAGGGGAGGTTCTGGAAGGCCCAGGGAGGAACTGCTTGAAAGGGACATGACGAAGTAAAACGAGTATGGGATAGAAGAGAGAGAAGAGGATGTAAGGGGAAGAGAGAAGAGGAACGGATGTCGAACTCGCAGTAGTGGAGTTCTGTTCCTAGATTGGTGGCCGAGTCAGTGCCGGGTTAGGGTCTGGTAGAATACAGTTGAAAATGTCTCTCTGATATCAGATCATCAAAACGAAACAAGACAGGAGACATCAGCAGATATCTTGATGCTTCTGAATGTTTTTTAGTGCAAGACGGGCCCATCGTCGCTCTATTGCTAATCAAACTGTACGAACTTCAGCTGTCAATTGATAGCGATACGGTCATAGGACAATTGAACTTCAATTTCGAACAAGATCCCTTGGCTGAACAACCCCAAGCTGGGAGCATCCAGTTCAGAACGGGGCAGTTTTGGGAGGTTTCGGAGGTCTCAATACCAATGTTCTCCATAGGGGTCTATCTAATTAAGGCTTGTATCTATGAAGAGAAGTGTCTACAAGAAGAAGAGCACACTGCGAGATCTCCTTTAGTTACCATGACAACTGAACATCGATCTTGAAGGTAATAATATTGAGCATCAAATCGGTATATTCCGTATTCCATATCAGAATATCCAATCAGGGTAAGAAGGAAGATCTAGTACCTTAGTACCTTATGTAGGTAGGTAGTCCGGAAAAGCCAAATCTGTTCTTGGCAATCATAGATCTTCTAGAAACTGGAACCATGAAGCTTTCAACTACGGAGATACGGAGATAGTAGTGGCAAGGTGATATGCTTCCATCTCCGGTACTCCTTACTAGCGCTCTCAAGTGGCGTGTCTACTCTGGTGGCACATTAATAAGGTACCTATGATGATGCAGACACGCACTGATGAACGTCAGACTGGTAGATGAAAGAAATGGGGAGAAGTATCCATACCCCACCAAAGAGACTCGCGGAAACTGACAGTCTCTGCCACGGATCTGCTGCTCTATTAGGCTTTTATAAGGATCATGATGACGAGAAGATCTTCTACTGAATCAATCATTCTCATTACGAATATTGAATATTATCAGGACAATTTCTACTAAGAGATACAACTAGTTATTCATTCTGTAGATAGATAGGTAGACAGACTAGATAGTGGAAGTAGTATGCGAGAGAAGAGAATGAAAAATCAGAAGATTGTTACGTCATCCGGTAACCCCGCCATCCGCCGCCTAGTCTACCTCTCGTAAAATGGGAAAAATTGGGAAGCAAATGGAATCCGCCTCCACCAGTTGCTTGGAGACCAGATTGCAAAACATTGAAACCCAATCTGTCAAGAAACCGCCGGTAAACTAGCAGAAAGGCCCAGAACAAGACCTGACGATTCTCGAATTGACACCAATCATCGCGACAGATGTAGAATGGTCCCCGATCCAGCTAATTTCCCAGTTAGAAGCCCGTCGAAGCCTATGGATGCTCATCGAAGCTCCCTCCTGCTAGAAGCTTCGCTGGAGCTCACTACACCGCCCTATATAGTAGTGAATTCTTTCGCACAAATTCCCTGACTCTCTCATATCAATTTTCTCTCACACACACAGTCTTCTCACTAGAATTACACTCTATCTTCCTGTTGTCTCTCTTCTTACCCCCTTAGAGACTCAGATTTGTGTACATTAATTGCCTCTCTCCTAACTCTACCTCCACGAACTACCTACATCCTCTTTCTATCCTAACGAACCCCCCACTTCTCATTCACAATGGCTCCCGCTGTCGGTATTGACTTGGGTACCACCTACTCCTGTGTGGGTGTCTTCAGAGATGACCGCATCGAAATCATTGCCAACGACCAGGGTAACCGTACTACCCCTTCGTTCGTGGCTTTCACCGACACCGAGCGTCTCATCGGTGATGCCGCCAAGAACCAGGTCGCCATGAACCCTCACAACACCGTCTTCGATGCCAAGCGTCTGATCGGTCGTCGGTTCCAAGATGCTGAGGTTCAGTCGGATATGAAGCACTGGCCCTTCAAGGTCGTTGAGAAGGGCAGCAAGCCCGTCATCGAGGTTGAGTTCAAGGGCGAGACCAAGCAGTTCACTCCTGAAGAGATCTCCTCCATGGTCCTGACCAAGATGCGTGAGACCGCTGAGGCCTACCTCGGTGGCACTGTCAACAACGCTGTCATCACCGTCCCCGCCTACTTCAACGACTCTCAGCGTCAGGCCACCAAGGATGCTGGTCTCATCGCCGGCCTGAACGTCCTCCGTATCATCAACGAGCCTACTGCCGCTGCCATTGCCTACGGTCTTGACAAGAAGGCTGAGGGCGAGCGTAACGTCCTGATCTTCGATCTTGGTGGTGGTACCTTCGATGTTTCCCTTCTGACCATCGAAGAGGGTATCTTCGAGGTCAAGGCTACCGCTGGTGACACTCACCTGGGTGGTGAGGACTTCGACAACCGTCTGGTTAACCATTTTGTAAATGAATTCAAAAGGAAACACAAGGCAAGCTCCTCTCTTTTTCCCTATTGTCTCTTCGAACTACGCTAACTTCCATATAGAAAGATTTAACTTCGAACGCAAGAGCCCTCCGTCGTCTTCGCACCGCTTGTGAACGTGCCAAGCGTACTCTCTCTTCTGCTGCTCAGACCTCCATTGAGATCGACTCTCTCTTCGAGGGTATCGATTTCTACACTTCCATCACCCGTGCCCGTTTCGAGGAGCTCTGCCAGGACCTCTTCCGCTCCACCATGGAGCCTGTTGAGCGTGTCCTGCGTGACGCCAAGATCGACAAGTCCTCCGTCCACGAGATCGTCCTTGTCGGTGGTTCCACCCGTATCCCCAAGATCCAGCGTCTCGTCGCCGACTTCTTCAACAAGGAGGCCAACAAGTCCATCAACCCCGACGAGGCCGTCGCCTACGGTGCCGCCGTCCAGGCTGCTATCCTGTCTGGTGACACCTCTTCCAAGTCAACCAACGAGATCCTGCTGCTCGATGTTGCTCCCCTTTCTCTCGGTATCGAGACCGCTGGTGGTGTCATGACTCCTCTGATCAAGCGTAACACTACCATTCCCACCAAGAAGTCTGAGACCTTCTCCACCTACTCCGACAACCAGCCCGGTGTGCTCATCCAGGTCTACGAGGGTGAGCGTGCTCGTACCAAGGACAACAACCTCCTTGGTAAGTTTGAGCTTACCGGCATTCCCCCTGCTCCCCGTGGTGTTCCCCAGATTGAGGTCACCTTCGATGTCGATGCCAACGGTATCATGAACGTCTCTGCTGTCGAGAAGGGTACCGGCAAGACCAACAAGATCACCATCACCAACGACAAGGGCCGTCTTTCCAAGGAGGAAATCGAGCGCATGCTGGCTGATGCTGAGAAGTACAAGGAGGAGGATGAGGCCGAGGCTTCCCGTATCCAGGCCAAGAACGGTCTCGAGTCCTACGCCTACTCCCTCAAGAACACCATCAGCGAGGGCAAGCTCAACATCAGCGATGCCGACAAGGAGAAGGTCTCCAGCAAGGTCGAGGAGGTCATTAGCTGGCTCGACAACAACCAGACCGCCACCAAGGACGAGTACGAGTCCCAGCAGAAGGAGCTTGAGAGGTATGTTTCATCTATGTCCCTGTAGTTTTCATCTCAAGCGTATGCTAACGTTTACTCCAGTGTTGCCAACCCCATCATCTCCGCTGCTTACGGTGGTGCCGCTGGTGCCGCCCCTGGCGGTGCCGCCCCTGGTGGTGCTACCCGCACTGCTGACGAGGTCGAGGAGCGCCCTGAGGAGCTTGATTAAACGTCTCGCGCAGCGATGTTTCTTTCCTTTCTTCTCTGTTGCCTTGTGATGTCTGGACAGGCAATAATGGGTTTTGCTTTTCCTTTCATGTGTTGTTTTACGAATTTACGGGATGCTCTTCTTTTGCGATGACTGCATAGATTCTAGTCTGTTTCCATGCATGATGGGCTGCTATACTTCGGTGGGAAAAGTCCTAACTAATGAGCAATGGAATCTTATTCAAAACTGTTTTTCCCTGTGGTACTCGTTCTTGTAAGTCTGCACCAGTGTTTGACATCAATGCTGCGTAGCCGCGCCATACGCACCGTAACCACCACTTACACTGTAACCACCAATTTTGAACAAAGTCATATTTTTAAGGCTATTCCCAACATATATCTATCTAAAAAAATCACTATTCTCATCTGCTGCCTCTGCTGATTCATTTAATACCTTATTCTCTTGTATAGGTGCTGGTTGTGGCTTCTTACCATGCACCTTCTCCCACTGCCTTTATAACCTCTTCTCTTGTGCGACAGCCTCTTTAGCCTTCATTACTGCGATTGATCACTAGCACCTATACAAGAGAATAAGGTATTAAATGAATCAGCAGAGGCAGCAGATGAGAATGGTAATTTTTTTAGATAGATATATATTGGGAATAGCCTTAAAAATATGACTTTGTTCAAAATTGGTGGTTACAGTGTAAATACTCTGTTGTGGTTACAGCACCCTCACCGTGGAGGCGGTGAGGGTGCGGATGTCACGAGCCTGAGGCCTCAGGCCTTTAATAATCAATCCCAGAAAGGAATAGTTCATTACAAGGGAGAGCTCAGAGCAGTGCTGATCAGTCTAGTAATTAGCCAATCAGCGCCCGGAGACTTGAGGGACAGGTCTGGTGCATCTCCCTTGCGGCTGATGTGTTTTTGGTTTCCTGCCCGCAGCTCTTGTTGTTATCATTCCCCTACAACAATAATTTCCGTCCTTGCACTCCGGACACTACTTAAGGTCCTTCTGTACTTCCCTCTCAAGCTCAGTTTTGGAACTCTCCTTACAATTGCTTCTCCCTGTCTGAAACTTACTCGTTGCCTTCACCTACTTCTTGCCTAATATCTGCACTCCGATACACCTCGAAACAAATCACAATGGGCGAAAACCACCAGGCTACTATCAGCAACGATCCTGCTGCCAATGCTCCCGATGCGGCCGCCGCTGACAAGGGCAAGGGCAAGGCAGTTGAGGAGCCTACCCAAGAAATGAGCATGGACGAGGAAGAGGACAGTGATGAAAGCGAAGCTGAGGAAATGGTAAGTTCGCATTCCCATGTGATGTACTACTCAGACGATTGAAAGCTAACTCATCTGCTCATAGATGGCGGACGGTATGTGGCATCTCTAAACCCAGATTCTCTTTTCTTTCTTTTTTCTACCTTTGAAGACTTCAGGGACCATTGGCATGGTTTCAAAGACTAGATCATGCTAACCTAACCATTCTACAGATGATGACGATGATGACCACGACAATCTCGAGCCCATCTCTGAAGAGAACATCATTTCTGGAGGTCGTCGGACACGAGGCAAGACCATCGACTTCCAGGAGGCAGCCGAGAAGCTGAAGGCCGAGGATGAGATGGACGACGAGGACGATGACGATGAGGAATTCCAACCTAATGACGAGGACATGCGCGATTGATTAAAAGAGGTCTCATGGAGCCACCAAAATATCCTGGGAATGGGAATTGTGAATGGGACATTCATGGCAGGCGCAGGTTTATTGGGGGCTTTCTGTTTCTATTCTAGCTAAAACATTTCTTCCTTCGAGAATGCGCACATACTGTGGCAAAATAAATCTACTGCTACTAATATTGTAAACATTCTCACCCTGAAGACAAGAGAGTCCGTACCTCTCTACCTAGTATGTGATCGGGGAGTTCATTTCTACAGCCTACTTCCCATCCCACACTCGCGTGAATATTGCAGCAGCCGTACAATTTCCAGCGTCTAAGAGCATCTCTCTTTAATTGTAGAACAAATCATTTTGAGGTCCCTAGAAGACAACTTTGTACATCGTCACTCACGTGCGGCGGTTGAGCGAGTCACAGACACCCAAGTGGCAACTCCGTGTTGTTGTTTCGATTGACTCGCCGCAAGCCGATCGCAAAGCTTCGTTCAAATGATGCAGTCGGGATCTGGATGAAATATACAAGCTAATTCTGCAAGCTCTGTATAATTCGAACACTGATCATCATGCGCACAAATTAGCTGGCGGTGAGAATCCTGCGTTAATCGGTATTCTTAGTATCTCCTGAATTGCATCATCCTCTAGTTTACGACGATCTGTTATGTCTTCACGGTATGACCGCTATTCACATAACTATAGTGTCCTAGATCTATTATGACTAACTTGAGTTCTTACAGATTCCCACGTTCTTCGCTTCATCAGCGCGATCCCCGCGCCTCCTCTTCTCTCTTCGATTCCTACGGCGGTGATTCTCGACCCGCCAGCCGCTCACCGGCCAGCGTCGGCGGATATGGTTATGGGGGCTACTCTGCCTCGAATGCCGATGGGTATATGAACGGGGCCTCCACGGGTGGTTTCCGAAAGGCAACTCCCAATGCGAAGTGAGTCTTGCCCACAAACACACCTCTCAATGTCAGTTTGATGCTCATCTGTGAAGGGGCCAATATTCCGACGCAGTCCTCGACCATCTCGAATCGCAAAATGACGCCCAGGTCGAGGGTATCAGTGCGAAAGTTAAGATGTTGAAGGATGTGAGTCTGTCATTTCTTGCTGTTTATAAGAACAACACACAAACGTGATACTGATACTCCGCCAGCTCACACTCGCCATTGGCGATGAAATCCGTGACACATCTACCATCTCAGAACTCAACGATGCATTTGACAACACTCGCGTCCGCCTCCGTGGTAACATGACTCGCATGCTCCGAATGGCGGAGCGTACGGGTGTTGGCTGGCGTGCGTGGCTGGGTTTCTTCCTGGCTGTTTTCCTGATCTTCGCATACGTGTGGCTGACTTAGGCCCATCGGACGAACTGCCTACCATCATAATTCCTGATACCTTTGTCCAACGACATTCTAATCCACTCGCCTCCACAGCACAGTGCAATACACCATACCCCTTGGCCTACATCTACATAATAATTCACACCGGTGGGCATACATAACTTACTCCCTATGATGTCTTTACCCCACTGCTGCATAGTCCATTCTGTGGCGTTCTCTGGCGTTGTATGTTGCACACTTTGCCAAAGCTATACTGAACACTATTGTTACTGTCAGTCTGATATCTTTTCTTCTTGGCAATGCCATGTCACATTCCGCATGAGTTGATGTGGTCTTGAAAGTGCATAGGGTGGCTCCGGCTATTCACTCAAATACTGTAATATCTTGCTTGCACGACATGTATGTATATATAATCTCATTGGCTAGGAGCAGAACTAGACTGGAAGTTTACCTTATAGATATTATGTCTTCTGTTTGCTTCTATATCTCATTTACTCCTGATCATCCTCTCAGTCGTGGCAAGAAGCCTGAGCTTGTGTTCTTTGTCTTCGTCTGTATGGTATAAGCAGCCTCAGTGCGACAGGGACACCCCAAAGGTTTCTTGAAATGATAAGTAGTGATATTGTATGCTTTGTCCAGCATCTGCTCATCAGTTGTATCATGCGGATCTAGTTGCACATCCAATGAATACCCAGTTACCAACTCCGTCCCGCTGATGAACCCAGATCTCCATGCCAAACGCCGGAACACGCGATGATATAAAACAATAAATATGCATAGTTAGTACCTGACAGCCACAGGCGTCTGTATCCGGAAGGTTAGAGTCATTCAAGACTATCCCTTCCACTACGCCGTCTTGGAAACCGTCCGAAGCCACTCTGGCGGCTTGCCTGGCTTGCCAACGACGCACGGAGATTGCCCTCGTCGAACATCATGCCACTAGAGTCGAACGCGTCGCCACCGCCGCTCCAGCGTTGTAGAAATCGTGTCTGGGCTGGCGTTTCTCGGGTGGGAGGGGCGGACGGTGGTGGCAGGCCATGACTGCTGGCTATGCTGGCTCGAAGACCCTGTGCAGCAAATTGGTCATGCGAGAAGCTCTGGTCATCTTCGTCGTCAAACTCGGCATCGGTGTCGGTGTGTTGCCATTCTTCTTCCTCGGCTGCCTCGGGGACGTCGTCGTCCAGATCGCGCTCCATCCCGTATGCTTCTTCGTCGCCATCTTCGACTACGTCGCTCATGTCTTCGGCCTCGTAATCATCGGCTGCGCTGGGAATCTCGTCGTCCAGGTCGGCTTGGTTGTCAAAGTCAACAGTTTCCTCCACATGCTCCTCGACCTCCTCCTCCTCATCGTCGTCATCGGCAAACGCTTCAGGAATATCATCATCTAGATCCCGCTCCATGTATCCCTCCTCATCGACATCTTCATCCTCTTCCAATCCTTCCTCCCCTTCCTCCACCAGCCCATCCGCATCCGCATCAGGAATATCATCATCCAAATCCCGCTCCATACCCGTCTCATCCCCCTGATCATGCATCGGATTCCCAAACTCATCCAACCCGGGCTCAACCGCAGCCGCAGCCGCAGCAGCCATCTCCGCCGCCGCGGCCGCAAGCGCCTCCTCCCGCTCCGCCTCCTCCTCCTTCATACCCAGCATGGTCTTGGAGCATCCCGCCGGCTTGATCCACGAGTATCCGAACGACGCGATGTTGTTTTTGCGGGCGCGCAGAGCGCGCTCCTCGAACTGTAATGACGAGAGGCTGTTGCCTGGTGTCGCTGCTGCTCGTCCATTAGGGGCATTCTGGCCATTGCGACGTGGGTGCGCGTGCGGTGGCGCGTCACCCGGTGACGGAAGGTGTTGATGTGAGTTGCGGTGGAATTGGGAGGAGCCGAACCAGAGTTCGTGCGACTTTCAATCGATGTTAGTGTTAGTTCTTTGCATGACGGGGGGTCAAGTGCATAAGGATCAGCATACGTCGCGCGGCGTAATCAAAGGAAGCGATAGCATCGTTGGTGATATTTGGCTTTTCCCTCCTTGAGAGACGCTTCCGTCGTGGAAACCCAGTCCTCCAAGGATCAGCAGCACACAGGACCTCCTGCTTTCTGCAAGAATATCGATGATTCTAGGCAATGTTTCTCTCGGACTGACGGTCGGTCAATTGGATTCGTATATAGAGTGTACTTATGCTTATGACCAGTTCAAATGATTCATTGAAGAGCAAGTGCGGAGAAGAAAACGAAAAACAGAAAACAATAATAAAGAAGCTCCACTATCGCGCGGGGAACCGTTTCTTCGTATCTTCGAAACCAACCAACTTGTGCTTGACTACCTTACAACTACATAGCACACAGGATGATATCATGTACGAGGTCAAGGTTCTTATGTCAAGGTGAAAGGTCTGGCAGCAATTCATCAACATGCTCGAGTTATCCATTATGAATTCTAGATATAGGTACTATGCATCCTTTTCATGAATGCACCTTGTATTGGGAGTTTCATTATTGTCTACTCGTGGATACTGCAATAGATGACAGCTTTCTATCTTTCATATCTTAGCTTTCTGAAAAAGGTCATGTCTGAGAAAGAAGCAACTCAGGTACTATGTGACCGGGTCAGTAGTAGTCCTTACACAGACTATCAGCGATGTCTAGAACTCTTAAGCAAGCTAGCTCAGCCCATAACTGAGTAAATGTGTGGACATGGCACGATACTACTGAGATTGCATCGTGTCATTGCAACCTGTCTGGAGATAATCAATTGCAATGCTTCATGTGTGTACCGTGACATTCGAGCATGGCTCTCGATCCACGCTTCTATGCCTTCCTCTTTCTTCGCCATGGTAACATGGCTACTGAGTCCATGAACGCGTCTACTTCCGATAATACTGAGCTCGATACTCTGGTTCAGTCAATTCGCTGGAAGCTCATTGTTGAGGCAATGTCCTGGATTAATCCATGCTTTTGTGCTCTCCTGTCCTCTGAGAGTTCTTACTCTCTGTGGTGGCCTTTACGCGTCCTCTGAGCTCCTGTACCCCCTACTATCAAGTGGTTAATGGATATCGCTGCTGCTATCTCCGGTGTTTGAAGACGTAATTATGGTGACAACAAGACGTAATGCACCTATTCGCTCTCAGTTAGCTTACTTTGTGTGATGGTCTTTTACACGTCCTCCGAGCTCCTGTGCCCCCTACTATCAAGATGTTCATGGATATCACTGCTGTATACCTAAGAGCATCTGGAGAATATACGTGCTTGTATTCCAGTGACGAGGGGCTGTCCGCCATGAGCTCACCTGAGAAGCAGGAAGGGCCGAGTCTCTTAGCTCTGGACGATGATTCTGACGAAGACATCAGTCCTTACTCAAGAAATCAGGCCATCAAGTTCTGGAAATCTCCGACAGGGGTTTGGGTTGCTTTTCCAGCAACTTTCATGACGTCCTACCAAGTGTCGCCGTTACCACGGGCACCGAAATCGCAATAGTTGATGATTTACAAGGTATATGTGTTTCCGGGAGCCCCGACGACGTAGACGACGCTCTGACGAAATTGGGTCAAATTGAGAAACCCTTGGTCAGTAGCTTTGCTCCTCATGTATCTACATTGGTTCAAACCAAAAACTACCTGAGGCCCCTTAATACCACTAACCCCCTTCACTCTTCCTTGACGCATCCACGTTCAGGATGGCCAGACTGAGACAGACTCAATCAGCATCACCTCTGAACATGTGTTTCAGACACTAACCCTTAGGTAATACGCCCTTCATAGAAGACTAGAAGACTAGAAGACCAAGAAAGCACGAAAAAATCAAAAAGACGAAACAGGACAAAACATGCAGTAGTGTGGATCAGTTATCAGAATCAGATGAACCACACCAATACCTTTATTCTCCACCCATAGCTACGGGCACGGCCCTATAGAAGATCGACGATGGAACGGCCTAATGAATTCTGAAGATATCTCACCAAGAAGCATCATGAAGGCGCAGCAATAGATGAAGGGAAATTCCCATCTGGTACACAACTTCATGCCGGTTAATGTGGCAACAATTAAGATGAACTACCCTCTGCGACGTATCGAACCAGTTATCGCCAACCTGTCGAAGCATGTTGAGGTGGGAGGTCAAATGGGCTTATGTAAGCGCGACTGCCTGCTACGGGCTGCTTGCATTTGTCAGTTCCACCTGTGTTTCGTTCTGTCATCTTGTGACTTGTGACCTGTGTCTGCCTACCAGGTTGCCTCTGGCTGGTGACCTATCTCACCTGTCTATCAGTCTCATCTTCGTCATCCTCCATCCTTCACCTCCTCCATCGTCGTATCCTAACTCTGTCTGCTATTCATCTCCAACAGCGAGATAATCTTACCCAATCTTTGATTTCATCACCGTCTTTCGATCTCAACAACCTTCAGACCCCGCCTTATCCCGTTATCTGCCCTTATCTATCAAGATGCGGTCCAAGTTCAAGGACGAGCACCCTTTCGAGAAGCGCAAGGCAGAGGCTGAGCGTATTCGCCAGAAGTACGCAGACCGTATTCCGGTATGCTCATCGCCCCTTGGTTTTTGGGAGAGGAAGTCATGAAGATATCACATCTTCGTGTTGCAAAATTCACTCTCACCGCTTGTTCGGATACTAACTAAGCTACCTCTTCCACAGGTTATCTGCGAGAAAGTCGAGAAGTCGGACATTGCTACTATCGACAAGAAGAAGTACCTAGTGCCTGCGGACCTTACTGTTGGCCAGTTCGTCTATGTCATTCGCAAGCGCATCAAGCTTTCTCCGGAGAAGGCCATCTTCATCTTCGTCGATGAGGTCCTACCACCGACCGCCGCACTCATGAGCAGTATCTACGAAGAACATAAGGATGAGGATGGCTTCCTGTACATCACGTACGTTTATTCCCCGTCTTTTGTTCCTCCAGACATGTATTAACTTCGTTTCTTCAGATACTCTGGCGAGAACACTTTTGGCGACCGCTGAGTATCAGTGGGCCCTTCTTAGCAAATGTAATTCTCCGCACTCCAAGGTGTCCAATTCATGGATCTACGTTTCGAGTTCGGTCATGAAGTCAGATGATCCATGATGAGATAGATGGACTGCTCAGGCTTTGCGGTGGTGTCTCTCATGTACGCAGGCGTTATATCGGGTTTGCAACGATTTTTTTTCCATTCCAACGGACTTGATTGGCGAACTTATTATGGGTTTGATGGCTTCTGGTGAATAAATTATTTCATGATCTTGGTTTGAATGCACTCATTCTATTCATGAAGAAGTTCCGAGTGGTTACTCCCACAGCTGAGACCTTCCTCGGCCTTGATACACACTGGTCTGCCAGCATCAGTTCAAGCAGCTTTGTGTGATCTCATATCGTAGTTATTTTAGGCTGTTATGACCGAAGCCTGTTCACGACGTCTGCCTTGATTGTTCTGTGACGGAAGACTGCTACTGTGCCAGGGCTGAGGATGTCTTTGTGATTTTATGTCCAGACATGAAGATAAACCTAGCTATCCACGATCGACCCCCAGGATCTAATCCAACCGCAGATATATCTCATCAACTAGGAAGCCAGGCTGAATAGAAGCGTCCAATCTGCCAGTCCGTGACTCCGATCTCGCCCCGGATGCTCAGTCCCATTTGGGATTAGCGCCTGAGATCTGCTTTCCGCTCGGAAGAAGAGCGCAAGTGATGGACTGATTTGCTTCATCTCTCTATCTTTTCTCCTCGTACGGAGTTCTGTGTTTCCTTCTTATACTTCTTTTATAATTGGTTCTGCTGCCCGATTGCCAGTAATCAGTTTAATCTTGTTTTCATTCCTTTCGTGGACCTTCTGTTTTGTTTCCGCTCTTTTTTTTTTTCTCGAATCTCTTCGGAAGTTTCCCAGCAACAACTACAAGCAAAATGTCTCCTGCCATCGTTCAAGCTGGTGCTGGCTCTGCCTCCAAGGATGTCAAGAGAGAATCGGCGACTGCTCGTCTGCTGGGCTCAGGTACGTGTGCGCTCAAGCTGAGAACCCATGATCAATGACTAACTTCCCACTCACAGGAACCGCCGGTATTGCCGAATTGATGGTTTTCCATCCCGTACGATTTCCCTCTAGCAAGACGCCAGTCCATCATTGCACAATTGGACTAATCCGAAATTCAGGTTGATACCATAGCGAAGCGGTTGATGAGCAATCAGACACGGGTGAGTGACCGGCTTGTTGCGACTGCGGGCAGGTCTGTGCGGAGTGACTGACCGAATACCATTACCAGATCGCATCCACCGAGGTCTTGAAGCAGGTCGTCTTCAAGGACTATGCGACTGCTCCTATCGGACGCAAATTCACCTCCCTCTTCCCCGGGCTGGGCTACGCTGCCGGGTACAAGGTGAGTACTGATACGAGCTTGCGGGATCCGAGTGTCAATGAACTGACAGTACTCGAAGGTTCTGCAACGAATTTACAAATATGGTGGCCAGCCTTTCGTTCGGGACTATCTTGCCAAGCATTACGGCTCCGACTTCGATAGGGCTTTCGGAAAGGGGACTGGCAAGGCCATCATGCACGCTACTGCTGGAAGGTCTGTCTTTCTATGGGCACTGGGGGACTATATGTGCAGCTTTCGCTGATCGACAATAGTTTGATCGGTATCGGAGAAATCGTCCTTCTTCCCCTTGACGTTCTGAAGATCAAACGTCAGACGAACCCCGAGGCCTTCCGTGGACGTGGCCTCTTCAAGATCATCTCCGACGAGGGTATGGGACTCTACCGTGGCGCTGGCTGGACTGCAGCTCGTAACGCCCCTGGATCTTTTGCGGTATGTTCCTCACAACTGGACTAGAACAATCCTGTATGAACAGAGGACTGACCGCAGCATACAGCTGTTCGGTGGTTCCGCTTTCGCAAAGGAGTACATCTACAGCCTGAAGGACTACAACAAGGCCACATGGGGCCAGAACTTTGTGGCGTCCATCTGCGGTGCTAGTGCGTCTCTGATCGTGTCTGCTCCTTTGGACGTCATCAAGACTCGTATCCAGAACCGCAACTTTGAGAATCCCGAGTCTGGCTTCCGAATCGTGTCCAACATGATGAAGAATGAGGGATTCACCAGCTTTTTCAAGGGGCTGACGCCGAAGCTACTGATGACCGGGCCCAAGCTCGTTTTCAGCTTCTGGCTGGCCCAGACCTTGATCCCTGCATTCGGTCAGGTCGTCTAAATGTACAGATGATTGTATTATTCTGAGCCTATAATTTTTTGTTCTTCATCTTTCTTCAAGGGCTTTTCCAGTGTGATGATAAAGCATTCAGTGTCAGGTCATTCTCTTTTTTGATAGATTTGCTACGGGTCATTGGGTAATCAAAAGGAAAAACTCCACTTAATTTAAGTTTTGAGCGTTTCTAAAGACATCTGTATAGGTAGTCATACTTCGGTTTTGCGATTACACTTAATCTATTTCAGTAGGTACACCTTGTATGTACTTGTAGAGGCATCCCCGTACCACGTGACCTATAACTCCCTCTGTAAAGAACGGATACGGTGTTTCAAGGCTGATACCTTGACCTTCAGAGACCCGCCCTACCAACACCGAATGCTATAACAACAAAGCAAGTCCATCACTATGCCGATCTACCTGATCTCCAAGTACGTGCATCCTGTCCGATACACCAAATCCTGGAACTCCCGCGAGCAACGAAAAAAAGACACGGCCTCGGACGCGGTCATCGACATTGACAGACACTAACAACCCTCAGATTTGCAGACCCCATCTTCGCCTTTACGATTGGTACCTCTGCGGCGCTGATTCGGATCCGTCGCGAGGAACGAGAGAAACATCCTGAGCGGGCCGGGGAGATCGGGTTTGGGACCATTGCGAAGACGGGGGCGGATCGAGTCCGGAGATGGTGGGCAGGTGATTTTGAGGGCTTATAATGTCGGTGCTTTTCACTCTGCCTGATGGGTGTGTGGAGCGGACGATTTGATATGAGATTAGTTTGCGCATGATACCCGTACACTACACTACGATACCTGATTGGTAGGACTCGAGCTCCTGGATCTATGTCCGGGGACAACTGATATTGAAGGTTGGCATCCCTTACAGAGGAACTTCTCCGCCCGGTCCAAGCACAGCCTTTACCTAAGGGATAATATATGAATCTGTTGAACTACTGAATGGAATACGGACTTGGAAAGGCCAGGACTGTTAATCTGATAGGAGATTGAAGACACAATGATGAAATGCATCTTTCCCCGGATCTCTTCAGCCAGCCGACCGATTGTATTGTATTGTCTCGAAGGAACATCCATTGAGTGGCCTTCTTGCCAGATGGCATTCGCATCACATCGGTGGTGATGAGATCCTTTTTGGCAGAGTTAGCATGTCGATCTTTCAATATGCCCCTTTTGACTTCTTATGCCGGTTGAAATCGGACAGGAATCTGAAGGAAATATTGCAAGTATCACAGTTATAATCACTGTCACCCATTTCCATTTTCTTTGCATGCCGTTTGCTCTTGTTATGGATTCGAAGTGATGCTGCGTCTCGACAGGAGACGTCGCACACAGCACAGTGGTAGCGCTTTGATAGAACAGAATCTTGCTGTCCAGCCTGTGTTGCAGGTTTCTGCTTTTCATTGTTCCGGTTGTTTCGGGCCCTGAACTTAGGCTTCGCGTTGTGCCGCTGCGACATCGCCGTCAAACTCTCTGGCACCTCTGAGGTCGGGGATTGGGGCGCTTGGACGCCAACCCCTGATTGTGTCTGTGGCACGATCGTACTGGAAGAAGCGCACCCTTCTTCAAATTGCGAGGATTCCATAGGGGCGTTGAGGGGCGCGCCAGTTTCCATGCTGCAGCTGAGGTACCCCTGCAGCTGGTCTGCCCCATCCAACCAAACTACATGCTTCCCTTCGCCTTCTGCCGAGCCGCTCCTTTTCTTGCTCAAGCCGAACCGTCTGATCCAGTGTGCCTTTCTGAGCTGACCAAAGACATATGACACAATTTGAGCCCATTCATCGTCGCTACCTCGGTAGTTCTTCGCACAGAGAGTTTTCAGGCGGGTTTGTCGCACTGTATCACTTGCCTTAGAGTTAGCTCAGAAGGAAAACGAAAAGTTGGTATGACATATGATTACGCAGAAATAGTCCACAGAGAACATACCAGTGCCAGTATAGGGGTTCTCCCCTTCCATCGTGGCAATGTCCAGATCCAGGGCATTAGAGCTGGTCGAGGAGACTTGGAGGAGCACGTATCGTCCTCCCCCAGGAGAATTTGGTCTCCAGCCCGCTCTACCATCTCTATTCCCTGTTTGATGTTTGAGGCTGCTTCATTTAGGCGGAGTTTGTAGGTTGACCTATTGAACGTGGAGCTTCACGTCTGCGGTGCGTTGTTGAGATCCTGGGGCACGTGAACTCATTCGATTCCTGGGCCCTTATTTCAGAGAGCTGTTTAACAGAAGCTTGCAACGACTCCTGAAGCAATTAAATTAGTATTGATGCGACATTCTTCGGCTCCGCCAGCTTTTCAAACCGCAAAATACTCAGACGTGCTGTAGATGAGTGAGCAGTTGTAACCTTCGGTATCGTCACTCCTGGGAATCCGAAGAATCCTCTGAGATAGGTTGAGTTTGCTGGAGGGCATAATGATAGAGTGTATGCCGAGTGTCGTGCGCTGTTGTTGATGGCTGATATGTGAAAACTAGTTCTGCGTTCAGATGCCGGAAAACCGCTCTCCAACAGAGCCCGAGATCGATGGCACCGACTTGCATTGCGTAATTAAAAAGGAACGGCGTGTCTCTCCAGCTACCTCTAGGGCATTGAAGTCTGAGAAAACCCTTGCCCGCAAAGCTTTCTGATATTGATGTTGATACAACTGATCCTTGGCTCTTGTGTCGGCCGCAATTCTTTCCCGTTGCTCGGGGGTATAGTAGTTGTTGGCCCGGATCCCTCCATGGAAAGGACCCGGGCAACCAGAGACAGTCAAGGAAGCCGTATGATCTATCGATGGAATGCATTGACCAGAAGACGAAGGAGAAGCAGGCTTTAAGGAGGAGAGTGAATGTCTGAAATATGCTGACATCCTGAAGTATAGGGATTAGCATATAACATAGTGCAGCGCTATGTACAAGGACATATCCATCATCTTTTGCAGTTTGTACATAGTAGTGAGTAACAAAAGCATGGATTGATCCACGACGTGGCTTTGACAAGGAGCTTCCACCAAATCGACTGTACCAGGGTATCGAGCTCAGTGGTAATGAGAGCTAACTCTTCCATAGACTTGGGGTGAGACATCGTGCCATGGTGTAGAAACCCAAAACCTAGAAATCAGGGGGGCCCAGCGACATGATATGTGCCCAGGAACCAGGGTGTTGTTTTTGTTATTTTTTGGCAAGAGAGTAGATCCCTAAGTGCGTACAAGGTCTGTGATGGGAAGTACTTCCATCTCAAAGTAGTTCAGAGAGAAGCGAGAAGTGAAAGTGATGATTGCAAGTCTAATAGCCGGTGGCACAGGGCTCAACATGTCCATGGCAAACATGCATCCTTATAGATCTCTGGTGGAACAAAGCTATGCAACAGCAGGTATGCATCTGTCAATCCAATGACTGTTGAATGTTCTTTCTAATGGTCATTATCTCAGGCATTCTGTCAACTGTACAGAATAGGGCAAGAGAGAAATGTGCAGATTGTTAAAGTCATCATCCAAAACACCATTGATGACTACATCCTCCAGCTTCAAACGAAGAAACCAGCTGATATCAACAGCGCTATTAGTGAAGAAGAATTGTAGAAATATGACATGATCTTTGACCTTCTTTGAATGTTTGTAGAAGTCGAGGTGCAAGAGAATGGTGGTATCAGAATCAAGGTGCGCGGTAAGGGAAAATAAGCTAACAAAGACAACAAAGGCAAGCAGCAAGGCAACACAAAACAATCCAAGGGCAAACAACGCGATATAGGCGAGACAGTCGATACAGGCATTGGTTCTTCAACTTAGTTCTCGTCGAAGGTTGAGATGCAGCCCATACTAGGGGGTTCCTTGAATCTTTGGTTAACGGCGTCGGTGCTGTGAGAATGGCTTGATGGCCCCTCGTACGGTCAGAACGGCAATGAACCGAACAAACCCTAGGAGTACATCGACCAGAAAATGCAAGCAGAGAAAGCCTCAAGTACCAGCACAAACCGAAGAATACCGACATCCTTAGGCACAGGAATTGGTAGGAAACACAGCACAGCAAAACCATTGTTCTGAACTTGCTGGTAATATCGAGGTACTGTCTTCCT
Organism: Aspergillus quadricinctus; assembly: GCA_022814375.1. NCBI lineage: Eukaryota > Fungi > Ascomycota > Eurotiomycetes > Eurotiales > Aspergillaceae > Aspergillus > Aspergillus quadricinctus. The sequence goes on along the minus strand of JAKLNT010000014.1, from coordinate 86,368 downwards.
TTGCTTATGTTGTTCCAGACGAGCTCGAATGTCACGGCATGACTGATCTCTAGCCAGTTACCGTTCAAGACTAGGCGGGACAGGGAGACGAAGTATATGTAGTAAGCCATCAGAGAATGGCCAGCCTTGCTTGACCGGCCAACGCAGGACAGTTCCGTCCAAAGGGTGTCCTCCATGACGACGCTTCTTCGCGGGGGCCGATCAGATAGACACAGATTGGCGAAGGCGTTTGAGCAAAGTACTCTCTGTGGCTTTTCCCTTTCCGTTATCACCCTTGGGCGTGGAAGCAACGGTACCTTCGATGGAGGGCTGGGGCAAAGCGAGCTGGCCACGAGCGGTCGAACGAGTAACACGAGCAGACGAACCGGAGGCGGGGGTGCTCGAAGGGAACTGCTTGCGAGGAGTCCGGCGACGAACAGTAGATGCCGAAGTATCGTCGCCATCATCTTTTGCACTCCGACATAGCGTGGTGACTTCTCTCCTCGTCTATGCTGAGAGAGAAGTGTTCGGGGTCCACCACTGACAGCAGTGACAGACCCAATGTTGATAAGACACTTGTGATCGGGCTTCTCAAATACCGGAATGTAGACACCCCACATATCCTTTGGAACAACAGCAGTGAGGTCCATAACTCAGTCGAGAGTGAATTGGGGAATATGTGGTAGGCCATGACAAAGGTAATATGGCTGCGACTGTAGAGTTCGGAGAGCTCCAGGGAGTTCCCAAAGTTGCAGCCTCGACAGGCAGCACCGCCACTGCTGACCGAAGATAGCGTGAAGGGCGTATTGTTCAAGGCTTAGTAATCCTCGTGAAGTTTAGGAACAGACGGTAGTGTCACATTCGACGACGATGCCGTATTGCGGATGGGGCTGAAACATCCTCCTCGAGCAGACCAGAGTTGTTCCGACCAATACGGCGAGGATCTGTGCATGGCTGGGTCGACTCCTGAGTCGCCTCCATCTAGAATAACGAATAATTGATCCCACAAGAGAAAGAGAAAAAGAAAAATAAGGAAATGAAAAAAGACCAGGTGTGCCGAGCCACCATGGTTCCACCATCCCACCGGTCTGCATGGTCTCTGATCCAATGGCCGAAAGTAGGAATTCAATATCTGCAAGACCTTCTAGCCAAGTGATTCTTGTCGGGGGTCGCACTTCCAGCTGTTGCAGCTGTTCCGCCAAAGCGGGAAGTATGTCGGCCAAGGCGAGGCCCCTGGTTTCCCTCACGGTCGCTGCGTCTGTCTCCCTTGCAGTGCGCTTACACTGAGTGACGAGGAATTTGCGGAAAGCCCTGTTCAGAGGTAAAGCTGATTGAGGTTGTCTCAGACTCAGGCGATTCTGAATGTAGGAGTTTGAATTGGATGGAGAGATCTTCAGTCAACAGCGTCGGTGCTGCCCGTCGAGGTTGCAACAAGAAGGGCGTATTGCCTAAGGCTGATCTCGGAACGGTGACCGAGTCAACAACTGATGCCTCAGGTTCTGCCAACTCGCTGCCGGGTGCCGATTATTTGTTACTATAGTGCTGTCTTGAGGTGTTTCGCTTGATGCCTGTCTGTTGTTTTCTCGCTCATTTCCTATGGATGGTGATACAAGTCCTTCGCCTGTGTTGGTGTTTTCCTCATCTTTAAGGGGCTGAGGCGTTGAAGTTTGATCAACTTCCATCCTTCCTCAGACCAGTCAATCACTGACGCTTCAACAAATCCCTAGGGCCAAGAATCGTCCTCGTTCTCGGCTTTGCCAGGGCGAAAGGAAGACACATTGCATACAGAGCAGTGATAACGCTTTGATGTAATGGACTCCTGTTGCCTCGCTCTTGTTCCTGGTTTCTGTTTCTGATTGTTCCGCTTTGTCCGCGCTTTGAACTCAGTAGTGGGGTTTTGTGGAAGAGACTTTCCGTAATGATGCTGATAGAGACGATCTCTCTCTTTTGTAGCTCTATCCATCTCAATGAGTTGTTCTGGAGTATACGCAGGACTGCCTTCGATTCCTTCAATAAGGGGGTTGTGAGAACACAAGCCCCCATATTAAAAGGACGATGGCAACGCGTTTCCGCTGTAATGAGTTGCGACTCGATGTCCAAGACCTTGATAGGCGGAAGTTGAGGAACCGATGTAGATGTGGTGCTGACAACCAGGCTTCTCAAGAACAAGAACATAAACTCCCGTTCACTGTCTAACATCTCTTGAGCGGATCGTTTTGTTTTCCACTTGGATGATCCAGAGATGGGATGTGTGCCTGAGCTTGCTTACTGAATTTGTGATGCTTTATTAAATGCCATAAGTTAATAATGCCATGTTTTCAATGCGGTTCAACGAAATCATACCTTTTTCTGAGTCTACCTTTGCAGATTGGTGCCAGACTTGTGGGCAGAATCGGTTGGTAACATCTTGTTGCCATGGCGAAACCAGAAGAAAAGAAATGGCGATGACCGACTTCATAAGTGCGAGCGTTGTAACATAAGGTTTATTTCGGCGAGGGCTAAAAAGGAAATTGTAATGAGGGACCATAATAGATACTTGTTAAGGACACTGTCGGTATTGATTAATATATTTGGATTCATATCTAAGCCATATACATGCATGATCTCATCAATTGGTCTCCTGTGGGCCGTATATGGGCCTTCATTAGCGGCTAGTCTCTGCTCAGCATTATATTGCAGTAATGGTGCCTCCTTGATCATTTCTTTGACACAGGCGTCATGTGGGGTTTTCCTTCTCCTCGATGGAGGTATGGAGACAGCCGTGCCCGCACTGGCTGAGATTGGTTTAGCTGATCTGACTGGGGAAAGATCGTCCTCATCGTCACTACCAGTCAGGTCGATCACTTGGGCTGCCGAGCGTTTGTTCGTGGACACTGGACAGACGCGCTAAGCTAATTGGCTTGATGATAATGAAGGAAAGAGGAAGGAGTGAGCTCAAAGAAGCAGTGTTGATAGCTCAGAGAGAGGAGCAAATGGAAGGGCCAAGTTGGGAGAAGACAGAAGTGTCCGTGCCACCAGGGGATGCAAACGAGTCCGTGTTAGTCTGATGAATGGAGAAAGATAGTAGAGTGAGGTATTGCGAGGCTCGTAGGCGATCTGGGTATGACTATAGTATAAGTGAATTAGTTGAATTTTTCCTCCGAAGGGAGGGAAGATGCGAAATGGACTCTACCATTCGCCTGTTCGGGTCCCAAACACTGTAGGGTCGGAAAAGGTAGCTATCTTGGTGGAGATACTCTTCAGGAACAGGCCTGTACTCACTCCGTGATGAGCAGAAATGGGATGTGTGCCTGAGGTTGCTGACTGAATTTCTGATGCTTTATTGAATGCCACAAGTTAGTAATGCCATGTTTTCAATGCGGTTCCCTCAACGAAATCATACCTTTTTCTGAGTCTACCTTTACAGAGGCCAAGAGTCGTACCGCCGAATAAATCGAGAGAATGCCCGGAACCGTATTGACGAATAGACGATAATGAGAGGGAATCTGATGGGAAATTGATGAATCAGAGAAAAATGATGGACCAGGATAACAGATGGAAACGCTTCCGGTTGGTTGACGGTCGATGAACACAACATAAGACTCAAACACGAGATGGCTTTTACGCAGATCTGCCCCTCGACCACTCGGGATCTGCAGCCAAACGAGAACGAAAACGGAAAAGACGCCTGGATTTGAAATCCGGCCCGGCACTGGTCACCAAAAGCTAATTCAACGATGGATTTGATGAAATTGGCTGTATTTCTGATGATTCGATTATGGTAGGTAGATACATGGAGAAGAGGAAATAAACAGGGAGTTGGAATGCTACAGAGCCTTATGACTCCTTTTCTGCGGATGTGACCATCTTGACAAGCTAAGAGGCAGTGTGACGATATGATCCTTATCGGGAACTCATCCGGAGACTAGCTTGAGCTTCGGCCACTTGATCCGCGGCAAGTTGGCAACTTAGAAGCATTTGTTCCTGAACTCCCTTTCAGACATTCTGCAGCAAACAACATAATAAACCAGTTCCGTCTTGATTCCTTCTTTGACTCATTGGCCAAGCAGATGAAGTAGCAATCAAACTCTGTGGCTTTAAATGATCAAGCTCAGGCAGCAAGGCGCTATAGGATTACTTCTCTTGGCCTTACCGCCTTACTAATTCGAAGCAAACACGGCAATCAATGCAAATGGCACAAACTGTTTTGAATTGGAGGTACGGAGTAGTTAAGCGTTCTCTTCCGAGCATCATGACAACGGGTGGTCCCATATGAACTGTTTCTGGAGGTAGATTTACTACAACTCTCCTACACGGTGGGCTGCGCCCCTCGGACAACATTTTCGTTTCCCACAGAGCTCCGGTAGCTTCTGAAACATCATCTGATCCTAGGATATCAGCCAATTGACTACCCATCCGCATATCTCTTAAACCATGGCTTTGTCGCGACCATATATGCCTCTGCGGAGGTCACTCTGCCAATTCTCATCTCGAACCTCTCGCAATCCCACTCGTACGTTGCGGGGAGCGCATCGTTACTATTCATCAGAGCAAAAGCCTCGGGAGCCGCAACAGTTTACCGTGTGGAGGCCCTATCTTCGGCTGGCAATCGGTGTACCCTTTATAGGAGCCTTAATATATTCAATGGTACGCGCAATGATCTAGTGAACACCCCGTTCGATAACGTGGTCTAAGTATGACTTGGCAGATGACCGGCGAAGTGACAGATCTCGACTCTCCGTCGATAGTGGAGCTCGATGAGACCCTGAAAAAGCAGTCGACAATTGGGGAGAACTCACCTATGCGTCTGCGAATGGAGAAATTGATCAAAGAACATCAGAAGAAGATTGTGGATGAACTCAGCAGGATAGACGGGAAGATGTTCAAGACTGATACGTGGACACGTCCTAATGGCGGAGGCGGTATTTCATGTGTCTTGCAGGACGGAAATGTCTTTGAGAAAGCCGGTGTCAATGTTTCCATCGTCTATGGTGAATTACCTCGACCGGCCATCGAGAAGATGCGAGCGGATCACAAGTCATTTGTCGGCGCGGACGTTGACTCTCTGAGCTTCTTTGCTGCTGGTCTCTCACTGGTTCTGCACCCCCACAACCCCATGGCTCCGACAGTGCACCTGAACTACAGATATTTCGAGACCTCAGATCCAAAGGACCCTATCCATGGAGAGAAAAACTGGTGGTTTGGTGGCGGCACGGATTTGACACCGTCATACCTTTTCCCTGAAGACGTCAAGCACTTCCATCAGACCATCAAGGACGCCTGCGATAGACATGATGCGACATACTACCCCAAATTCAAAGCGTGGTGTGACAAATACTTCCACATACCTCATCGTGGCGAGGCTCGTGGTGTTGGTGGTATCTTCTTTGATGACCTTGACGCCAGTTTCCTTGAATCCTCTTCTACTTCTTCCCAGAACCCTCAAGAGACTCTCTTCTCATTCGTTTCCGACGCTCTCGCATCATTCCTACCCTCCTACGTCCCCATCATCGAAAAACGCAAGGACATGCCCTTCACTCCTGCCCAGAAGGAATGGCAACAGCTTCGGCGTGGCCGCTATGTCGAATTCAATCTTGTCTATGACCGCGGAACAAGCTTTGGTCTGCGCACACCCAACGCTCGTGTCGAAAGTATTTTGATGAGCTTGCCTCGCACTGCATCGTGGGCATATATGGACCCGGTATCCGGAACGCGTACCGACGGTCCCATGTCGGAAGAGGAAGAGCTTCTGACTCGGGATAAGGCAGCCGAAAAAGAGATGATGGAAGTTCTGAGACATCCCAGGCAATGGGTTTGATACACTGAGTTGCAGTCTATTGACCCGCCCATCATGATTATGTGCAAGATAAAGATGTATAATTCTTTGGTTCTTTTTATGTAATATACAGCACCTTTCAGGCGCTCAGAATATAGGAGTCACATGGCCGTGATCTCATTTGTTGAGATTTGAGTCTAAGATATTAATATTTAACTGGGGCCTGGGTATCAAGCAATAGCGTATGTGCGTGTCTAAGACTGTGTCTGTATATAGTCTTGGCTTAACAAAGGAAATAAGGAAGGTGACGGGAGTAAAAGAGCAAGCGAAAGACAATGAAAAAACCAACTCTCCAACTTACAAGACAAAGTGATTCTAGCGACCTGCTACCAGACTCCTTTGTTTCCCCAACCAGCCCTTCTGGAATTCGCTTATGTTGGCTCCGTTACGGAATCTCGACACTGTGACATTGTTGCTTTGTAAACGGCCCTGGAGATCATACCAAGCAGAGCTCATAAGAGCCAATTCGCGTGCCTGGTTGTCGATAATCTTCTGAAGTTCGAGCTGGACGACGGACGAGCCTGTCAGTAGAGGAGGACGACAGAGAAGCAGGACAGCCGGCTTATCTTTGTCGCGTCGAGTCGCGGCAAGAACAACGAAAAGAAAGGATTATCGCTTACCTCTCGTTCCCTGCTAATACCATCAACGGCATCGTCTTCTTCGAAATGCTTGATGCGCTCTTGCAGGAATTTAATGTGCTCGTTTTGATGGTGAATGTACTAGATGACAGATCGCATCAGTCAGCTTTGAGCGTAAATATGCCAGATAATGCAGCGGTCAGGCCAATTAGGAGCGCTTGAATTTTGATATCAAGCTTCTCAAGCGCGAGGGTTGTACATCTCGCTTGAGTGGCTCCGTAGGTTTTTCCCTAATGGCATGCTTTGCCTCGAAGTCAGGTACGCGCCGTGGCTGAGTGCGCAACCCAGCATTTACAGCAGCGGTAAATGAACTCTCAGAGAAGGTTTTTCCGGAATGTGTAGATCCAGCGCAACTGGAAGGGACTCGATGAAATCTACTGACCTCTGCGCGCTTCGCAAGCTTTTCAAGGTACTTCTCAATCAGTTCAGCGACTTCTTTGGCGAGCTCGGGACCAGATTTCTGAGAAGCATCTGCAGAATCACCGTTCTCCTGGGCCATCAATTCTGCCAGCAGCCTCTTCATCTCGTTGGACATTTCCTGATCCTCCGCGTGCATTTCAACTTGCTTTTTGTCGAACAAGCTGCGCAGCTCATCTCGTTCGGCACACACTTCTCGGACCAACTCTTGACTAGCGTCAAGCTCAGCTTCGAGCAGATGTATCCTATGCAGACAATCATCCCATTCAGCACGAAGCTTGGCCACTTCGGCTGAGTTGCTCTCCTTGACTTCGTGAATCATGTCTACTTTCTCCTTGCCGGCAAGTCCAACTGCAGTTTCGTAAGCGGACTGTCGAGACGTTTTGTATTTAGAGTAGATGAACAACTCACTCTCAGCCAGGGCGTCTGTCAGGGCCCTCTTGGTAGTTTCCAGCGAATCTTGAGCGTCGGCAAGCTTTCCAAGTGCTTGCGTGTAGTGGTCGTATAGTTTCCAATACTCGTCACTGAACTTTGCGTGAGTACGTGGTGAGAAAAGAGGTTCAATCACATACCCTTGTGACGAATTGGACTGAGCGAGCCGATGAATATGTGAGAAATTCTCGGAGAATCCTTCAGATTGGGAACCGATCTGGGAGTCGTCGTCAGCATCGCACGCAGCGAACTTTCCTAATTCCTCCTCTAGCCAACTTACAGAGGGCTGTTCAACCTCCTTGCGCAGCTCGTCATTTTCCGATTTACTACTGTCGGTCAGCTCAGCCTCTTCGAATATAGTGGGAAGGACTGACAGTTGCGATTCCTGGATACCTATGCCCTCGAAGTCTTCCTGTAATGTGCCTCGCTTTGGTGTCTCGGTGCCTGGAGTGAGCGATGGACTTCCGGGCGAGCCCTCAAGCTCGCGGATTCGTTCTCTCAGTTCACTAATCAGCGCATCGTCTCTCTCGCGCTGTTCTTCGGCACTACTGAGGCGTTCCGTAAGAGCATGATTGTTGAACTCAAGCTGCTTTTTCAGGTTCTGAATCTCGCTGCATTCCTGCTCGATGCGTGGAAGGACTCTGCGATACTCCTCAAGTTCCACTTCACGCTCCGCTGACCATCTCTGCTGCGAGTCCGCGTCTTTTAATTGCTGCTGGAGGTCTTTAATCTGGTTCTTCAGACTCTGGTTCTCTTTCTCAAAATCCTGACTGGCCTGTAGCTTCTGGCGGTACTTTTCCGCTGCATTGGCTTTTCGCGCAAGCTGATCCCTTTCGGTCTTGAGCTCATCATAGTCGTCTTGTAATTTCTGGAAGCGCTGATTCTTGATATGTAGTGACTCCACTGTCATGCGCAAGCTGTCAATCTCATCCTGCGCTGCGGCGATTCTCTCCTCCTGGGATGCGATCAAATCCTCCTGCTGACGCGTCTTTGACTCTAGTGCCTTTGCACTGACCCCGATGTCGCCTTTCCCGGACTTCAGTGTCACCAAGCGATCCTCTGTTGAAGCAAGACGGCTCTGCAGAGTGTCATTGTTTTCCTGGAGGCGCGCAAGGCGGTTGTGTAGATCTTCCAGAGCTTTCTCCAACTCCTTCTTTTCATGAGTCAAGCGATCGTTCTCCGCAATCACCTTTCCCACTCTTTCTTCGAATTGTAGCTCGAGATCGACCGGAAGGTCCTGTTTCTTGGTGTCTTCGTTGGTTTCGTCCTCAACATCAGTTGAGACCAATTCCCCGTTCGACTCCTCGATTGCGATCTTGAGCCCTTCCTGCGCCTGTAGACTCAAATCCTGGATTTGGTTGACGAATCTCTCTGGGTTTGGCGAACGAATGACGGCGATCAGGAGAAGTTTCAGGAGCTTGTTGGTTTCCTTCACCGAGTTCTTTTCCGCAATAGCTTGCAGATCCGGAGAAGGGTCCAAGCCAGAAGGCAAGTTGCCGGTTTGCATTCGCAGATAACCGGTCAGATGCTTGTGGACATGTTTCAGGTTGGCCAGTTTCGCAACCCAGTGATCGGACGTATTCCGCTCGGGCAATTCGTTGAGAAAGTACTGAGGGTCAATATCCTGCAGAATTTCCCAAAGTATTGTGCCATCGCTTAATTCCTCGGTAGATCGTAGCGTTTTACCGAGAGAGAAACTGTTGATCCATTCTAAAAGGGCCTGAGTGATCGTGTGTTCCGACGCCATGTTGGGAGGGAGGGGATGCGTCGCGGCTTGAGAATCTTAGGAATGTGTAGGAGCTGAATAATGGGAGGGGCGGTGATAACTGTCGGTCGGGTTGCAGCAATAATTTCATCTCTTTAAAAAGCAATGCAGGACTGAGAAACTGCTTAAATAGTTGTTAGATTCGGTTGTTGTCTCTCCTGAGCCTCGCGAGTTCGGGGGAAGTTTCACAGCGGGCTCCACCGGAGTCGAGAGATCGTCTTTATCTATTCTTATGATGTCGCAGAATCAACACAGAATTATTCTGATGGACAAAGGATATTGCAAATAATGTCTTTGTTTCTGTCTCTAAAGTATTTCCTTTCTTTCATGAGAACGATACAGAACGATACAGATGGGAAATAAATCATTATGGATAACAATGCTAGAATACAGTATAGAGAAAAAAAGAGAGCAGATAGGATCAATTCATTATCCATATATTCAAGCGCAGAATCAGTGAGAAGTGTTCCAGAAATCGTTAATCATGAGCAGGTTGGGTTCCCAATCATTCAGAAGGCGATGACTGCCTCATGGCTGATATCAACTGCTGTCGCAATCTTTATCACCATAGATCGAGACCACCTGATCTCCTTCGATAGTTGGCTTATACTTGGTGGATTGTGTCGAAAGACTCTGAATGGCAGCGTCTGGAGCCTCTGCAGAGAATCCCCTGATATGATGTCAGATGCGATTCCTGAAAGTTAGGGAAGGGAGGAGTTACTTGATCAATTCTAAAGATAGAGATATATCAGTACTCTGAATAAATAAAGCATGTTCCAATACCGGAACGGCAGCACTTACGGTACTCATGAGTGATTCTACCACCCTGGATCGGAGAGTACATCAGTAAAGCATGGATATAGAAAGTCAACGACTTCAAAAGCACAACATACGCTTTGCACGATGGATTTCTGCGCGTCCTTGATGACCGAGTCCGGGGTGTCCTGAGGGTAAGTGACCAGAATCGACTTGGCTAGAGCCAGAGGAAGAAATCCGAAGATGAAGGCAGATGATAGTTTCATTGTTATGCAAGTATGGTTCGAAGTGATACAACCACTTTAGAAGTACTATCTTTATAAATCAGTATTCACAGCGGTTTATCTCGAAGATGATAGTAAGGTAGGGATATCCGCCTCATCTCAACGTAGTAGTAGTATGGCACTGCGTCATTGGGAACGGTGACTAAGCCAGACACCAGTCAGAGTCTTGGCGGCCCTCGGTCATTCTTCAATCTTCACTTCACTTCCTCCTCCTCCTCAATAATAATAACACCTCATAATCGTTCAACCTCCTTCTTCCCTTTCCCTTCTGGCTCTTTTCTCTTTTGGGTCTTTTCCAAAGATCTCTCGCAAGTTTTTCTCTTCGATTCTACCTCGAATTCCTCTCTGCCGTTGTGTTGGTCCTTGAGGTGTTGCGTTCTCCGTACTTTGTCCCAAGCGTGGGAAACAGCCTCAGATTCCCTCGCCATCATCTTCGTGCCGTTTGCGTTCCTTTGCTGGTTAACACTCCTAGAAGGGTCAATCGAGCGAGATAATTTACGAGGTAGTTTCTTATAGTGGGCATAGAAGGATAGTCGCGGGTTTCTCTGTGGTTTGAGTTGAGGACTGGCGCCTGCTTCGTCTCGTTGTTATCTCCAAAGTCTCGCCAAGATAGCTAGCAAGCATTTTACAAGTTTCGACTTTTCTTCCATCTCTTGCTCTTTCAGGAGATCACTGTTCTGGAAAAACACAGGAGGAGAGAATAAGAAACCTATCTTCATAAGAAACCCAGTTGAGAACCACAAGAGAAAGAGACGGAACAAAGAGGGAAAAGAACATACTGTGCGAAAGGAACTCAGAAAAAAAAAGAACATCACTACTTAAGAAGAAAAGAAAGAAGAGAAGCAGACAAGAACAAAAACAGAGAAAGACAAAACACAAACAGACAGAAGGAGGGAAAGAAAAACATTCCAATATCCCCGAGTGTTGCTACATTCAATTGACCATTTCCTTTGTTCCCTTCTCCCTCGCCTTCATCCTCTCCTTGCCCACGAACACCGTTATCTCACAGCGTACTAGCCCGTCATGTCGTCTGGGCTCGCCTCTGATGAGGTCGCTGAGGATTACAAGAACTCCCTGGAGGATCTAACCACGAACGACAGGTTCCAGATCAGCAACTTGACCGTCATAGCCAAAGAGAATACGGAACATGCTATGGCCATCTCCCGAGTTTTGGAGAACCACATTCGAACAGTAGGTGCTATCTTTGTTGTCTCACACTTTCATGCATTGCTCCTTGGCTTTTGTATTTCGCCCGGCGCTCAGTTGATTGTAAGTTTGATTGGTTGAACCACTTCTAATCGTGTGCTGTAGACACCGCCAGCTCAGAAGCTTCCAGCCTTGTATGTAGTCGACTCCATTGTGAAGAATGTGGGAACTCCCTACACACTTTTCCTGGGTCGCAATATGTATCAGACTTTCATGAATGCCTACACATTGGTGGACTCGCAGACCCGCAAGAAGCTGGACGAAATGCTCAAGACATGGAAGGAACCTGTTCCCGGGTCACTAGATACAAGACCCGTCTTTCCTCCGGAAATAACACGCAGCATTGAAAGCGCTCTGATCAAGGCGAGAACCGCGGCTCTACAGCAACAACAGGCCAGGAGCCAGCAAGATATACTCAGCCGCGGCCGGGTGGGCACTCCTCCTCATGGCTGGACGAACAACACTACGCTCAACCAGAGTGCGGCTCGGCTCGCGCCTTCCACGAGTCAGAATGGACATGCGCATCAGGTCCGAAATGGCCACACGCAAAGTTATCACGCCGCGGTAAGATCCATGCTAGCATAAAATGATCGTCTTGAATGCCTTGTCATATCTAACGGATAGACAGTTGGACCCTCGGTCTACTCCAACCCCTCAACCTCCGCAGCGCTCGGAAGTGGATCTCGCGGCATTGAATCGCGATATCGAGGCATTGATTGCAGCTGCGCGAAGCGATTTCGCCAATAACCCTCTTGACCCTTCGGTGCAACAGCGTCTCAAAGCTCTATTAGACTTGCAAGGCATCCTCCAGCGTCAAGAGCTCACTCAGGACCAGCTGAAGCTGGTCCGTGACCAGGTCTCTGCACTCACTCCAAAGTCTGCTGTTTCAGTTCCCCAAAGCGTTCCGCCAACCATTCCAGTTATACCAACACCAAGCATGGCCACTCCTCCGACTCAGACCCTCTCACAGCCTCTTCAGCAGCTCCTCAACCCGGGAACACTAGCTGAGCTTATCAAAGCAACTGCTGCACGCCAGCAACCCACACCACCACCTCAAGTCCACAGTATTCTACCGCAGATGCCAATACCTAGCAACACACCACAACCGGCTGCCATGCCGGCGACCGAGAACCCATTAATTGCAGCTCTACGAGCCCGCGGCCTCTTGCCTCCCGCTTCCGCACCTCCTGCCCCTTCCACTGCTCTACCGTCCAATCTTGCCTCTGCCTTTCCGTTCATTGTACCTGGTCAGGTGCGATTTACGACTCCAGTGCCTACTATGCCTCAGGCTCCTAATTCCTCGAGTGTTACTATCAACGTGCAAATGAACACGGCATCCATTAAAATGTAAGTTTGCACTTGTAATGTCCGCTGCTGTTTCATAACCTAATGGGATGCAGACCCCGAGATGCACTAATAGCCAGCCTTTACGAAGCGAGACCTAACCGATGTGGGACATGTGGCCGTCGATTCTTTGCAACAGAGGAAGGGAAAGAAAAGAAGGCTCGCCATTTGGACTGGCACTTTCGGACCAACCAGCGGATGGCGGACGCTGCCAAGCGAGCGCAAAACCGCAGCTGGTACGTTGACGAGCGGGTGAGTGGACTTCTCTTTCTGCAGAATTTATATCCTAAAGATTTTCCTAACATCTGGGCAGGATTGGATAAAATCCCGCGAGGTTGGAGACGACGAGGATCCTGCAGAGGCAGAAGCTACAACTGCCGGTGGTGCAGGTACTGAGGCTGATTCAACGAAGAAAGGGCCGCCCAAGCAATGGATCCGGGCTCCCAATGATGCTACATTGCGCAACACGCCCTGTCCTATCTGTCAAGAGAAGTTTGAGTCGACATGGTCGGAGGAAGTCCAAGACTGGATATGGGAGGATGCCGTCAAGGTGGGGAACCGGGTTTACCACGCGAGCTGCTATGCGGAAGTAACAAAGGACGGGACAACTCCGGCTGCAGGTCGGGGTACGCCTTCGGCACGGACTGGAACTCCGGATTCCGTGTTGGGCAAGAGAAAGGCAGAGGTATGTTCGATCCACGACAGCAGACAGTTTGCAGGGATCAAACTAATCCACCGTACAGGGCACTGACTCTCCCGGGTCAAATGTTCGAGTCAAGACGGAGCCTGTGTGAAAGTGGTACTTCTTCTTTTGCGGACAATTTCGATACCCCGACCCTGCTTTCTGCGTTGGAGTTGACATTATTGTACACTTTGGTGGTTGCATTTAGCCGGCGGCTGTACTGCATCAAGACCCCGCACTATTTTGAGATGGGGGGCATTTTTGACTATCTACGGGCGTTGCCGTACATGTATCCAGACAACCTATTCTTATAGAACCTTCTATAAACCAGTAGCTAAACCAAGAAAGGCAGCTGAATCTTGTACCACATAGTTTACCTTTCCCTTGTAATCCTGGATGAGGAAGCTGGATAATGAACCCCGTTGCAAGTGCCCCCCGCTCGGCGCTGCTCCGGGGAAGGCTCTCGATGATTATTGATAATCATAGTTGAGTGTCATTATAAATACAATACCTGTTCCCGAGTCTCTTATCTTAGTTTGACTCCATCCTTCTCTACTGTATAGTTCCACTGCCTGTTGTTCATTATCCGACGTCACCATGGCTCCGTACAACATCCGGTGGGGTATTATGGGTATGTTTTCCATCCTCCCGTTGTACACGCCCAAGAGGCATTCTAAGCTGACAAGTTTTCAAATGAAATATAGCCACTGGCTGGATTGCAGATAGTATGTGTCCACTATTTCCCTCAGTCAATCGAGACAAACATAACAGCTAATGCAATTACTTGACGCATAGTCTTCGTAAGAGACCTTCTGCGCGACCCGAAGCTCCGAGACGCATCTGACGTCTCTCACACTGTCGTTGCCGTTGCCTCCTCTTCGTCCAAGGGCCGGGCAGAGAAGTTCATTGCTGATACGGGCATCCCGTCACCTTGTGCTGCGTACGGCTCGTATGAAGAGCTGGTGGCCGATGCTAACGTGGACGTGGTGTATGTCGCGACGCCGCACTCGCACCATTTCCAGAATGTGATGCTTGCGCTGGAAGCAGGCAAGAATGTGCTCTGTGAGAAGGCTTTCACCGTCAATGCGGCGCAGGCGAAGATCCTGTGCGAGACGGCGAAGAAGAAGAACCTTTTCCTGATGGAGGCCGTGTGGACCCGGTACTTCCCTCTCAGTGTGCAGGTCCGAGACCTTATCAAGCAGGGAGCCATTGGCGAAGTCCTCCGGGTGGTTGCCGACAACAGCTTCGGGGAAGATGTCGAGGAGACATGGGGCACTCAGCATCGGATGGTGAACAAGGACCTCGCTGGTGGCTGCTTGCTGGATCGTAAGTTCCCGCTTCCTTTTTGATGCCGACTCCCGTTTGGCACGGTCCTAATGATGCGTTCGCTGCAGTGGGCATCTACTCTTTGACCTGGGTCTTCCAGACCATGTACCACACTCTCCCCCGGGAGCAGCGCAAAGCTCCTTCGGCCATCTCCGCGCACATGTCTCTCTACCACCTGACGGGTGCTGACGAGGCCACCACGATCCTGCTTACATTCCCGACGACCACCCCAACTAACAATGCCCAACCCGGTCAATCGCAGGCTGTCGCCTTGACCCATCTGCGGATCGCGACCGATCCAGATGAGCAGGGCGCCGCTGGTCCCTCGATCCGCATCCAAGGGACAAAGGGCGAGATTCAGGTCTTTGGGCCTGCCTTCCGGCCCGAGCGATACCGTCTAATCCCCAAAAAGGGACTTGGCGAGATCAAGGAGGTGCAGTGCCCGTTCCCGGCGGATGGGAAGGGCATGTACTGGGAGGCCGACGAGGTGGCGCGGTGCTTGCGCGATGGAAAGCTCGAGAGCGACGGGCTGCCTTGGGAAGAGAGCATTGTCATTATGGAGGTCATGGACGAGGTTAGACGGCAGGGTGGGTTGACCTACCCGGAAAAGATCGAGACCACCGTTTACCCTACCCAACTGTAAAGTTTGCGGAAATCTATATATACTTGGCTCTGCGGCCGTACATTGAGTTATTTGGCATCGGGCTGAACATAGTGAATTCTGGTTACCAAAGGAAAGATACTATACATAGCGCTCTAATTCCACGGAAGGTATCTTTATGTACGGACGCCAAAAGGACTCTCCAGTCCACCAAGAGGCAGATGCGCACATCTTGCAGATTACATGGAATCATCTCAGTACTTTTCCTTCGCACATGCCACTCCTCCCCTTCCCGGCAGGGGATGTTACGGGGGCTGTATGACGCACACTCATGGACCCATATGGCACTTTCCAGATGACTTTTTTAGATTTACTTCTGGAAAACACCGAGCAAGCTCTTCCACACCTGGCCGGGCTCCTGGCTGGCGTCAATGCCTCGCCAGATACCGGTCTTCTTGTAGTATTCGACGACAGGGGCTGTCTGGGCGTGGTAAGTTGCAAGACGCTTCTTCAGCGTGTCGGCGTTATCGTCGGAACGTTGAATCAGGGGCTCGCCGGTGATATCATCCTTCATATCGTCCTTGGGAGGGTTGAAGATCTTGTGGTACGACCGTCCAGAGGCTGGGTGGATAAGACGTCCAGTAATTCTGGCGACCAGGAGGGCATCGTCGATCTGCAGCTCAATAGCATGCTGGAGCTTCTGCTTACGAGCCTCGAGCATGTCATCCAGACGCTCGGCCTGAGCAACCGTACGAGGGAAGCCATCCAGAATGAAACTAGAAACATTGGACGGTCAGTCACTTTTCCCTTTTCAACCTGAATGAACTTCAATAAGGCACGGGTGGACGAACCCGTTCTTGCACTCGGTGTTTGTGTCGAGCTCATTCTTGATCATGTTGACCATGATCTCATCGCTGACAAGACCACCTTGGTCCATGATCTTCTTGGCCTCCTTTCCGAGGTCGGTCTTCTTGGCGACCTGGGACCGCAGCATATCACCGGTAGCCTTTTGAGGTTGGACACGGAACGTCAGAGGCGCACGTTTCTCAATTACTTGCAATTCAATAACGTACCAGGTGGCACACGCAGTACTTCTCCTTAAGCCGAGGGGCCTGAGTACCCTTGCCTACAATCCGATCAGAACTATGACGCCATTATAGCAATCGGCAACCCGTGTAGGGAAACCGGAAAATCCATACCAGCACCGGGAGGTCCCATAAGGACGATGCGCATCTGTTCGGCGACAGACTTAGGCTTGGATTCACCGCCGAGACGGCCCTCCAACTCCTGCACACGAGTCTCAAGCTTCTCGATCATGTCCTTCAGACCGTGGACGACCTCTTCTGTGATGGGAGCCATTGCGATTACAGACGGCGAGAGAATTGAAGTATGACGCTATCGAAAGCTCTCCAGAGGGGAACAGAAACAGGAAAGGGAAGAAGGGAAAGGAGGGGGGGAGGGGAAAGGAATTAAGGTGCCTGGCAGAGAATCGTGCTCAGTAACGGGGAAACGGAAAGGAAGGGAGGATCGGAGAACTAAATCTTGGAGGTGGAAAAGAGATCTAAACCGGAGCATCCTCCCGCGCGTCCGAGATTCGGGGTTAACATGTCCAGGACAACGCTCAAGCACGTAAGAGTAGTAACCGAATCAGGAAAACATTTGAACACATGTGATCAATTCATCATGACTTTCAATCCTCCAAATGAGGCTTGATACGTCCGTAGTGTCTCCCAAATGATTGGAGGTGCAAGAAGTTCCTATTACTTAGCTGGCCTCAGGCAATAAGGCTGTCGATGTGGCTGGTGCACTGGCAACCAAGCACAAGCCACAAGACTGCAACAAGCTCGCGTGGCTCAGCAGCGGAGGAGCTCCAGGGCAGAACAACAGCAGCTCCATCTTTCGCTCCGTCATCACATAACCTTCCTCATCCTCATCCTCATTATCAAGCCACTAATCGACTTCTCTATCTCCGTCGCTCCCGCAATTACTCACCGTCTTCCGTGTAATCGGTATCAGCACCTGCGATCAATTCAGGGCCTTCCAGTACCCTCCTTTCTGCCTCTGTGCTCTGATCCGGATCCACCATGCCTGCCACCACGGCGGAGACACTCTCCCTCGTCACGCGCACCGTCACGGTCGCTCCCTTAGTCCTTCTTTCAGTCGCAGATCATTATGGACGGTCAGCCAAGGGAACTCGGAAGCGTGTTGTTGGTGTACTTCTCGGAGAGAATTCGGGTCAGACTGTTCGAGTATCCAACAGCTTTGCAGGTGCGTCGTCTCCAAATCAGCTTGGTTATGTTGCTTGGTAGGTGGACGGCGGTACTGATGTCTCTGTCTTGTAGTTCCGTTTGAGGAAGATGAGAAGGATCCTTCCGTTTGGTTCTTAGATCACAACTTCGTTGAGTCCATGAGAGACATGTTCAAGAAAATCAACGCCCGTGAGAAACTTGTCGGATGGTATCACTCGGGTCCCAAATTACGAGCCTCTGATCTTGAGATCAACGAACTTTTCAAACGATACACACCGAACCCCTTACTGGTCATTGTCGACGTCCAACCAAAGGAAGTCGGCGTTCCCACAGATGCCTATTTTGCTGTTGACGAGATCAAAGACGTAGGTTGATCCCGTGCGATGCTCTTGTGAGCTGTTCCATCCTTATTCAACTAACCGTTCGCTCTCTCTACATAGGATGGCACAACAACGTCCAGAACATTTGTCCATACCCCTTCCGTGATCGAGGCCGAGGAGGCTGAGGAAATCGGCGTTGAGCACCTGCTTCGAGACATCAGGGACGTTGCCGTTGGAACTCTTTCAACACGCATAACATCGCAGCTTCAGTCGCTGCAGGGCTTGCACTTGCGCCTGCGTGATATTGGCCAATATCTCCAGAAGGTCCTCGATCACGAGCTGCCGGTCAATCACGCTATTCTGGGCAATCTTCAGGATGTTTTCAACCTTCTCCCCAACTTATCTACTCCTTCGACGACGTCGCGTCTGAGTGGGTCGGAGCCACCGATGGAGAACAGTGAACTAGCACGTGCAATGAGCATAAAGACCAACGATCAATTGATGGCCATCTACATCAGCAGCTTGATTCGTGCTATCACCGCCTTCCATGATTTGATTGAAAACAAGATCCAGAACCGGCAACAACAAGAAGAGAACGAATCGAAGAAGGAGCAAGAAGCAAATGCTGCCAAAGGTGACAAGGAGGCGAAGAAGGCGAATGGCGTGAACGGCGAGCAAAAGGAGGATCAGGAGAAGTCCAAGAAGAAGAGCTAGAAGTGTCATTCAACAATGGCACAACTGACATGAAAATTAGGACAATTCAATTTATGCATGGAAGTGTATATTACGATAATCTGAGAATCGACCTCGTCCCGTGGGAAGCGAGGTCGAGAAGTTTTGGGAATAGTGACAAGCCGTCGGACGTTGGGCTGTAGACAAGCCGGCAATTTCTTAGTGGATACTCCCATTAGATTCATTCCTTCGGAAGTATCTATGATACTGCGCGTGAAAGCGCGGTGTCCCTAGTTGCATCGCGGTCTGTTCCAAGGCTCGAGGCTCTCCCTGCTGTGTCTGGCATTCCGGCCGAATGAACGCCCATTTCCTGGCAAACGGATAGACAAGCACCACTGAAGACTTTGCTGGAATGGTCTGAATACCTCTTGGGGAGGAAGTAAATTCTCGTATCATGGTACCGTAACGCCTTCCAAGACAGAAGCGTAGCGATATCTGGGATCAATGCCTGTGTGGTTGCGAGAATCATCCACCCCAACCCGCACACCACGCCGCCAATTCATCATAAGTCAGAAAGACAGGGCCAGCTTGATCACGGCTGCCGCTACTGAAGATTCCAGGACAGCGCACCATCAGCAAGCAAGCGAGGAGATGTTTACAGACGGGCGGTGCCAGTCGGCTGGCTCCACGGGTCAACGAGCCGCCAAAAACATAGCGGCAAGTGAGATCATCGCCGACGGTAGTCTGTTCAGTCGCTGTCTCGTCTTCGTCTTGTCCATCAAACTGAGACGAGTGGTCCGGTCCCGGATCGCGGAAGGCATTGAGCGTAAAGGTGGGACATGTGCAGTTCCAGGCGTGCAGGCGAACTTCGTAGCCCTTTTGCTCTACGCGTGTCCGGGGAGCCCGGGATGGAGAGGTCGGCACAGCCGCAGACGTGGATATGACATAGAACATGTCTTCTTGCGGGCTTTCTGTGTTGCTGGGGTCGGTTTCTTCGGGCTGTGAGCGTGCAGATGCTTGCCCGGCGTGGTCATTCCGCGTGAATCGTCTGACCAGTCCCCGGTCCAGGATATCTAGGGCCAAGAGGAGCTCATTTGGGAAAAAACAGTGTAGTGTCAGCATAACTGACTTGACTTGAGATAATTGAGGTTCCGGGAGGGAAGAGAAAGATGACTGGCTTGTGGAAGTGTGTCGTTGAGGACGCATGGTGGGATGGTCAATTGCATCGTTGGGATCCTCGGACTCGGGTCTACATGATGCGAGTCGTGAAATCAGTCGGTCAATGAAATGGGTACTTGAAGGTAGGCTTCTGTGGTCATCTTCCAGCTCTGAGTCCATGGAAGTACGTATGCTTGATTAATACCCTCAGCTTGTCCAGACAGACTGATGAAAAGGCTCGGGTGTCATCGATAAAGTCCCCAGTCCCCACTTACCATAAGAACAATTCATGACTTTCTCGCTTTTTTACAGGGACAAGTTCATTTTGAAACAAGTCAACGAGTTATAAATAAGCATTGTCTATCATGCATAAATACATGCGGAATATCAGTTACATCTTACACAATGAACAAAAGGACCGCAACCATTGCACAGGAGAAAATGTCAACAGCTCCCACCCATGTATACTTACTCTGCGTATTATACCAAGTCGATGTGGCTTTGCACTCTTCATTTTTCGGCTTTACCGCGTAGTCTCGCCGATTTACGGGTTCCTTTTCGCGGACTGGAGACTTTCTTTGTGACACCTTTCGGCTTGGCTGCTTTGATGGACGCTGTGTCCGTTGCTTTCTCGGTACCGGCGCTGGAGTCTTTGGCGTCTGCAGTCTTTGAAGCCGCTCTCTTTGGCTTCTGCACTCTCCGTGGTTTGAGCGACATGGTCACTTGTCCCTCGAGGACCTCGCCGGTTTCTTCTGAAGTGAACGTCAGCTGCAGCGTAGCACGCTGCGTTCTTGCTTTGTCCTTCAGTGCCACAAGGGCACCTTTATCTGGGTCCAGAACCAGCTGCTGGTTGATCGTCCATTGGATGGGTCTCCCTTGCAGCTCAATGGTCGCTTTCATTTGTACACCTCCCTTGACAGAGCCTTTTCCTGAGTTTGATGCTTTTGATGAGTCGGCAATGGGATTGCCTGAAGGGGCCGAGCTCTGACCAGTGCTTGAAGCTTTGGGACTGGAGGGCGCCACAGCGGCCGATGAATCTGTGTTGGAGTCAGCTGAATTGCTCTGGGATTCCACTCGCCGATACGCAAGTATGTAAGCATTCTTCTTTCCACCATCTGTCATGCTCTCATCCAGTGTCTGAGTCGGTGGTGTCACGTGTTTGTCGTTGGTCATCACCCATTGACCAGAGGGACCCTTGACGGCCGCAGTATAGTGCCCGTTTGCAATGGTGGCGCCGATATGAAAGATGACAGCATAGAGCTCGTAACCGATCTTGCCTTGTCCCTTGAGACTGTCATCTAGAATAGAATCTGGAATGACTAACTCTTCCCGAACTTCGATCTCGTCCTGCAGTTTCCTTGACCCATTGAATCGATTAACCTGAACGAAAAGAATGTCCGAAGGAAGTAGTATCCGACACTGAATCTCGTGAGGAATCTCTTTGGTGGCGCATGTCTTGCAATCCGAAAGAGTCTCCGACTTCATGCCACTAATGATGGCGTCCTCTATGGAAGCAGCTGGAAGATCTGCTCTGAGGAACCGTACATTATCTGGACGCTGTGAGTCTTTCCGCTTGCATGTCTTGCAAACGCGGCACTCGCTTACCGCGGCGGTCATCAAACCCACGAGCCGGTCACTGCTTTGTTTTGTCAGCTTCATGATAATCATGTTCTTTGGGTGGGGAGAGCGCGCGACTTACTAGGATTGGCTTGTTTGATCGTCGACGAGCGAAATGATGTTCTCCAGCATCTCGAATGCGTCATGCTGCGTGCCCACGGTTGTTTGCCAGCGGAGAAGGCCGTACCTTTCATTCTGAAGTTCTGTCCACAAGCTCTCGAGGGCCTGCTCCGGTCCATTGGGATATGTCCAGTAGGCAACAATCACGCCGTACAATCTTCGAACCACCTCCGGGATTGAATCACTCGGGGTCTGCCCCCGGTAGGTGTCGCACCAGCGTAGAAACTCTGGAGTGTGGAGAAACAGCGTGAGAGCTGCATTCCGGTAGCAGAGATTAAGTCCCGGGGGGTTGTTAAAGCCTCTTGTGGACTCGCTTGGGTTCAGGGAGACGTGCTTCCAGGCAGCGCATACAGCGCCTTGCTGCTGAGAGTTGTGTTAAATCACTTCTCCATAAGATCAGGTACGTTAGGAAGGACTTACAGGAAGAGACGCTGCAGGGAACGTGGGCTGGTTCGCCATTTGTGCGCACCGGTCCGACGGGCAATATATACTTGCTGCTGCAGGTGCTGAATATGCCGCCCTAGATAGGAGGGAAGGTATATGATGAACCTGATGAGACAAGTATGTTCCACTTGTTGCAGTAATATGAATCGTATCAATCCAGAGCAGTCAGACTCGGGTCTTGGATGGCATTCTCAACAGGAATAGTCCTGAAGATTTATGCTTGTCATGACAGCCATTGCTACTTGACTGCTTGCTTTGCTCCGTAGGCTGTTCTTTGTCATGATTGTATATCAAAGCCATGTTGAATGAACACTGAAAATAGAACCTGGGATGCTGTTCATTGTAGCCTTGCGAAGGTACAATATAGGAGGTATCCGACACAAGTTCAGAATTGTCGGATGTTTGGCTTACTTTCAAGATATATCTTCTTTGTTGAATTTGCGCTGGAGGCACCTCCAGAGAATGTCTCCAGAGGCTCAGCATTGTAAGTTATAAGCATGGTTTCTTTGAGATGATGCCTTAGGATGTGGTAGAAATTGCACTTCAGATGATGCAAACAATCAATGAATAACTGATCATAGTCTTTGTCTCAGATAAAAGCAGCATCCATGACATTTCTGTAGGGACTAAGTCTGAAACAAGAATATTCAGTCAGACAATGGACCTTTCTTTTTCGTGCTCTTATCCCCTTTGTTAATGACAACGCTATCCTTCTCTTTCATGCATCCGTTTTTATTCAACATCATGGAAGTCTCAAAGCAGCATAGGAAACTTTGATAAAAGATAGTCCAGATATGTCAGTCAATAAAGGAAATTCAGAAGATCTGGATCAACAATCACAAAATTAGGTACATGTGACATAGTTTCGCTTCGAGGCAAGCATCATCTCTGTCTTTGTTCTGATATGCCTGTTTGTATCTCTAGAGAGGTGCCTACTGAGTGCGGCATGAGTGGCAACGAGTATACGTCGATCAAACTAAGACCTACAGCAGGTGGTTCTGGTCAGAGTACCCAACGATATCCTGGCCGTTTGAAGTCCAGATGCCATGGACCTGTCAAAGCTGAAGCAATGATATTACAGACACGGGGCGTCGTGTGCAAGTGAAACAGTAGAGTTATGAACATTGTAAGAGAAAGACGCATCAGTGTTCCCACATTATCATGATATGGTTGATATGTTTGAATGCTTTTGATGGATCCTTCTATTTGCATCGTTAGCATCATGGTTAGGTACAACTATGGAATCTCGTGGCCCATTCGATCCAAACTGTGCCTATGAATCCCTGTAATTCATTGGGCCGGCTGCCAACTGCAGCCATCAGTCATAACCCTCTCAAGCTTCAAGCAGTATGATGAACATCTTCTACTAAAGCCATAACACATAGAGGCTTAAGTACATCTCAACCAGTACCTATAAGTCCTATATGCCGCTCCTTCGAGGAGATTGACAATCCAGACCCGATAATTTCTTGAACCAGACCCAGAACATCTTCTTTTGCGGAGTCCAGAGCTCATGAACTGGTTCCTATTATGGCCCAAAGACTTTGTCCCGCTTGTTCGCCACGTCTATAGCATGGTCAGGTCAGTAGTATTACTTGGTTCGCACTGGAGCGGCAATGCCGTGGGCTCCGGCCATGAGCATGGGTCATAAACTCATATTGAAGTAATTTCGTGTATTTCCCCACATCTCTGAGATTTGCGTTTCAGCTTGTCAGATATGGAGCCAACTACGACCCAGATACCAAGCCTAGAACCCTCGTCAGTAGACGCCGAACAACCAGGGCTCATGCCCAACCGTCCAACTTCACTTTTCGCCGCTGGCATCTGATCGCCTGGACTGGGATGGGTTTGGTCTGGTTGGTTCTGAGCTTCTGGGACGCTGGATTCGCAGTACAACCATACGACTCTTCAACTCGCCGAGTGGAGAAGGTCTTGTAGTAGATGAGTCACTGGGCAGAGCGCAGGCTGCTGCCAGAACACAGTTGTTGATGAAAGTTGGCACCCTGTCATCAAGTGATTTGCATTAATATTGACGCAAACTTAGCTTAAACTATGACTGAGCTCTGATGTCAGGGTAATAAACTCTAACATTCACGATGAAGGGAGGCAGTGGTCAATTGACCTTGAAGTCAGACATTGATCTACAGCGTAACAGCAGAACTAGGTAAGTAGCTCTTGGGAAGAATAATCCGGGCTCTTGACAATTTCATAACTGGTAGTCAGCAAAACATACAGTAGTTAAGTGTGTTGCCATCATGAACATCCAAAGCACTACAGAAAGGCTGAGCCCCACGAGAAGACTTCGAGTTGATGACTTCCACCATGGATTTCTATCTTCTCTTCAATCTATCTTTGGAAGGTGACAGCTGGGTTCTTTTCCCGGTACAAAGCATCGCCCAGCCACGGCCACCACGAACCCACAGTAACCAGCACTACCGACTCCACTACAGCAAACCAGAAACCAATCCCAGATCCACCCTGGACGTTTGACCACCAAACAGTCGTCAACTACTATCCCGTACGGTACGAGTAATGTCGACTTTTCCGCGGTTTTCTACCACAGCCACACTTTGCTTTACCACTGGATGACATGTCTGTAGTACTAGGTATGTGAGTACATAATACTCGCTCGGTATTGGTGATTCATGGTTGAACTGTTGTCTCTGTTTTGAAGCGCTCTTCTCAAGGACTCCTCGCTTATTTTTAGCCGCAATGATCCACAGGACCACAGCAAACAGCATACACTGTAGATAGATAGATAGTCAGGAGAATATCGGGATCTGATTGTCGCTGACTCGCTTGGTTGGCTTACAAAGTAGATCGTCCACGGGTCCTTCAGATTCGTCATAAGATATTTGTGATACATAAATTTCCATCAACAAACGAAACACATAGATGATTACCTTAATTTCCGTTTAGCGAAATGAAGGGAAATGAATAGGTGTCTCTGCTTGATGTCACGGACGATTTTAATTTTAAATTACTTGCCTCGAACCGTGGCGTGGAGTGGGGGAAAACGACTGACCCTGTCGGACATTTTCTTTTCGACGATCATTGCGTACTGCGTCCTTACCAGGAATAGATAGTCTGTGGCCTAGCCTGGACCTAGTGTACTGCGCGTTGCGGTCACCCCACCCGTTCAGCAAATAGCCGGCTCCGACAGCAGTAAGGGATCCACAAGTACAGCTCAACGTCAAACAAGTCTCAGTTAATCATTGACATTTGAGCATCAATATCCAATCCAACAACAACTGCCTCTGATCAATCCAGTCACTGAAAGTTTGCTCTCCTGCACTGTACCTTTAGAATATGCTCAGTCCAATGCTACTGGCCGATAGAAAATGTGTACATTGGGCTCTCATTTCAAAAGGTGTAGAGAGGTATCTATCCTGAATTGTTTACGCCAACGGCCTGCCACAGACGTCACTGGCACTAATTCTATGATCGAATAATGGCACACTCTTGAGCCCACTGTCTATCTACACAAGACACATTCCCCAATGACTTAGACCCAACCACGCAATGTGGACTCTGAGACTGGGGCGGTGCAGCCCCGGACTACCCTGGCGTCCTGTCAACGTTGGATGCAATTTTAGGTTGGTTTGTCCGCATCAAAGCTTTCGACAGATGTTCATGTTGCACTCAGATCTGCAAGTGCAGAGACCAGAGAGCCACACTTTGACATGGTCATGGTTAGATCTCCTCGCAGAGGGAGTATACACAACTGCACATATTATCATCACAAAGGACAGCTGATCATCCTTCATCGTATCTACGGGGTGCCTTACCCTCAAACTCAGCCCTCTCGCTACTTATATACCAAGACCCTCAGAAAGTTCTACTTATTGAGGCAGGGAAACACCGACTGAACATGGGTAGGTGAGTAGATTGGTAAGTTGCACCCCACCGCCACTTGATGTCCTCACTTAAAATCAAGCAGTGTCGTATAATTCCAATGCATCGATATGGCTGTGCAACAGGAATTGATAGACCTTGGAAGAGCATTAACCGTATGTGTCTGACGTACGAAATAGTGCTTGTCAACTCAGCCGGATGGGCAACGACCGAATGCAATATATCTTCTCAGTCAAGTCGATTGTCGACTGGAGTCGGTGATAGATAATTATTGACCTCAGACCTCTTCCTACAGCGTGGCAACTTGGCTCCCAATTCAAGCCTCACACTTTCCGAGAGTAGGCCGGCGGCATCCCTCATGCCACTGAATAATAATGCAATACCTTTTTACTCAAGGACATGAAGGGACCAACCCCGAGCATCTGAGAGGTTTGATTGGCTGGCTTGACACTTTGTGGCGTCCACCGCCTCAGTCGGAACAGTAAATTAAGGCAAGCCACCGTTGGCCCCACTGGTCCCTATCATTTGAAGCGAGGAGAGATAGCTCTCAAACGAAAGTTCAGCAATCAGTACGACTGTGATTTTGACGAGCCTTTCCTGTGATTTTGCACAAGTTTAAAGAGCTGTAGAAGTCTCCATACTCTGTAATAGGATGTTAAAACT
Organism: Aspergillus quadricinctus; assembly: GCA_022814375.1. Classification (NCBI taxonomy): domain Eukaryota; kingdom Fungi; phylum Ascomycota; class Eurotiomycetes; order Eurotiales; family Aspergillaceae; genus Aspergillus; species Aspergillus quadricinctus. The sequence goes on along the minus strand of JAKLNT010000014.1, from coordinate 60,025 downwards.
GCACTAATAGTCTGACGCCTAATATCACCATTACTTCAGGGCACAAATAATGTGAAATCGGTGCCGCCATCCTCCTCGAGATTCAGATTGATAGAGCTACGGGGGTAGTAGAGTTCATAATGTCTGGACACTGACAGAATCTAGATTCGGGTCTTGCTACATAGCTGTGGTTCTGGTGCGACAGATCAACAAGCCCTAATTTCGCAATCGATCATCAGAACCATCAGATCGCGAGCGATACGTATGAGTAGTTGACACCTGAGCATGGCTGAAGGGCTTCGTCCACCAAGGAGGGGTATCTGTCGAAGAAGTACTCTGTAATTGGATCTGATTGTAGATGACTGAAACGAACCAAGGACGCTCTCCAGAGGGGTGATTCGGGCGCTATTGTAAATGAAGTACCTTCTACCTACTAAATACTATTTTCAAGGTTAAGGGTGAGTCTAGAACCCATCCCTGATCATTCAAGTATTTGGTTCAAGGATGCTCGGGAACTCAGGCCATGTACGACAAGCTGGTTCAGGAGAGAACCCATGTGTACACACAAGTGATACGTCAATACATACACGTAGAGGTGCTGGGCCCCTTACGGAGCTCAAAGTCGCGGTAAGTTGACGACTCATATTAAGAATAACAGTGGTGACTAGTTAGAATGACAAAGCAATCATTAGATATGCACAAATATATTGTTATTATTGCGTGGCCACTGGCCAGAACAATTCTATGTTTTCAGCTCCTTCGTCGATACTTGCCTGTACAGGAAAGGGAGTTCGTCTCCGCCGTTAGGCTAACTGCTTGGAGTTGGAGATCCATCGCAGGGGCTCGGGTCCGGCTTACTAGAAATAAATAATCAGAGAACGGTTGGAAGCCGTTGAGTTTCGAATTTGATCGTCTACTTCTATCTTCTCAATATTAATTGTTGACTGCTGCAGAAGTAGTTAATGCTCTCAAGATTTCTCCGTGTTGTCTTAGCATCAACTAAGATATCTCAATGTCACACGCTGAATTAGTTGTATTCATTGCCCTCAGTCTGCGACTTTTTTCGTATTATTTGACTATCTGCAAGACTCATTATCGAGCATAAACAGCTTGTTCGTCACTGATGCATGATTGTCTGAACTACCACTGTAGTAAATCAGCTAGTTCGTCAAGACTCGAAGAATAAGATATTGGGTGGTAACAAGCAGGGATGATGAGGTATGTAGCAAAGCTAGAGTAAGATACCTTGGAGACATGCAAAGGGAAGATAGAAAGAACGACAGATAAGTCCATTCAAAAATTAAGGGCAATCACTTAGGTACCTTAGCGTTCTGGTTCCCATACGGGGTTCCCGGTATGTAGTTCAGGCCTAAGTACAGAAAGGGCTTAGACTCGCTTCTTTTACCTTAGGTTGCCTCTGGGCCCTCTATCTAGTGCCCCTCTTATTTCCCCTCGTTTTATCTTTGTCATGAATAATCTCATCTTCAGATCCTCCCCATCGAGTTTTATGTGCAGAAAGTGAACTCTATTGTCCTCCAGTTGATGGTAGGATTATCAAGAAATAAGCATCAACGACATTCTAAGATGCGAGCTCGAATCGATGGAGCACGGGGTTACGTAGCCCTTCAGAGTCTCGTCAATTCTCCCGTCTCACGCAGACGGGAGATAACTTGGTCGTTTTATTCCTCGAGCTGACTGTTGACCGCTGTAATCTCTTCCTCTTTTCGCGAAGATGCTACGGAGTAGACATTCATCAAATGATCAGATCCAGTCTTCCAAACCAAGAACACGGGCTCGAACGTTCTGAGAGGTTTGACCGCCAGAGAAGGCTTTGATTAAAGTATCTAGTACCCGGGGAGTGGAACCCATTATGGCTACTACTCGAAGCACTGTTACCTTTAGTGTTAGAGACTGGATACCAAGTAATGATAATCCGAGAAAAAAATGAAACCCTCTACCTACCCAAACCGTCCACGAATTGCTTCTTAGAATGAAAGGTGCTCCTGGAGGATGGCGAGAGAAAACACTCTGGTACCTTAGTATGCTGAGGTATAGGACCTAAAACCTACCTGAGGTACCCGAATAGACCGCATGTTGCGCTGTAATTAGGTATACATCAATCTTACCACCGTTGGTAAACATAGGTAATAAACGATAAGAATAATAATAATAATAACAACCTTGCACTAACGGTAAATAATAATAAAAATAAAACCCATAATAATAATAATAATATTAAAATCATCCGGTAGACGAACGACAACGGGGCCTGCTCGAACCCACCTCACCACTGAAACCTGTTAATCGCCTCCGTAGTCTCGTAATCTGGTACTTGTAGGTCATAGGTCTACTACTTACCTTGGACTCTTGTCGTAGTAAGGTAGTCGTAGTAGCTGGCTTAGTTAAATTACTACTATAGCTGCAAAAGCCTCTAATTTGCTGTCTGCCAACTGCTGGATCAGCTGTCAACGACGATGATCTCTTCCTATGCATCTCAAGCTGTTTCATCTTCCATTTGAATCTCCCTCCTTTTCTTTTGACCTTTGTCTTTTCTTCCTCTTCTTCTTTCTCTCTTCCTCGTGATCACGTATTTCCCTTCTTATCTTCTCGTTGACATTATCTCGTGTCGAGTCTTCTCTATTCTTATACTATCCTACCTAGACCCTCTTCATCGACGAGGGCTCTCATCTCATACTATACTCGAGTCGTCACATAAAGACTCATTCTAGCATTGATTCATTGAGATTCCATTCTTTCGGCTGTTAGGAGGTCTTACTAGGTTACTACTCCTCCGAATTTTCATCTTGACGTCCAGTGTTTTGATATTGTCGTTATCTTCGTCTTGTCAACTTTGCGCTATTTGGTGGTTTACTTTGCAAACGTCACACGGCTAAACTGTGCCATCTACCCATCTTTGCTAGAACTTTGGAGCTATCGAGGCAAGGAAGTTTGCAAGGTCTGCTTGTCTGTCTCAACTTGTCTTTGTTTCGGGAGGAATTCTGCTTCGTCACTCGCCTTTTTATATCATCCTTGACTATCGGTCCTTCTTGCTCTTTCTGGGTGTACCGATCGACAGCACATCGCAGGTAACCTTATCCGGCCTGTCAGACAGGTGATCAAGGGAATCTTTTCCTCGATTGCATATGCATTCTTCTGGCTCAAAGCCCACAATCATTGCAGGCTGAGTCTCTCCATTGCGAGTCGCGCATATGATTGCGTTACAAAACCAGGCTTTCTACCCTCCTGCCAAAGTGGATATCTCACTACTTTTGAAGCCCCAAGATGAGGAGGAAGCCGCCTCGGTGACCACTACGTCTGCCTTCCCTTCGAGGACCCTCCCTCCAGCTTCCGTGGGCCCAACGATACCTGTCGCAGCCTCGACGCCTTTGCCATCCGCGCCGCCTCTTACCGCAAAAGTCCCAGCATCCGTCCCAGCCAAGCGTCTGCAGCCATCGCATACAGCCGAGTCTCCGGCCAAGAAGCAATCGAAGTGGTCCCCCGAGGAAGATGCACTCATCATAGAGCTGCGGGGTAGTGGCATGAAGTGGGAAGACATTAGTAAACGGCTCCCGGGGCGAAGCGCAATCAGCTGCCGTCTGCATTATCAAAATTACTTGGAGCGCCGAAGCGAGTGGGACGAGGACAAGAAGAACAAGCTTGCAAGGCTGTACGAGAGGTGCGTTTTTCAAGAAACTGGCTCTGTCTACTCGACAGAAGGGATTTGACTTTGAGATAATTATAAAACCTAAAATATGATTTGCTAACTCGGACAATCCACAGGTTCAAGGCAGAGATGTGGTCAAAAGTAGCAGAAGAAATGGCTATCCCATGGAGAGCAGCGGAGGCTATGCATTGGCAGCTAGGGGAGCAAGAAATGGCTCGCCGGGCTGGCGTAGTCCCATTTTCGCTATCGAGTTCAGCCATAGATCCGCCAGCGACCAGGGTCCGCAGGGCCAGTACATCGTTAGCTCGCCCAAGAAAAGGATCTGCATCACGTCCTATTCCTCCGCCACAACTTCCGTCAGTTGAAGAACTTACCGCCGGTGTCCCTGCGTATGCGCCGGCCCCGCCGTTTCCCCTACCGCGAGATGCCTACCAATTTGGCCGTCCTCTGGACTTGAGCGGCAGTCATAGTGGGCACTTAGGACCTCCCTATGGTTTGCCGCCTCGGACGCTGCCATAGCGGAATCGAAGTGCTCTGGGAGTCTCGTTTACCTCTTTTTTTATTATTCTGATATTTCTTTCCCTTTGGTTTGTGTTCTGTGTTGTTATGATATGCATAGCGCAGGTTGAAGGTGTTCCTCACTATTTGTGAGGGGAGTTCTCATAGAATGATCTCTGATCCCCTGGGCTTTCTGTTACTGAGCGTTTCCAGAAGGCTTTTGACTCGACGAATTCTCTTTTGTCATCACCCATGATATATGGTGGACGTCATATGCAATTTACATGAACAGAAAAGGGGAGGTATGCAAGGAAGAAGCTTCGAGGCTGGTTCTCGAAGTTCTAGGTTACATCGATCAAGCACAATGGTCTTCTACTCATCGGATCGTGTCGCAATCGCCCACCAGTTGTCCTTTTCATAGCCCGAATCTAGAACGCGGCCGCCTGCCCTTTCAATGTCGCGTTCCAGTTCTGTTGCCTCATAGAGGTGGTAATATCGGTGGAAAGTTTTCGGCTCGTCGTCTGGGCTATCTTTGGCAGGCTTGGACTTCAAGACCCAAGGAACCATTACGTCCTGTTTGTCGCCTTTGTCCCAACCCCTGCGGCTGGTCTTCTGTTCCAAAGCCCAGACATACAGCAGGGCTCTGCCTCCGGAAGAATTACCAGATGCAGGCTTCAATGTGCGGAGAATCTCGTGGATAGCCTGAATTCTTCGTTCAGGTGTGGACAGATGGTGTACGACAGCAATTGAGATAGCGAAATCGAATAACGAATCTGGATGTGGCAGATTCAGAATGTCCGCCACGATGGTTGAATGCGGCTGGTGTTTGACGGCGATTCGGGCGAGATTCTCGGAGCTGGCTGGTGTCAGCTATTGATCTTTGAATGTGGCATAGGACGAGACATTGCGAAAGAAAGTGACCATGAATGAACAAAATATATATACAAGACTCGGAATGAATATCGCCCGGAGCATTTTACAAACACGTTCATGACGTAGCAAATAGCAGAACATCTGGATAAAGACCTACCGATCCGAGGCGACTATAAAAACATCCTTATTTACGGACAAGTACTTGCCATTGCCGCACCCCACATCAAGACCAATAGACCCCGGTGCCAATTCTTTGAGGAAGCGTTCCACAATCGGCCATGGCTATTAGACAACAGATAGAGAGCACGTTCAGTATCAGTTTAGCGATGTATCGATGACAAGTAGGGCGTGCTACGCACCTTGTAACGGGTCGAGGAGAAGTGTTCTGCTATCTGTTGATACACTTCATGTACGTTTTTCTCTTCATATGCCTCTTCACCGGGCAGATTTTCCGTAGAATGGGGAAGAGACGACGATGCCATTCCAGTTGGGATCTCTCTTGTGGCGACAGGTTCGACAAAGAACCCCTCACATGCAAGATCGGAGGGACCAGTTTTCTTATTGCAGTAGGGTACGCAGTTATAGTAGGAGAATTATAGAGTATCATTCGTTGAGGTGCATCTGCAGATTGTGCTGCCAAGACGTGCAGTTCTAGTAATTTAGATTTCAAACCAAGCGGTAATTTTCCACAACCATCAAGTAAGGTAGGTAGGTAAGATTAAGGTTGTGCTCTGGCCTTGCTGCTGATGCGCCTTTCGGAGAATTTCTGAATCAGCAGCTGCTGTCGGGCTGATGGTAGAGATGTATCTACCCTATCTTTGGGTAGCAGACTAGTAGCAGTAGTCGATAGTGCTGCGTACAAAGTCCTGAAATTGAGTACTTCACTGTGGACCTAAGGCCGCAATCCATGCAACTGCGGTCATGATATACAACCTTTCGAACAACCAGTGGCCGGAAATTCCATCTACTTTCTCGGTCAAATTGTAGCCAGCACATCGTAGCTCAGGTAGATATGGATTTACATAGTGTATCCTGGCTACAGACCTGGATTGAAAGGCTTGGCTGGTAAAGATATTCATTGAGCGATGGCGTATGAAAGTATGACCTACATCATGAGCCTCAACCTCAAGTGGTCAATATGTATATGGTTGATAGTTGAATGTATCTAAGATTGTATCGCTAAAATCTACGAGACCTCGAGATGACTCAATCTGGTCTTCCATTTCGTCTGGTAGTTCTGGTCCAATCCCGACCATGACCATGTATATTGTAGCCTGAGGCACACACTAATGTCTAATCTCTCTGCAGGTGACCAAGAAATAGAACAACAATGACTAAGGCTCCACGTGCCTTTGTGCACCATTTGAAGTCGAAGCACCAGACACAGCTCGATATGGTCCAAGTACGAATTCTCTAGTCCTGGTGAAATCTATATAACATTTGTGAGTATCGTGAAATCCCATCGTCGTCCCCTGTCCTCGCCTTGTCCGTCAATGAAGAGCTGGTACGTTGTAGGGGATGAAGCCCTTGGTCGCTCTAGAGCCCATGCTTCGAGATCGATATGTTTTGGTTCCTGTGTAGAGATACCTTTCATTATCTTGACATATCCCTGGCACTCTACGAGGATAACTCGCTCTTTGTCTCTTGGTCGAGCATCAGGAGCCTCCCCGATCCAAATCTTTGTAATACCAATGGCTTTGAAAGTCCGCTTTGTTTGCAATTCGCCTGCCACCACCATGTGACCAATAGGCATACCGCAACTTCAATTTGCATTCCTGCATTGTAGAACGCAATATAGAACTCAGACATTGGCTGACCTCCATTTACAGTTGATCTGTCCCAATCACATTCATAATGGCATTCCAGCCTTCGCCGACGGATGTCTCCGTCATCATCACCACGCCCGGTACAGCAACTGATTCCGAACCGCGCTTCCTGACGGAGCGTCGTGTCACTCCGACATGGACTGTGCTGCAGCTGAAATCGAAGCTGGAGACGATGACTGGCATTCCCACGAGCAGCCAACGTCTACTACTGAAGGCACCCGGACGTTCTGACCAATGGGTAGATGGAGACGACAGCATCATTGGCAACTGGGGACTCATGAAGGGCTGTGAGATTGAGGTATGTGCCATCTTTCCATCTACCTCTTTCCCATTTCAATGGTTTCGTCCCATGTACGCGCTCGGACTCGGACGGTCATGGTTATTCATCGTTCATCTTGAATGCCCGGTCTGTCAGGAATCTGATGACTACATCTCAATGCTTCTTGAGCTGTTTGTCTTTGTCCTCCAGATTCTGGAATCTCAGAGAGCTTCAAACGAATGCAACAATATGGCATCGTTCTCGAATGTCATCGAGCTGTCAGATGCCTGAAGCGATGACTCGCTATTTGCTCAGAGCAAGCAACCGACAAACACATTTTATTGATATTCGCTGAAGAATAACGCCATCTCATAGGTTCACGATACTCGCCCTCAAGCCGCACGGCCTAATTTCAACGATTTGTCCTCTGTGGAGAAATATGTCCTCCCCTCAGCCACGTATGAGTCTCTTCCAAACTCAGTTTTAGCCTGGAAAAAGAACCAGAAACTCGGTAGATTCGACCCAAAGGCTCTGTCGCCGGAGGAGTCGATGAAGAAGCAGGCTGAGAAAGATAGCGAGGATGTTCGCGTTCGGGGTGAGTCATGAAGAAATGGCCATACAGCGTTGAGCGACGGCTCGGCGACATCTCCGGTCGTAAAAAAGAAATTCAGATTATTTACTGATTGAGGAATGCCAGGCATCGCCGTCTCCCGACGTGCTATTATCCTTCCGTCATCGCCTCCACATGTTAGGCGAGGCACAATACGCTATGTTGGGCCAGTGCCTACGATACCTTTCCCCGGAGTGGACGTCACCTCTCAAGAAAATTCCAACTCGGGTCCCCAACCTATCTGGGTAGGAATTGAACTCGACGAGCCTACCGGAAAGAACGACGGTAGCGTAGGTGGCAGACGCTATTTTACTTGTCCCAACAATACGGGCGTCTTTGTGAAGCCCGAGAAGGTGGAAGTTGGAGACTTTCCCCCATTGGATTTGTTTGATGACCTGGACGATGAAATGGAGGAAATATGAAAATCCGTTCCTTATCTCAGCTGAGAAAGTAGTCCAGCAGGAAGAGAATCACAGAAACAAAGGGAGAAAAGGGGATTGGAAAGGCTAGCATCGGTCGAGCACGACAAGTTTCTATTCAAGACAATAAATCCAGTCATACCAAGCTCCCGCTCGCAATCGTTGTGCTCATTCGCCGGCAAATAAGAGATGGACTGAAGAGGAAAAGAGGAAGAATGACACAGAAAAAACCCGAACACCATCATTCCAGTACCCCATGCAGTTGAATCGCTATACTGAGGAGGGCCAAAGCCACGCAATTAATACAAATACCCAATATGAAAGAAAGCTTCTACAGCATTTCAAGAGAACGGAGGAGGAAGTAGGAAAGCGCACTGCGAGCGCGCTCACAGTCGGTCCCCTCCCACACATCGAATTGTTTTGATGTGTAAGAAGCCGGAGTGACCGAAACTGAGGGAAAAGGAGATTATGAAGCTTTAGATCCACTTCCTGCCTTTTGCTTGCCTTTCGGCCTTCCTTTACCGGTACCGCTTGGGCGACCCCTTTGAGTTGTTGACTCATCCTCAGTTGTGACAGCTGGCTTGGAAGCTGATCCGGGGCTGGACTGGTCATTCTCCACCGGCACACAGCCTTGCGTAAAGAAGAGCCGAGCGTCCTTTCCATGCGTGTTGGCGAAGCTGTAATAATTGCCTGCAACCCAGGAAAAATGCTAATCAGCATGCGCAATGAAAATGCAAAGGAGGTAGAGACAGAGACAAGGCGAGCACAATCCTGAAGAGACTATCTTACCTCTTGGCACTTGGAATACACAGCCCTTTCCGGCGCTGAATTGCACGCCAGATATATCTACCTGGACCCGCCCGTGGCACACATAGAAGACCATGTGCATCTTCTTCGAGTTCTTGGGTTTCTTGACACCCCCTGGGGGCAGTTCGACGATTCCAGAGCCGATGAACGGGGAGCTCAGCAGTTTCGCGAAGCGGAAGGTGGAGTCTTTGACGTCTCTTGTCTCGATGCCGGACGGAGCATAGGCGATGTCTATAATTACCCTTGGTCAGCGTACTTGGTGATTCAATAGCCAGGCGACCAGAGAAAAGGCAAGCATTCAAGAGCACTTACCGAGGACCTCCTCTTCGATGGAAGCGGCTTGAGCATCTGGATCCCATTTCCTAACATAACCATGCAAGACCCCGCCTTCTTTCTCCCACGGGTCGACGTAATCGTCGTCTTCATCGTCCGAATCTTCGTCTCGGCTCTTCCGCGACTTGGATTTCTTCGATGACCGCCTTTTACTGACTTTCCTCTTCTCCGGTTCCAGCTCTTCTGTCCTGATGATCTCTTTGATAGTCGAAAGCGGATACCGCTGGCCTTCGGCGGCCTCGCCGTCTCCATAAACGCACCTCTCATTTTTCCAGTAGGCAAGCGGTCTAACAGAAACTCGCCCCGACCGGGTGTGGGTTGCGCTGCCATCGGTGGGTATTTCCCGCTTCAGTATGTATAGGCTCCGACCCTTTAGAGGTCCCGTACGATTGACATAATTTTCCACAACTTTGTCTAATTCCGGATTTCCGGAGCTGTTCAAACCCCGTCCAGTCTGATTGGCAGTCTTCGATTTCTTGGAAGGTCGTTGTCCCACGTTATCCTCATCATCATTGTTCCTCCTTTGCGATTTCGGGGGTCTCCCGGGGCGCTTGCGTTTCTGTACATTTCCTTGCTCGCTCGTCTCATTTTGCTGGGTGACTTCTTGGGCCCGAGTTGTCTCAGATTGTGCAAGTTTCTTGGGCTTGGGGCCGACTCTTGATAATTCTGTCTTACGCGAAGTGGCAGCCGTGTACGACGAAATACCCAGGTCGACACCATCACTGCGCTCAGAATCCTCTTGTTGATCTTCCGCCAAAGTGTCGTCGCCAGCGTTGAAACTGTCGTCGTAATTGTTTCGCATCTGCTCAAATGCATTCGCGTTTTCGTCTCCGTTCATTTGATCATTAGCGTCACTGTCTGAGAAGTCAACTGTGACCGAGGTTTCTGTCTTCTTGTTGATTCCTTTATTATTCCGCAATCCATTGACATGGTTTAAAGACGGTGCATTGATGGATCGATTGGTAAGAGGGGATACGTCACGCCGTGTTTCCCCCTTGGCACTCCCTAGACCCTTACCATCTGATGGACTAGAGGAGAGAATGTCACGTTGCGGGCTTACAGACGATCGCAAGCCGGGAGTCCGCCGCGGTGATCCACTCAAGCCGGATTTCATGGGTGATCGCGCAACCGGGGGCGGGAGGATGGATGCGCGTCCCCCGTTCATCCCGTTTAAGAAGTCAGCGGGCCCAAGCCCATTGCCTGTGATCACGCAAAGATCAGTTTGGTCGCGGAACAATCGGAAGAAGTGAAATACACACCTTCATCAATGGACATTCCATCTGAACCAATCGTAGTGATGTTGCCAAAGCCATGTTCTCCTGCAGGTGACTTTTCAGGAGATGAAAAAATCCCATCAATCTCCTCCATTCCATGCTCGTCGCGCTTGCCTTCTTTTAAGGTGACTCCCGTTCGTCTACATCCCGTGCCATGGTCAGAGATCCCTTGCCGAAAAGACGGAGGATTCCTAAGGAGAAACTCCCCTGCATTACTTACCTCCCAGCTTTACCGACGTTGGAATAGTCATAGTCGCGGGTTTTCGCAGGCCCGCGAGGAGCCATCGTTGCGGACGTTTAGGAGTAGTGGTGCGGGAAACAGTTTCACCGAATGATTGTAGCGATGTACGGGGCTAGCAGCGTCCGATGCCAGAATCTCTGTGCTGTGAAGGTTTGTGATAGGACAATGTATCTCATGTAGGGAACACCCTGTGCCTCATGCACTAACAGGATGTTGAGAGAGAGGAATTCAAGCGTCGGGCAAGAGTAAAGATGGTGGTTGCTTGGAAGGGGAATTGCATTGGAATTCATAATGGGCGGCGAACAACGCGCGGGAGTGCCGCTAGTCCGGAACGGTTCTTGACGCGTCCAAAACTCCAAAGTGAAGCCGCCAGGCCATAAGATGCATGTGAGTGTCTACCGACATTTGCAGATCAATTAATCTCTATCTGCCTCCTCTTGAGCTTCTTTCTTCTTCTAGACTTTGGACCTACTACGAATATGGAAGAATCCGGCCAGAATGTCGCCGATGCTCCAGATGCATCCACCTCCGCGGGCTCTTTCATCCCTCCCAGTATAGATCGCGCTCGACTGCTAGCTGGCGAGTCCTACGCTTACTATTCTTCCTTTCCTCCCGCAAGTACAGAAGGGACTTCGCAGGCCACTGGCGACATTCAAACGATCACTGCTGATGCTTCTCCACCATCCGCGGCGTCGCAATCACCAAGCTACTTTGTATTGGGTGTCGACGAAGCGGGACGTGGTCCAGTTCTGGGTCCCATGGTATACAGTGCATTTTATATTCCGCATGCTCTCCATCACTCCCTTCTGGCTCGCGATTATAGCTTCAACGATAGTAAAGTTCTCACTCCCGGTGTGCGCGCAAACTTGATGCGGCTGCTCTGCACCGCGGGAAATCCTCTCCATGCATCGTGTGGGTGGGCGACCAAAGTCTTATCTGCGCGAGATATCTCTGCAGGCATGATGCGGCCCGCATCTGGTGCGTATAATTTGAACGCACAGGCGATGGATGCCACTGTTGAAATAATCCGCGGCATTGTGGAGGAGCGCAGAGTAGACATAAGAGAGGTCTACATTGACACAATCGGGAATCCAGCGACCTACCAACAGAAACTCGAGCGCATCTTTCCCACATTGAAGATCACAGTCGCTAAGAAAGCCGACTCTCTATACCCTTGCGTAAGCGCTGCGAGCGTTGTTGCCAAAGTCACGAGAGACGTGGCACTGGAGTTCTGCCACGACGCCGTCTACGGACTTCAACGATCTGAAGCGCCATTGCTGGGGGTAGCCACAGACAGCTGGGGAAGCGGGTATCCTTCAGATTCCAAGTGCGTCAGCTGGCTCAGAAGCCATATGGACCCCGTTTTCGGATGGGGCAACGAGTGCCGATTTAGCTGGGGAACTGCAAAAGAAATGCTTGAGCTCAAGGGTGGAACTAGAGTTGATTGGCCCGAAGAGGAGAACGCTGCACCGGTCAAAGACTTCCTGCTTACCACTGCAAGCATTGCAAAGAGAACTGAGCAGGATGAGTTGAGGGAGTGGTTTGGTCGTCGATCAATGGAGGTGCTTTGAAGAAGAGCGTCCATTTGGCTTCAATATGACAGAATGGTCAATGTTATGATACCCCAATGAACTAGATTATAATCATGTCAAGGAAATTCAAAAAGAATAAAAAATCCAGTAGTGACCACAGATGTCCCCATGGGTATCTCCTTGAAACTCCTTGTGAAGCGCACATCATATATGTAAAGAGACTTCCCAAAACGCCCAATCATCATGATTCAGATGAACAGGACGGTTACACTAGCAGCCATTCATCCTGTAAATCATGGACCTGCATGGCCTTTTAAACACAACTGAAAATGATATAACGAAAGGAAAGAATGGCGAAAAGGGCGGGAAAACGCAATGAAAGAGTGGGATTTCACAGCGTCGCAGTAGAGAAATAGAAGTTCTCCCATAGGTATTCATAGTCTTCGATAACGGTCCCCACCAAATCAAGCAGTGGTTTACCTTTCATCTTGCCGGTCAACCCTTTCAGCCAAGACCTATTCAGCGTCAGCTCGTTCTTCACTTCACCTCAAGTGAAAGGTTAGGGATTGCATACTTGGTAATGTTCTCATAGAATGCACCGCGCATAAGCCACCAGCCCATGGCCCAGCCTCTCTTTCTTAGTTCCTCACGTTCAAGCCCGGTGAGGCCCCGAAGGCCTCCTGCCACCCGCTCACGGAAATCAGATTTGGCGAGTTGACGACAACCATACTCCATACCAAAGCCAATCAACCAGGGCCTCCAGCTTCTTTTGTCGCCCCGCCATCTTTGCAGCGCCAGTGCATAGATGACCGGCCGCAGAATGTATAGCACTTCTGCTAATTGGCCCTGACCACTGACCCGATGCAAAAGCGCCTTCGGCGGCTTGATATCGTCGGCGGTTAGGACTTTGGATATGAGGAAGTTGGAAATGTCGTTGGCATCAGGTAGAGAAGGAAGCGATAATCCCGTGCGCGGCATAGTCCAGCTCAAGTCTGCGGACCGCTCACTGACGGGGGTCTGCATCCCATTCCAATCGCTCTCTTCTTCCTCCGTAGACCTTGGATCTACCTCGCGCTCAGGTAACGGTGGACTGACCAGTGGCCTAGAATTTGTGAGACGGAGTAGAAGCAGGCGACATGTCGCTTTGATGATTTCGATGAGAACAACAACGCGCCAGCGTACTTTTTCACCTCGACGTCGCGCGATCATCTCCCAGAGTAATTCGGTGTATCGTACCATCTGAAGCGTAAGAGCTACCTGATGATAATGAGCCGAATGAGATATCCAATATTTTGTATATCGAGAATGAGGCGTTGGAGCCGGCCGCGGTATTGTTGAAGGAAGCCTCGCAACGACCCGAGAGACGAGGCTATCGTGATAGAGCGAAAGGAGCTGAACACCAGAATGAACTGCTCAAAGAGGAAGTCTTGTCAGTACATGGATATCCGCTAAGGTGTTTCGATTGTATACAGACCACATTCTGAGGATATCTCGGAGTCCCGATAACGCCCTAGAGCCTGGATTAGCTTCCATCCGCACTCGATGAGAAGGCGCTCGGTGGCGCTTCCATTCGGTCCTCACCAGGAATAATATATGTGAGAGACCTCAACGCAGACTCGACTTGACCCACGGAGCTAGCGTTCTTCGTCACGAAATCTTCATACAGACTAAGCCATTTAGACGGCTTCAACAATGTTGCGGATACCAGACTATGACTCTTCAAGTCTGAATCCATCTCCGATGAAAAGAGCTCTCCGGAAGCGCCGAGCAAGCTACAAGAATATCGCTTTCGGAGGAAACAATTGAAGGTTTCGAGGCTGCGAAGAGAGTCATTAGGGTGAGATTGAGATCGCCTCGCCGGATGGATGCAGGAGGCACTTAATCGAGTCCGGAGTACGGAGTACTGCGGCACGTGTCCGGCTCTTGCCCAAGAACAAGCAGATGCCGAGGTCAATCTTCCATGATTACCTCTCTACTCCACACTCACACATAGAGATATTATTATTGCATTTACATTGTTAACTGACAAATACTCATTCGAAGGTATAGAGATCTCAGCAGGGGTACCAGTACTGCTCATGAATTTGCCCGTGACATCAACACTGTCAATGAGGTTTGGTAGTCATGACCGTGCAACCCGATGCCCATGACTGGGTACAACGAGCCTCAGAGCCGATTGCGAGGCCAGACATGTTTGGTCCTTAGAAGATTAATCATTGTTGTCGAAGTTGTTCTCTTACTTGGGACACTAAACAATGGGCTATGTCGTTATATTTCACAGTATTTGCTGTTATGCACATTTCAAGGTTATTCATCAGCGAATTTCCACATTCCGCCACGCATTGCTTCTCTATACCGCTCCTTCACTTTCTCCCTCTCGAGGTTGTTCGCTGCTTCGCGGTCATGTTCCAGTTCTTGTGTGTCAGGCATGTCCGTTCGCCAAAATCCTGGAGGCGTGCTTGGACGCTGATGGTCATGCCTATGTTTACTGTAGAGGTTGGCCATGCGCCTCGCTCTGGCCTCATGGAGGAGGCTCTGACGTTCTTCGGCGCTCAGCTGGTCGAGTAAATGTTTCTCTTCACCGAGGTAGTCCTCCAACATTTCCTGCTCATCTTCTCCGTCGTTTAAGCCCTCCGTAGTGGCCGGAGGGCCAGCAAGACGCGCCATAGCATGGAATTTCTCTCGACAGCAACCCGGACGCGTGCAGCCACTGATACACTTGCGCTCGTCCTTTCTGCGGATAACTGTGTCATATGCAAAGTCCAGCCCTTGATTAGCATCCGGGTTGATCTTAAAATGTCTAAGACCGAGTCGGTGGAGCGGTCGGGCTCGATAAGGTTCGTCTTCCGAGTGTACATCGGTCGTGTCAGGAACTTTGAATGAATGCGACCGCGAACCCTCCTGCTGATAGGCTTCTGAGACTTCTGGATCCCCGACGGATATGGAAGGCCTACCAGTGGCGGATTGAGTTGGCTCACTGACTTTTGAGCCTTCCTTGAGACCCCCCGAGGCTTGTGTAAATGGGTCACGGGAAATGTCCCGCTGAACAGGCTCAACCTCAGCAATGTCTCCATTCTTCTTCTGCATGTGCAACGGATGTCGAGGTCGCAATGGCCGTTCCAGGAGATCGTCCAGCCGCTGGTGTATCAGTACGTTGTCGATGCTCGTGGTTGCCTCTGTCAAGTGGACACGGGATGCCTGCTTCACTTGGCCTCTCCTTGGGACGAGCCTCAAACTTTCATCACCGTCTTCTGCTACCGAATCTAAGGCGTATTTGCTACGTCTGTTTGACTTATTCTGTAGCTTCTGCTCTGACCCTATCCTAGGCCCATTTGCGCTTGGCAAATTACTGTCCACAGGTTGAAGCACTGTACGCCGCTTGGGAGCCCGCTGGCTCGCCTCAATTTGGTGGCGATTCAATTGTAGAGCCGTTGGATTGCGGGGCCAAGGAGACTTGGTTGTGTCTGATTGAGAGTCATGGGACTGGCTGTGCAGATGATAGGATCTTCTTTTCCTCGGGGTTTCGACGGCGCTGCCAACCTCGTCCAAGTCCTGAGTTCCGACTGGGCCGTTATGGTCAAGGGGGATCCTTATGGGGCTAGAGGACATGCTCTCGCTCTTTATCAGAACAGGCTGCGCCAACTGGTCATTTGCCAGAGTGCCGCGAAGGCAGGGCCTAGTCGAAGCATGATATGTGATTGCATCGCGCTTTCTTTTCAAGGTCCCAGCTTTGGATCCTGTCGAAACTTCGGAAAGTCGAGGAGTTGAAGCCGTCTCGTCACTGTCGATTGAACTTTCGGACTGTGTTGATCCTGGCTGCAAGGAAGTAGCAGGCAGCAATCGACCATTGCCTTCTGCGTCGTGTTTGGATGCAGTCAAATCTGACTTTGGAGTTAGATGTATCTCTGCAGAAGCACCTCCAACCTTCACAGGCAAATCAGTGGAAGACAGGGGCGACCTCTCTGAGGGGGTATGTGCCATATCATCTTTGGCATTCTCTGGGACTTGTTTGAAGCTGACTGCACGGCCATCAAGTACAAGCGTGAATTCTTCTTTGTTAAGGTGAGCACCCCAGTATTGTAACTTTCTTTTGTGTCGTTTAATCTTCGCCTTAAGATCTTTGGACGCATCAATCAGTGTCTGGAAATCTTCATAAAGCGCCAGATATTGATCCCAGACGGCCTTCATTCGGTCCGCTGTGAAGCGTCCGTCTCCCTGCTCGCCAGTCTCAAACACCCACAGAAGGTGTTCTGGTGAATAGGCGTCCTTTAATCGGACCAGGTTCTCCAGTCCCTCTATGTCCTCCTGGCCAACATCGTTTCGACGATTTTCCTCTCTTAACATGGAAATCTCGCGGTTGAGCTTCAGAACCTCCACAGAAACATTGTTTCTGTCTCTACCCGCTAGCTTCTCCTCTAGCTCCTTAACATACTCATCGCGACGCGCGAGCTCCGTATGTAAGGATTTATAGGCTTCATCGAAAAATCTCTCGAAATTCTGAGAGACAGAAGTATGTAGCTGTTTTAATACCTCCATGAGGGCTGGTCGCAATTTGCAGGTAAGCTGCGCATCAAGTCCTTGAGACTACCTAGGTGTTATTTGATTATCGCTTGAATCGCGAGTGACGCGCTGCGATACTCTGTACGATTCGCGTAATAATAGGTAAGGTACCTAAGGTACCTAAGGTACCGTAGTCAACCTCGGTACGGAGTAACAGGGTACGGAATACGGAGTCGTACAGGGGAACCAATGGAACTTTCTCAAGGTAACCTAGCTTACCTACCTTAGGTGGTACCTACTTAGGTTGACTTAACTGATGGGGAACTGTAAGGTAAGGTAAGGTAAGGTAAACTATATATAAGGTATCGTTACGGAGTACTTTTGCTGTATTCTTTCATACCGACCTTATCGCTTCTGAAATCCTTAGATAAGCGGGCAAATTGTTCCCTTACGTATCAAAGCTCATGATGGTCTCAAAAGCTGCCTCACTACCCTCAACCTCATCAAAATGATGATAAGCCTCTTTGGACGTGGTTGCCTCCATCCGGTATCACTTGTGCCTTCGCGAACTAGCACACATAATGCCCAAGAGATCTTTTGACAGTTCCGATACGGATCACCAGCAGCTCAAGCGACCCCGCATAAGCCATGTAGATAGCCAGGATCGCCTGTCACTGTTGAGCGACGAACTACTGCTCCAGATCTTATCCTTTCTACCCATACCATCATTACTAATATGTCAAAGGTGTTCTTGTCTCTATATTCCCTTAACGCTCCTTTATCAAATGTTCCGTGCTGGCTAACGCTCTTCTTCAGGGTATCTCATCGTTTCCATGCGCTGGCAGGGGATTCGGAGCTTTGGAAAAGACAATATTACTCTCGATGGGTTCGACCTCGAGCACGTCGAGTGGCGAATACTCGACATGCTACCCTTTCTGCGTCAAGGGCAACGTACTCGCCACATGTTTCAAAATGGTTGGGCCATGCTCATTTGGCTGAGAAGGGCAAGGTGACGAATTGGAAAAGACAGTATCGCCTTAGACATAATTGGTCCAAGGGAATCTGTCAAGTAACTGAAGTCGAACTTCCACAACCCACGCACTCGCCAATGCTGGTCGAGTTCTGCGCGGGCTTCGTCTTCACAGCAGACTCCGAGCATGGGCTGAGGTGTTGGCGTGCTAGCAGCCAAATATCATGCTCGGCTAGACTTCCTCTTGTGGAATCCGAATCAGAAACCTCAACACTCCCTACTGCGTTAGCGGTGAGCTGCTGCTTACTGCAGAATCTTATCAAAGTAACAGTGGGGTTTGCAGACGGCCGTTTCGGCGTGTACGATATGGATACTCAGTCGTTGTGCCTGAGATTACGCTCTTTCCATCCCGCTTCTGCCGATGGAGCAATCACCGCGATGGCCACATCGGATTCTTATCTGCTAATGGTCTCGGAGCACAAGGTTTTATCACTGTATGAGATGTTTTTAGCGGAACCCGAACATACTACTAGGTCCAACGCAGCGAATACGAGCAAACTATCCTCAGGGGAAGGTGTGAAATTGCTCGCATCTCTCAAGGCAGGCAGTATTCTATCCCCGATGTCCCTGTCAGTTCGATTCGCGCATTCGGAGATCATTGCATCTATCGTTTACAGCTTTTTCCATATTGGCTGTGGCTGGTCGTTGGGGATCCAAGAACTGCGTTTTGGCAAGGATGGCGAGCAGATTGGTTCTCGACTTGCAACCACCGTTAACGCTCAGTATGGAGCAATGCCACTGCATCCTCTTACTCTTTCGAGGAGGGGATATTCTTCGTCTTTTGAATCCGGACCATCGAGCGGCGAGTCTCTCGTGGAACCCACGGAGCCGTCCATATTACACCAAGAACCGCCAACCTCGATTTCCTATTCCCACCCGTATCTCTTGACCTCGCATGCAGACAATACATTGACAGTCTATCTTGTCGTTTCCACGGGTGTGAAACTTTTCGTCAAGGGAGGTCAGAGGCTCTGGGGTCATACTTCATCAGTATCTGCAGTGCAAGTGAGCGACCGCGGAAAGGCGATTTCCGTGAGCTCTCGTGGCGACGAAATTAGGGTGTGGGAACTTGAGAATCTGATTCCGTCACTTGGCTCTTCAAAGGCAGTAAGGGAGGAGAACAGCATTCAGATCAATCCTGAGAACAAGTCATGCAAGAGACATGAGGGCGGGCCCCTGCTAACAGGATTTCTTGCGTGCCAGCTTTGCGGGCCACACTTGGCCTCTGGGCAGATGTCTCGTGAATACACTCGGATGGGAGGTTGTGTTGGGTTTGATGATGAGCGTTTGCTCCTTTCCAGTCGAAAGGAAACTGGGACACACTTGATAGAACTGTATGACTTCACATGAATTGTTTGGCCAATTTAAATCATCGGCCAAGTCAGCCATCCTTGATACACAATGAAACTCCTTGATGAACAGCGCAGGGATTCTATTTGAGATTGGTCTTAGCCTTCAGGGAGGGACTTTTGTCAATAAGAGTTTCCTGAAACAGTCTTATGGTATTGTAAAAGCAGAGTACTTAGTGCAGAGCTGGTGTGCCGTTATGGCGAATCGTTCAATGGGTTGAGGACCTTGTAGGCATCATTAAGGCAAATGGTATATTCCCCAAGGGTCCTTACTGTGAAAAAGAAAAACCACACAGCTACCGTGTCCAACCTCTCTCATCTCTTTTTCCCATTCTCAATCTATATACACAGATGTCTCTATGTATACATCAATCGCTAACCTCATCCCCTCGCCCCTTGTAGGGTCAACTTTGGCGACTGGGCGTACCGAGCTTTCGACCCTGCGAATGGCATGTTGTGGGCTCTTG
The DNA here is from genome assembly GCA_022814375.1 of Aspergillus quadricinctus. Lineage (NCBI taxonomy): Eukaryota > Fungi > Ascomycota > Eurotiomycetes > Eurotiales > Aspergillaceae > Aspergillus > Aspergillus quadricinctus. The sequence goes on along the minus strand of JAKLNT010000014.1, from coordinate 40,364 downwards.
CAATATGAAGCCTGCTAGAGCAATTATTTGTGCTGAATCGAAGAACTGACTGAATTACAAAATGCAGCAGGATCAGTACTGAGTCCAAGCACAAGATCGGTCCCGATGCTACTCGTACAGAACCGACAATTGCTTCAGAATGGTGCTCTCATGCCATCGCCGGCTGGCAAGCCTCCGATGTCGTCTCAGGTCCAGTATTGCAGGCTTTCTAGTCAATATATCTTCCCTCGTCATCGCGCCCGTCGCCTGGAAACCTCCTCAAGAATACTTCTCACAAAACTCGACCTCGTCGAGGGAGTCATTGTCAGCGCGCCTTAGAGAGGTACTTTGCCAAAGGAAGAAAGCGCACGGCTCGGCTGCCGTGGCTTTCCTGCCCTGATACATTTTGTCACATGGTTGTCGAGCATTATTGGAATACTGTCATTCTGATTCATCACGAAGCCTGCCTTTGGATTTGAGAGGAGCCATTGTGGACTGTGGAGTCTTCTAGCGAAGCTGACTCCAGTTAAAAGCCTAGCCAGGAACCACGCACGGGAAGCACGCTTTTCCACCCCGCACCAGCAAGCATATCTCTCTTGCTAAGACTTTTTTTTTTTTTTTAATTCTCTTGCCAAATACCAATCAATCAATCTTTGATCACCCTCTCTCAATCTCTTCTCGAAAAAAAAACAGTCCATACAACAAACTCAGCCTTCTTATCTTCACCCACATATCATCAACAATGGAATACCAAGCTGGAGGTCGTGGATGCTTTAACTGTGAGTCCTCGCATATTCAACAAGAAAAAATCTCTGCGATTGTCAATGTGTGCGTACTGCGCTCTCACCCAAATCTATCTCATTGTCTATGCTTCTCTGTCATTGCATTGTTCGCAGCAAATGCTCTTATGTATCTAAGAAAGTTGCTGGTCGCACCAGCCTTCTAATGACGCATTTATTGTCTCCTCACCCACGTTCTTTTCTTGCGATTTGTTACGTGCGCATTTTTGAGATCTCAGGCAACTGTTCTTCTGAAATATGGACATTGAGAAATATGATAGACTAACAGTTGTACTTCATAGGCGGCGATGCCTCGCATCAGGTAAGAATTTCCCCAATTCACCAAAACATGGATTTGCATTTTTAGCCCTTTCAGCGAGTATAAAGAAGAAGAGAGACTCATCCTGTTAGGCTCGCGACTGTCCTAAGAAGGGAACTCCTACTTGGTACGGCCCTCCTCCCCCGTCATAAAACGGACAGTGTCTAATGCTTCTTTGTCAGCTATAACTGTGGCGGTATGTCATTACCCTCTGCCTGAATCCCAGCCTTTTATGTTCGGGCGAAGACATTTCTGACGACATCGAGCAACAATAGGCCAGGGCCATGTCAGTAAGTTGATATTTCTATGCCATCTGGGTCGATGGACACTTCGTTGACCGATGATATTCCCTTCCGTTAGGCCGCGAGTGTACAGTAGCCCCCAAGGAGAAGTCATGCTATCGCTGCGGTGTTGCTGGACACATTTCTCGCGAGTGTCCTCAGACTGGTTCGGGCGATAACTACAATGGTGCTCCCAGCGGCGGCCAAGAATGCTACAAATGCGGTCAAGTCGGCCATATCGCACGCAATTGTTCCCAGGGTGGCAACTATGGAGGCGGCTTCGGTCACGGAGGATACGGCGGTCGCCAGCAAACTTGCTACTCGTGTGGTGGCTTTGGCCACATGGCCCGCGACTGCACTCATGGTCAGAAGTGCTACAACTGTGAGTCTCTCGTCAATGTTCTTTTTGCACTTCTTTGTTGAGTAACAATGATCGTAGGTGGAGATGTTGGACATGTATCCCGCGACTGCCCCACTGAAGCCAAGGGTGAAAGAGTTTGCTACAAGTGCAAGCAACCTGGACACGTTCAGGCCGCTTGCCCTAACTAGTTGACACATATCTCGGGTCATCTGTCGTCAATATCGCGTTAGTACACACAGAGTCATTGATCGGAGATATCATCCTGGCCTATCCGAACTTCTCGGGTGGTGTGAAGTCTCCCTCTGTGGTGAGGTTGCGACCTAGCTCACCAATATGGTTGCCGGCTTCCCCATCTTGCCCGACCTTCGGTCGGCATTATGTCGAGTTGATGTTCGCCTGCGCCGAATCGCTCTACCGGTTCTTTATCTCTCCCTTACAAGGAGGGAGATGTCGGCTGTGAGAAATGAACAAGAGGCAAGGTTGCAGGTGGACATAGTGTGATGAACTCGTTGTTGTGATGCAGAAGATCAAGAAAATATCCACAGCTTTGTAGCTCTTAAAAGCAGTCTTACATGCACGGTTTTCAAACCTCCCAACGTCTCTCCTCGATCAGACCCCTTTGTCCACGGGGCCTAGGATGATCTTTGACTGACCTTTCTGACAAAATCCAAATAGAGTCGGAGGATGCTGATTGGGCTGTATTGGAAGTCACGTAGATAGTGCATGCTCTCATACGTTGTAAATATTAAAGGGCTGAGAACGGGGCTGCTCAGTGGTGACAAGGACCAGCTACACTGTATATTCAAAACTTCATGATCTGAGCTATGGTCTTTTGAGATGGGTCGTGATTCTGTCGCAACAAGTAATTCGTGCATGCAAAAGAGGCAACGTGCGTATACCCAAATGATGGTAACATGGTCTTGAACATGTCCATGATCAAGCACATCTGATGGTGTGCAGTAGAAACTGTCCAAATATATCTAATGCAGAAGCCAGCAATGAGTGTCAAAAACTCGACTTCTATGGATAGCGTCTCATGAGCTGCAGCTACACATCATGGCTCTCTTGTATCTAGGAACATCGCCGCAAAAGCGTTCCTCTTCATCTCTGTCCAAGCCCCATGAATTCCTGAAAGGATCGAGAGCCATTTGCATGACACGGTCAAGGATTTTTCGATCTCCTCTTTTCTCTACACGCTCAATGACTTCATCAAGTATCCATCCCCGAGGTATAAACTGTAGGATGTACATGTCAGCGAGGCAACATGAGTCGATACCGTGGAGAGGGTGTGAGCAAGGTACGAGAAGCATAAAAAGAACAACTTGAAGTGGTGGCAAAGAGACACTTGAGACTCACCTTCGGATTGACTGCATTCATAGCTTTCTGTCGGTCTGCGTCTTTTTCAATGCCCCAATCTTCAAGGATTCGAGATCTCCAAGCTGCGAGCCACTTGGCTATGCGCTCTTTTGCAGACTGTTCTGTGTAGCCAATACCGCCGAACCCTTCGGTGTGAAAGAAGATGGGTGCTGTGTCCATGCGTTGCTGGTCGGTCTCGATATCAGCAAGCGCTACGTTGGAGAGTCGCCTAAAAAAGTGATTGAAATCAAGCTCGAGAGCTTCCAACGTATCCAACATCTCTGAGAACAGTTCCTGGAAATCAGACTCCTTTTGGGTCTTCAATCCTAGCCTGCGACTCATCAGGCGTTTATATTCGTTCAGAAAAACGCTCCTGTATTCATCACCAGTCCGTTCAATGATGGCCTCGGCGAGTTTCACGACAGGAGGTGCGGTTTCCTCGGTCAACCCATCTTTCACGAACCACTCTTCATCGACCTTGTCCCCGGCACCAATTAATTCCCCCAGTGCCTCTCCGAGTCGGACCAGGTTCCACCAGATGACGGTTGGTTGATTCTTGTAGGAGTATCTCAGCAGGTGGTCGTCGTGGTTTGGAGTATACTGTGGGTCAAAATTGTCCATAAACGCGAATGGCCCAAAATCGAGCGATAGGCCGAAGATCGAGGTGTTGTCCGTGTTAAGTACGCCATTCATAAAACCATAGGCCTGCCAGGCAGCGACGGTCTTCGCGTTGCGACGCACTATTTCGCGGTATAGTCTTGCAAATCTATTTTCTGTTACACCCTGGTGTTCCTGTGCATGATCTTGGGGGATGTCTCTGGCAGGATTATCCACGGCGTCTGTGGAATGGTCCCGGCCTAAGGATACAACACCTGGCAGTGTTTCCCATCCTCCAAAAACGTCCTCGGCAGTAAACGTCGCGAGCTTTCTGATGAGATCTCGGTCCCCACGCGAATGCGGCAGATCAAAGGTCCCAATTCTGAGCCAACTTTCGGCGAATCGAGCCACGATAGCACCAGGCTCAATGCGCTCACGCAGAACCTTTGACTTTGGAAGTAAAGTGATTGCCAGAGCTCGTGTGCTTGGCACACCAAGAGCTGATAACGCTAGGAAAACCATGAGCCATAACTGCAAACCACGAATATATGACGCTTACCTTCTGACACAACGTACTCACGGATGCTCGACCGAAGAACAGCCTTGCCATCTGCGAAGCGTGAATATGGCGTCTTTCCCGCTCCCTTCAATTGTAGCTCGAATCGGCGCTTCGTTTGAGGATTAATGCACTCAAACAGGCTAATCGCACGCTGATATAGGTCAATTTCTCTCCCTGTAAGCTCATTTTACAGACACAGAGCTTACTCCATCCCCGAGTTGCCCTGCCCATGAGCCGCTGTGCCTGGTCAACACTATTCAAGTAATCTAATCGGTAATCATCGGGACGACGTACAATTGCCATCCTACAAGTCATTAACAACACTTCTTATGCTTTCGAGCCGCGAATTCGTCATACCTCCATAGCACTGGGCCCATGGGTAAATTCCTCCATCTTCAGGGTCCCAAAAGATCTCATTTCCAGATACTACTGCTTGAAACCGGGGCGTAAGTTCCTCGCCCATTTTCAGACCAAGATCCTTCATCGCTTTAGGACTGACGCTCAAGAGCTCAGGCTCCTGTGCTGGCTCCGGTCGAACAAAAGTGTATAGAGCTCCTTTCACCAACCGGGGACCAAGAGCTTCTCTCGGGGCCTTGTGGGAAGACTCGGGGGTCTCGAAAGCCGGATCTGGAGGGAGCCTTGTTGTAAACACATTTGATTTCGGAAGTTCTGCAAGGGAAACTCCTGCTGTGCTAGTTGAGAATTGGTTTGCCATTTGGCCCAGACGAGCTCGTGTAGACCTTAATCGGCTGAGTGTACTTCGCAAAGACATAAAACAGTGTTTCTACTGTGTGTGTCGTGCGAAGAAAGGGTGAGAACTGTGATAGAAATTATGATGAAAGCTTTAAGATGCAGAATGATGCGGTCAGTTAAAATCCTAGATACTATAAGACTCTCGAGGCGAAAATGATTTGCAGGAATGAAAAAGATGATTACTGCATAACTACGTGAATTCACCCCGCAGACAGCTCCGCGTGTGGAGTCACCAATTCCTAGTAGGTATGATTTCATGTGTTCCGCACGGACTAGCCATGTAAAACTACAGGGATACATCATACTAGTATCCAGTACTCCATTTTATCTTCGAGTTACCTCCAGAGAGGTAGTATGTAGATAATGGTTTAGAGTTGTCAAAGGACAGGTAGACTTTTCTCTGATTTATGAATACCAACACAAATAGCAGACAGGTTAAGAAATGCAGAAGATAACTTCAGCATGGATCTTAGAGGCTTATCATAAATTATGCACTGTAAATACTTTGCGGATGAGATCCCCTACCTTATCCTCATGGAGGGAATTTATTATTTCCATACAGTAGGTAGGTATTAGGATATCAGGTACATGGAAAGAATAGAAATCGTTATTGCTGATTAGGATCATTACTGTAGTTCCTCTACCTTAGTAAGTTAGTATAGATATCACCGACATCATCAATAATATGTCCCTCATTGTTATCATTGTTGTTTTTCTGTTTGTACCTCTCTACTTGACTCCTTGATCAGGCTATTGACTGGCAAGACGTAGGTCATCGGTACATCATCATAGCCGTCGCTATTTGCTTACAATGGACTCCATACATTTATCTACCTATAACAATGATAAACAAGCAGAGTGGGCAGTAACCATCACCTACAGGGTAGACTATAGTGCCGAGTGATAATGCTGATGCATTATGTATACTCGGCAAGCCACGGAATTAAGCCGCACTCCACCTCATCTGCAATTAGAGGGGTAGAGGGGTATCGTATCTGGAATCACGTCAATTCAAGAAGGGATTGTGAATGATCGAGGATACATTCTATAATCAATAATATATTGTATGTCTCGCTAAGATGGGGAAACCCATTGATACGTCTGAGTATTTGTTAACATTTTATCTTTAGTCGACTACCTCTCCTGCCGACTGTTCGCAATCGATCTATCCGGTCATTCTTGAGGCACATACGTTGTCTCAGAAAGTATGGCTCAATCGTCTGGGGAAATCCCAAGTTCGGGGTTGAATGACGGCGTTAGAATTCCGATTGTAAGTATTCTTCATCGGCTCTTCCCCGCTGCTTCTCAGAGTGGGAAATTTCCCTGGTCAGATTATTAATTGAATTCTCCTCCGCCAGCTTGGCTATGGTACAGGCACCGCCTGGTTCAAAAGAGGCGGGGCGACAGGCATTGATCGAGAGTTAGTTGAGTCGATCAAAACTGCAATCCAGCTAGGATATCACCACCTGGATGGCGCGGAAGTCTATGGTACCGAACCAGAGCTAGGACTTGCCATCAAAGAGAGTGGCGTCCCACGGGAGCAACTTTTTGTGACAACCAAGGTGATCACGAATATCGCGGACATCCCCAGAGCGATAGATGCAAGCCTGGAGAAACTCCAACTCGACTATGTAGATCTGTAAGTCGCGCACGGTATCCTCACGGTACACGACTTTGCGTCGACCTACGAGACTGATACACTCTATTGCACCCTGCAGATATTTGATTCATTCACCGTTCTTTGCCAAATCGGACAGTGAGTTGCAAGAAGCCTGGGCTGCCATGGAAAATGTCAAGGCCGCTGGGAAGGCCAGGTCTATTGGGGTCTCCAATTTCCTGCAAAGTCATCTAGAGGCAATACTCAAATCCGCCAAGGTCACTCCGTCGATCAACCAGATCGAGTACCACCCATATCTACAGCATGGCGGCCTTGTTCCGTTCCATGAAGAGAAGGGAATCAAGACAACGAGCTACGGGCCTCTTACACCGATTACTCGGGCAAAGGATGGACCCCTCGGGGAGCTGCTGCAAAGTCTCGCCCACAAATATGGAGTCGGTGAAGGCGAGATCCTGCTCAGGTGGTCCATAGACCGGGGGGATGTTGCAATCACGACAAGCAGCAAGGAGTCCCGTCTCAGCAGCTATTTACGTGCGTTGGCTTTCCGTCTAACGCCCAAAGAATTAGACGAGATTTCCACTATCGGACGTGGGAAACATTACCGGGCATTTTGGAGGGATAAGTTCGCAGACGATGATCGCTCCTGAGTTAACGTGTAGCGGCTGCCAGAGCCTCTCTCTCCCACTGCTCGAGGCAATGATGGCCCACCCGGCTTCGAGCGTATGTACCTGCGATTTAGGTGTATTTTTTGTTGGCTTGAGAGCATACCGTCCGATATGTGCTCGTGGCTGCGATGTCCCGCTGTAAGGGCGTACTCACCTTGATACACTATATTATAATGAAAATCGCAATAAAGAAAGTAAGGTCCTGGTATGTCGAGTCCGCTTCGGAGCACCAGAGCGTATTACTGTTTCCACGCATTCATACGTTTCAATTAGGCCTCCTTTGTCTTTTCAGCGGTGTAATCAGCAGCTTTGGAGACAAGTGCTCTTTCATACTGCCAAGCATCTCCGCACAAGGCCCAAGCCAAGATAGCTCACCAATGCCGGAGGTCATCATCCTTTGAGGATCTACTCTGCCCTCAAATGTCAACTCTTTGTGTCCTCAAATTTGAACCGACTAGCGAGTGTATCAGGAGCGTTATCCATGGCTCTGGGAGTCTAAAATTACTTTTGGCGCGGCATACAGTGTTGCTTGCCAACAAGTCCTTCTAGATAGCGGTTCCACACATTAATCATGCGCGGATTAAGCTCCTTTCACTCGATCTGAGCCTGAGAACACAAGAAGGTTGTCTTTCAAATGCGTCTGTCTGGAACGACGGCATCGGCGAGTGCTTGTTCTGTGAATCACGTTTTCCCTTCAAGCTGGAGTCGCCGTTACACAAAGGTTAGCAACAGTTGGACTAAGTCGATAAGACACAGTGTCATTCTAGCTTCCTGACGCATTGCCAGGATTCTGAACAGGAGGTTAACCTTTCTATGTCCGTCTATCTTCAGGCTGCGATTTTCCCTACGTGCGCTTCCCAAAGAGAAAGGCTCGAGGCGTTTAGCGCCCTCTAGAAGACGCTTCAAGGAAGACAAGAACCGAACCGAACCGAAACTCAAACACCATTGTCTTCTGAATCCCTTCAAAACCTCATGCCATCTTCGCGCGCAATACATGATTAATTGAGGGACTGCAATGTCGGTGAATCGTCAACGTACTCTTTCCGTAGACGATGATATGAGCAATTCCAAGTCTGCGCTAGAACAAACATCTGCGCCGGAAATAATCTCACTCGATAAACGACTGCAACGCCTTAAGGAAGAGGTCCTTCCTTTTTATCCTTTCTTACTCACGCTTCCCACCGATGTGCCTTTCCGCCCTGGTGCCCGATTTATCAACAACTGGGCAGTGGGTGATGACGGGCCTTTCACTCCAGACGAACAAGAACTACAGTACATGTCATTTTTGACTCACCAAGACGGTGACTCTTTATTAGTGGCCGTTGGGGATTGGTCAGACGGAACAGGGAACATTATGTCAGACAAGCACTCAGGGTCTCAAAGTGCGGCAAGCACGCCGCCAGCTGGGTCGTTGAAGAAGAAGATCAGCTTGAATGATTACAGGAATAGGAGAAAGAGCGGTGCTTCAGTCTCGCCCATCAGCCAAGAGCCTCTTACACAGGCTTCAACTCCTCAAACGTCCGAAGACAAGCGATCAGGGATGAAGACCACTACGTCCGCGGACCATACTGGGAAACAACCACTGAACCCCCTATCGACCAAGTCATCAGTCAGATATGTACCCGAGAGTGTAGGGCGTAAACGGCCGCCAGAGCTCGGTCATGGGCATCTAGGATCACATGAAGGGGAGCAGGCAGATGTAGTTTCTTCAAAGAAAGCGAGGCTTTCGCCTAGCGTGATGGAGAGCAAGAGTCCTGAGCTCTCAAAGACCAACGGGTTACCTGATCTGCTGTCACCAACCTTACCACCGACTTCAGACAGCCCCAAATTACCCAGGCTATTGTCACCAACTCTCCCGCCAGATATTGAAAAAGAGCTAGCCAGACTTGATGAAAGTCGCCCAGCGTCAAGCTCGTCCAAACCACTCAAGCATCCTGACTCTGCATCGTCGAGGGAGAGTTTACAGAACCCGAAGGCGCATGACCACGGCAGACTGCAGCCATACGCAACGACCGGCCCTGGCTTGCATGGTAGAAGCTCGAACACGACGACAGATAAATGCATAACTACTCCTATAGATGCTAGGGGCTCCGATTTCGGTGACACACCAAATCTTGATTTGCAATCTCAGAGAGGTGAACAAACACCACCATCCACAGATACCAAAGAAAGTATGGCATCCAAGCCACGGCTGGTGGTAAGACTGAAGTATGGGAAATCGAATAGGAAGCGCATCGAGGCTCTCTTGAAATTCTCTGCCAAGAGAAAGGCAGCTCTCACATCTTTACTCATTAACCAGCAAGGGGATTCCGAGAAAGTCCGAGTGACCAAACCTCAGCTTAACGAATTCAATGCTTCCGCACTCGAGCATACCAGCAGCAAATCCCACCGGCTGGAGGGTACAGTAAAGGATATGGCTAACATGGACACAAGTACTTCAATGAAAGAACGATCGAAGGAGACCAGGGCTCCATCGCCGGAAAAGCCCCGACTTCCTGCGTCCCCTACCCCGATCCCAATATCAAATCAATCAAAGAACTTTGCGTGGTCTCCCACCAAGGATGCGAAGAACTCTACTCCTCGGACCGAGACCTCCCATAGCGCGGGGAAGTCGACGTCCCATCATTCCACCAAAGATCAACCGGGAAGCCAGGTGAACTCTTTGAAGTCAGCATCGGCAGATTCTGATAATCCTGTGTCTCGGTCCCGGAACTCTGAACGTCGAGCTTGGAAGGACGAATACCAGAGACTTGGAAACTTGGGTAGGGAGTTGAAGCATGCTGCAGAAAGGCATACCAACAAAGACGCGGTGACTGCTGGTGATGAAAAACTTGCAGTTGTGACGGCGATAGAGGCTGTCCTTTGTTTTATTCTCGCATTTGTTGCTGATGATCAGTCTAAAGCTTTGGCCCGTCAAGTTGGCGACTCATCGACCTGGCTATCTATACTCGCCTATTGGCGTGTCGTGAGAAAGAACAGTGCCCCTTACCCGAGGCTCCACAGTCTCTGTTTAATTCTCGGTGCTGTGTCTTATGATGCAATTCACGCTCTTGACTTAGAACGCCTCGCAGTTGCTCCATTGCCAGGAGATCATACTCCTGTGCCCACACCAGGAAGTGACGGCACTACTGTCACATCGGATGAGAACAAGAAGAATCGGAGAGATATCATTGAGTTAAAAAACCGATTGCCTGATTTTTACAAAGAGTCCCAGAGACTGTGGCTCGAGGGTTTGCAAGGTCTTTCAGAAGATATCCTCGCCCGTGAATTTCCTGACACCTGGTCTAGACGCTCAAGAAGATATTCTCATCTGGGAAAGCAGAAGCTCAAGATCGGAGACTACACCGGGGAGTTCCTTTTTCCCCCTGGGAAGACATCAGCACCTGTGGAAACTGTTCGGTTTGGGTGTGCAATTTTAAAAGAGTGGTGCATGAAAGAAGGCGTGGCTTGGAGCTGCCGACTTGATTTATGAAAAGACGACAGATTATTCTGTCATGCCTGTTCTTGCACACCGTGATTATTGTTTACTTCCTGGATTTATGTTGGCTTTTTCTGATTTGTAAGTTGGTCAATTCAGGCCAGCGGGCGTTAACTGAGTCTATCTTCTGATTGCTGTTGCGCCGTGATACCACTGTTTTGAGTCTTTCCAGAATTGGACGAGTGATGGCAGTTTATAGGTTTCCGAATTCATGACAATGCGAATACCCTACCTGCGTATAACGAAATATGTAGCTATAATTGGATGGAAAAATTCTGCATATTCTGGGCACCTAGCACAAATCTATGAAAGAAGGCTATTTGACCCACACCAAGATGATCATTGCAACGGTTATAAGATCTATTCCACATCATCATTGATGACTAGCGCAGTCTATGCTGATGATTGCGCCCTCTCTGAGACAAGACACCTACAAAAACGTTGCGCGAAAAGAAAAGGCGGGCACTGGGTAATTCAAAAGAGAAGATGCAGATCCGAGCACCTACGATGTGATATCTCCAAATCATGCATGAATACATGCGACGGTCTCAGATAGAGAAAGGGATGAAATAAAGTTTAGAAAAAATCCGATTGTCATCGCATAGGAATCTTACTCATACCGGCGTTGAAAATGAGGCCCATTAAAGGGTTGAATTCGAATGTCGACTGAGGGATCGAAAATCCAATTATGAATAGGAAGCACTTCTCCAGAATGCTTACGGCTCAGCCTGATGTGCATGGGATGCATGGCCAAGGTCATTCGCCAAATGTTCACCGAAAAGCCAGCCAGCTTCCCGGCAATACCGGGCTTCTCCACCACGAGTACCAACTTCACTGCTCCAGCAGATGAACGAGGCATCCACAATATCTGCGATGACGCCTTCAGCTGCTCCTAGGATGCTCCAGCCGATGGTTCCCGCAATGAACCCGACCACGTAGGCATACATACTGCCATGGACTCCAATACCCAGGCCGGGGACCTCTAGGTTCCGAGCAGCACTTACCCATCCTCCAAAACCGAGTGCCAAAGACATCATGAAGCGAGCGGCGTGGAGAAAGAGCTTCGAAAGGCGGTAAGACAGGAACGGTGCAGAACCCGGATGGAACCGAGAAGACGACCTCGGATGGGGTGACGACATCGCCGTCGCAAGTGAGACATACGGCATTTCGAGGAGGCCACGAGCAGATAATACAAGCGGTTGAGAATGAATAGCGGCGTAAGTGAGAGCAAGAGGATCTGTGAGCGCGGCGAGGGGAGAAGGAACGAGTGAGTACACGAAAAGATTCAGAAGCCGAGATAGGCGAGTCGGCAGAAACAGAAGTGGCAGCCGGGTAGACAATGCTATCAGCTTAGAGAAACAGACTGTGCCGAAAAGCGTGGTGACGGAATGGACAAAAGCCGCCTGTACAATCTGCCTAGACGTGGGTTTGGGGGTCGCGAGACGGTGAAAGTACCACTGACTCACTGTTGCAGCTGTAACTGAACGTTGGATACCTGCGATGACACCCAATGACCAGATGTAAACGAAGACAAAATAGGTTCCCAGCCACCAGCTGCTGACGTTGAGGGCAAAAGCGTGCGATTCTGACATATGCCCACCTAAGAAAACTCGAGCGAACATCAGCATCCAGACCCACGTCCAGGTGACAATACAGGTAAGGACGCCAAGGCCAAGGAATAATAATTCGAGGTTTGCAGCGAGAATTCGGCAGGCGAAATCGAGGATGTCGATGGCTTTGCCAATTGCATGGCGGCTCCGGACAATATTATATATCCAAAAACTCGAGATCATGAACGGCACAAGAGAGACGATCCTCATGGTTTTGTCCTGAATACTAGTCCCATGCCAAATTCCCTTGAAACTCGAGATGAAGGGATAAAGCGAGAATGAGTATAGTATAACAGGAACTGCAAAGATCATTGCGTAGACCAAAGAGCGCACGTAATACCGCAGTAATGTCAGCCAAAGAAGTGATATAAATACCGAGACCACCGTATAGATGCCGAGAAGATAGAAGGATCCATGAACAGTGAGGTATATCGTGTCGCCCCATCTCGATCTGTCACCTGAAGGGGCAGTTGTATGCATATAAATTAGAAATGAGGTAGCAAGTAGGCAGCCCAGAGAGATCAAAAAGAGCTTCCCCCAGAAAGTATCATGGGCCCCAGATTGTGGCTCCCCTGGTGAGAAAGGCTCAAGCCCAGAGTCCGCTATCCTTGATGGTTCACGATCATCGAGTTGTTGTTGCTTATCTACCTCGCTCGGCCCGATGAATGTCTCTATACCAAGAATTCTTGGCTCGGAGCTTGTTTGGTCTCGGAACAGCTGGACGGAAGGAGGACTGTCATCAAGGCCCTCAAGTGACCCAGCCTTGTCAACGTTCTCGTCTGATCTCAATGTATCTTCAAGACGAATATCGACCAAATTTCCTTTGAGACTACGACTTTGTAGAACCTCGTCGGGACCTCCGCGATCATCGGCTGTGATCGCAATTGACTCAAATGCACGACCGCTCTCCCCGTTCATAGACTTACTGCTGGCACGCCAAGAGCTTCTGATCCTGCCGCGCTTGACATATTTATCATCCTGGAGAGCCTGCTGATCAAGACTGGTCGAACTGTCGCCATCCCCTCCAGTTTCCGACGAATCTTTGAGTTGACTACCGCCAAAATGCCGTCTTGATCTCTGCAACGCGTAGAAGTCCGCAATCTCCCGCTCCCGCTCTGCTTCATCATCCTCGTCACGAAAATCATCTGTGGCGCTGAAGAAGAGAGGCGCAGCTTGAGCCGGATTTCGTGGACCGAAAGGGAAATTAGAGAACTGAGACGTGGCTTGTTGGTAAGGATCTAGTGTCATTCGTAAAAAAGGTCGCGATGAAGAAAGGCGAGAAACTCCAGGTCGTACATTGAGACGATCACTGCCATTACGACGTGAATCGTCTGGGGAAGGGCCTAGTCGTGATTGTGACTGAGCAAGGAAGCGCGAGGCATCTGTGTTTTTGATGTGAGTCATGCAAACAGATGCCATATGGGAAAATGTAAAGGATATCAGGGTAGCGTTTCACTGGTTTGGAATGCATACACTCTGAGAACATGACCTGCTGTGTACCTGGACTTGCCAGAGATCCTGATTCATGCTAAACAGAGATCTGTGCTAAAGTCCTAGCTGTTATCGTGACTAGAGTCTCTAATAATGTGTGGCCAGTCAATTTGCGGTGAGCAATATTGAAGTATCACAGGTGTTGGACGTAAATGAAGCAAAGATAGGAAGAAAACATGGTTCAGAGAGTCAGTCTCTCTATTTAAAATGCTAAATATGGCTGACTCTGAAAGGGGTCCAGTTAAGATGTTGATATAAATCCATGGACTCGCTCATGTGAAGCATACGTGAGGTATATTCAGAGATAACAGATGATCTGACGGGAGCACATGCGTCATATGGCAGTTGCAGGGTCACACGGAGATGACTCAGCATGTGTTCCTCAGGACCCAACTCCGTACACTCTTGGTACAAAGTCGAACTGAACCCACATACCTCCTCATCGAAGCATTCATAACAAGAAATCTAGCATACCGATGTGGCTCTCTTGTGGGAGGCATTGGAGTATGAGTTGAAATATATCAAATTGACATTGGCAACCTCCTGATAACTGATAACATAGAGCAATATTTACACCCCAGACCGGACGTCTTTTGTATCCATGTCACAGCCATGGGATTACATCGCTAAGCTTGTCTGTATTGGAGATTCCGGCACTGGAAAGTCCAGTGTAAGTGTGTCAAGCCAGTTTACTCAGTTTGTATATGGGACCTCAGACAAGATTGTGCTGACCTGTGTGTTGTTGTAAAGTTGACCATTCGACTCTGCGAAGGACGCTTCTCTTCCAGTCATGATGTTACTATTGGAGTGGAATTTGGCTCACGTATTGTTCCGGTTGGGCCTCCAGCTTCAAAGAGTTTGGATGTAGATTCCGACGTTTCTGATTCTTCTGCTCTGCCATCGTCAACGGCGACAGCTACGGGTGCACCCCATGACTCTGTTGCTTTGGGCCTCCCAAGCCCTCCACGAAAACCTCCAGGAGATCAACCTCAGAAAAAAATGAAGCTCTCCCTCTGGGACACCGCGGGCCAGGAGACTTACAAATCGATAACTCGCTCATATTTTCGTGGCGCCTCAGGGGCCCTCCTCGTTTTTGACATCACTCGTCCCTCTACATTCACCTCGTGCACTCAATGGCTGCAAGATCTGCGGCAAATTGCAGAAGATGGCATCGTCGTAATCCTGGTTGGAAACAAGAGCGATCTCGCGGAAGTTAATGCCGACGTCAATCAGAGGCGTGTCACCAAGCAAGAAGCGGAGGAGTGGTGCCGCATGAACAATGTTGTTCGCTACGTCGAAACCAGTGCAAAGTCCGGTGAAGGCGTCGAGCGCGCATTCCTTGAAGTTGCCGAGAGAATTTATCGCAATATCGAGGCAGGAAAATACGACTTGAACGATCGTCGAAGCGGTGTAAAGGGCTTTGGGGCTACAGGGGGCGCAAGCGCGGGAACGCCGAAAACCATCACCTTAGGCCTGAATGATGCAATGCGCAGTGGTGGAAATGGTTGGCGCGGAGCTTGTTGCTAGCCTGAAAAATGCTTTTTATCTGAGCCCTCGTGCAAGTCGTGGTGGCAATACAGGATATTGTGATGCGTGACATGGCTCGTCTATGCAATTATATATCGTACTACCTACTCGTTTGGTGACGATTGTGCTTGGGCAACTCCCTTCGCCTTCTGAGTAACCCTCTACGTTCCTGCAACAGCCACCCTGCCTAGACGGGCGGATGGAAAGAGTCCCTGGATGAGGAGCATGAAACTGAGCATCGGTGTTAAATGTGCTTACCGATCGTAAGTAGAGCTCATCAGGTATCAAGGTATTGGTGTAGTTAGTAGGCTGAGATACTAGTTGTAAAGAGTGCTGGCAGTGGTTACCGATTAGTAGATTAGTAGCAACCAGGCCGTAGGCATCATAATTATCCTAATTCGCTTCTTTCAGCTGATACGACTGCCTGCCTGCGTGCCGAGACGGTAACGTTGTTGTCTGAACGTTAAAGTCAAAGAGCTGAAAGCTTAATCGTATGCCAGATTGAAGGTGTTGCTTGTCCCAGTTGGTCTGCAGATGGCGGAAAGACTTCGCTACGTCGTCTTTGCGTAATGTGCACATAGGCAGCCGTCATCGGAGAATCCAGTGTTATATAGAGTTAATCATTCCGAGGATAGCAACAGTAGCGCCAGGCACAATTTGAAATACAAGCGCACGATTGAATAATGGATACAGAACTGTTCAAGTTGACATTCGTAGGTGCCTGACATCATCCAAATCAATTCGCAATCCGCCAACCGCTCAGCCAGTTCAAGTGAGCCCATTGCTGGCTAGAACCCTCAATGCCGAACACAATGACCCGGAAATGAACAAACATCCCAATGATGATCATGTATAGGAAGGCATATACAGACCCGCGGACGACAGAATCCATTTTTCCAGTAAGCCAGTCAACACAAAAACCGAAGGTAAGTATGGAATAATAGAGCGCAGGGTAATAATGATGAACATAGGTCACCCGAGCCATGATTATGAAGGGGAGGTAGTGTAGAATCCATCCGAGAAGAGGATAGAGGCCGGAATAATGGATGTGATCGATATCCGCTTGATTGAGATCCTTGTAACCCCGCTGCCAGCGGGCGAGATACCAGAATATTAGGAGTCCAAAAACCCCGAGACTGACCGTACTGCCCCAGTAGACAAAGGGATTCCCGAGAAGGTAATACTTAATAGTGTTGTCATCCCAGGAGCACATACGAAGGCCCACATTGAGTATGGGCCATTGCCAGAATTTCGACGCGAGGTCATCTTGTTTGTCCGGATCAGGAACAAGAGCGTTGTTCGATGTCATCATGGCGACATTCAGATGAATGAAATCCTTAAAAAAGGGGGACTTGTACGATCCCGGATCACCCGGTGGAACTGCGAGACTTCCACGTCAGTCCAGGGTACCAGCCTGCTCGAGGGGGAAGGAAAGGTAATGTCATTGAGGGGTGAAAACAGCAAACGAACGACACGCTGAGCGGGCAATGCTCAAGCTTTCTTGGTTGGCACTTACGTCGATCATTGAAATGAGACTCCACATTCCAATGCGTGTAGACGTCGCGAGGATTGTTCTCTTTGACGCATGTGGTCTCGATCTGCTTAAAACCCCATTGTGGGAGGTTCACATTGCCGGCTCGCAGATAGCAGCCCAGAACGACGTGTCTCAGGCGGAATGCAGTTGTCAGTGTTCGAATCCTGCTTCGATCCCTCGACGCGACATCATCGACAACTTCCACTGCCCAGTGATCTTTTTCATCCCCAATAGTGATGTTACCATAACAGGAGACTTCGTACTGAGACTTGGTGATAGGAGCCGGGATGGCATGCGAATGAAGGTTTCGGCCCGTTTGCCCATGAACAAGACGAATAACATCACCATCGCCGACAAAAGACAGAGGCCCGTTGGCGTCGTACTCGGGGTCATGGCGGTTGGGGTAAATGAACCAATCGTTGTTTGCGTCCTTGTGATGGTAACAAGTGACCTGCTGCTGATTGGAACCGTCGGGATAAGTTTGAACATGAGAATGCAGCAGTCCTCCACCGTAACCCCTGTTTTTTAGAGTGACCCTAGAGCCAAGGGCAATTTCGAGAGGGCTGTCCTTTCCAACCTCGGTCCCCTTTAGATTAGCTTGAAAGAGAGAGCTCATCTGCGCGTCCCCCGGTCCACTGTTTTCAAGAATCCAGAAATGCACGTAAAAGGAAAGCATATATACCATAGCCGGTATAACAATCAATCCAACCACGCGAGCCAGTAGATGGTTAACGAGGACCGTCTGTTCACAATGTCAGATACACAGCACTATTCCGAATTCCCTTCAGTACTGACCTTCGGCATCCTAAGGTCGCCAAATTTGTTCCATAAATCTTCAATTGTATAGAGTCCCACTAATGCTGTGCAAAAAAGACCCACCCATTTAACACTGCATACGCAGCCGATACTTAGACCCGTCAAGAAGAGCCAGGTAAACCATTCAACTGAGAAGCTAGCATGCTGTAACCGATGAAACTTAGCCCAGCACATGGTGGTCGTAAAGGTGAAGCAAAGTAACATTGAGTCAAGTAATATGAACCTTGAAATGGTCGCGTAGGAGTTTTCGAACAAAACCATCAGACTGATTAGCCAAATGGTGGCCTTGCGGAAACCGAGCTCTCGGGCAGTGTAGTAAGCGAGAGGAACGCACACGACACCGAAAGCGGCGTTGAAGACACGCATGAATGTAAAGTTGACATCTTCTGGGTATTTCTCTCCTGATTTGAATTCAAAGGATCCGTTGTAGCCAGCGAGGAGACCAGATAAGCCAACAAGCATCTTTCCTAGTGGCGGGTGAACGTCAAAGTAGAATTCTCGCTTCAAGTAGTGTGAACCGAATTTTCCGAAGCTGATCGACAGTAATTAGACACTGTGGTAGTTTCACATGGCTAAGGTGCTATGTAACGTACTGGGCTTCATCCCATGTCACAATGTTCGAGCGACCTATGCGGTACATACGGGTGAAGGCAGCCAAGGCTGTCAGTATGATCGGCGCAATGAAAGGTTCCCAACTATCCAGTATTGAGGAGAAAGAATTGGGCTGTTCCGCGAAAGAGTCATCAGCTGGCGATAAGATGCGATGCTATGCAGGTGGACCAGGATGAGTATAATCATCATACCTTAGGCCTCAATTTCGCGTCCTTGTCCTCAAGGCTATGAGACGTGAGGTGCTTCTCAACTTTCTCTGTGGCGTGAACATTCCTACGCCTCAAATCGGAACCGACATTGGCACCGGTAGTTGATGCGACATCCATTTCCGCCATGGTGGATGGTCTCATCCTAGATCGAGGCGGAGGAAGTCAGTGTTCAAGTTGCAAGGGCACCGGTGGAAATTGACCTGCATACAGAACAATCGTTTTTATACGGACTTGAAAGAAAGAGAGAATGGACTGGCGGAGATGACCCTCAAAGGTAGTACACGGGCATATCCAGTCCTCGATTGTAGAGGTTGGTATCCAGATTATAATGAGCGTGAGCCTACAGGGTCGCTCGACAGATCTTCAATGGGAATCAAAGATGTACTTTTTAGAAAATGGAAAGGTCAAATAAAAGTAAGGAAGGTTGGAAAAACAAAAAGAAACGAAGCGAAAGGGAGAGGTGGCTAAGAGGTGGCTACAGCAGGCATGAAACGAAAGGCTAGTA
This sequence comes from Aspergillus quadricinctus, assembly GCA_022814375.1. Classification (NCBI taxonomy): domain Eukaryota; kingdom Fungi; phylum Ascomycota; class Eurotiomycetes; order Eurotiales; family Aspergillaceae; genus Aspergillus; species Aspergillus quadricinctus. The sequence goes on along the minus strand of JAKLNT010000014.1, from coordinate 21,315 downwards.
GAAGCTGGGTTGAAGCGTGTGGACTGAGCTGGACGAGAGGTTACTAAGTACCTCCCATACGGTAGGTAGGTAAATGGATAGTTGGCCTGGACATTTCACGGAAAAACTGGTTCGGCATCAGATCGGCCCCGCTGTGGCCACCTCCAGACCCCCAAGACGCTAATAATAATATCTACTTCCATAATTTCTTCGGCTTGCCTATAGATAGTCTTCTAGTCTTTGGTATGGCCGAAGACGAGATTATGTTGTTTCGCGGTATACGTGAAACAATATACACTATTAAGCCCTCAGATTGTCAGAACCCTGTGGGGATATGGGAGGCTTACATGTTATCTCGCACAAATATCCAGAGGGAACATATAGTATTCAGTTTTGTTTCAACTGATGATGGGTAAATCAGCTCGCCAGACATGACATGCTCATAGATGTCACAAGAAGGAGGGGGAAAAGAAGGGATGATTGAATGAGAAGCCGACAATCAGACCTTCTATCCCAACCAGAAACCGCCCCTGACCAGAACAGAATAACCTTCAATCAAGTGTCACGAGAATTTCAAGATCTAACTGAAGCCCTTTATACATTGAAGAGATTCGGGCCGGTATACCACATGTACATGGACATTGCCGAAGAAGAAACGAGCCCGTATTGACCTATGTGCTCAAATCCGCGCCGTCTAGTTCTATTCAAACAACGTAGATACACAAAAAGCAAAATTGTTCGTTGCCACCAAACCTCCCTACTCCTTGGTCAGAGGAGAAGAGAGATTGTGAAATGAAGTAGCAGCGAGACCACAAAGAGAAGAAGACGATATACCGCCAACAGGCGCAAAAGGTAGAAAGAAAAGAATTAGTGCCGCCGAAGTAACAAATTCTCGAAAACGGAGGGGAACACGAGATGGATACAAGGACTCGTTCTAATCATTCTCATCCTCTTCTTGCCCCAGACGTCTATAATGATTATTTTTCGCTTGCGGTCCCGGCGCTCTGTGGCGACTGACCATGTTCGAAATCCAGCCGCCAATACCTTCAGGCCGTCCGCTGCTTTCATCCGAAGGATCAAGCCCTGCAGGTTTAGGATTTTCATTCGCGCTGATGTTAGGTGGGTCAATATCTAAACCAGGAATGGCGCTTTCCGTTCCGAACTGGCCATACTGCCGTCTGATGTCGAGAGAAGGCACCGGTGAGCCGCCGCTCATAAGGGATCCGCGCTCAGCTTGTGTCGCGGGTGTTGGCATAGCGGTCGTCGCATCTCCAAAGAGGACGTTCATGTCTTCCAGACGTACACCGCTCGTTTCGGGGTAGAGGAAGTATACTTCAGAAAGTACCCATTAGTGAATCATGAAGTGTCGGGCCTGGAATGTGAGGCTCACCAAGTACAAAACTACAAGCACAAAAGAAGGCATGGACAAGGTAAAGACGCCACTTGATCGCAGCCTGTAGAACAGGGGTCACCTCTCCGACGAGCCAGTTGAAAGCCCAATTAGTAGCCGTGCTAAGACTGGCCCCCTTCGCACGGATGCTCAAGGGCAAGATCTCGGGAGGGTACAGCCAAGGGATGGGGCCCCAGGATGCGCCGAACGAACTGAGTTGCATTAGTACTGAATAGGACATCCCGTAGTTCCGCTCATTGAGAAAGAGGGAGAGGAGCAAAAAGGTACTCACGCATTGTAAATCATGACAAAGACAACAGTCAGAGTTGGAGTTGCTGCAACATCGATATAGATGAAGTATGATATCAGGGACAGAGAAATAATCATTGCAACCGCCCCGGAAAGCAGGATCGGACGCCTTCCCCAGCGGTCCACGAGATACCACGGGGGAACTGTTGAAGCAAGGTACGAGAGCCCATTGATTCCAGTCATCAAAATAGCATCGCGACCGGCCCAGCCCGCTGACTCAAAGACGAGTGGAGCATAATACGATATCACATTGATACCGTTTAGCTGTGCCAGTGCCTGAGCTGACATTGCGATGAGGACTCGTTTGCGATAACGCTTGAACATATCAGTGTAGGATCTCTCGCCTTCCTGCCGTTGCAGAAGGACATTCATCTTGATTTCTCGATACTCCTGTCGCGCCTTATCATTGTGCAAATCCCCCTGCCCATATAGATTGGCAATGACCACCATGCCCTCTTCATCGTGGTCATTATCTAACAACCATCTGGCTTTGTATAAGCAATATACATGGCACGAGGTCTGAATTGTCATTTCCAAAGCTACTCACCTCGGCGATTCACATATGATGAGACTTCCGAAGCCAAGGAGGGCACCCATAATGCATTGGCATAGCAGTGGCAAACGCCACGCATAGTTGCTGTCGATGTAACTGCAGAAATAATCCACCCACACACTAGCCGCATATCCGCAGATATTGCCGGTAAACTCAATACACGCTAGTTTGCCCCTGTTGTGAGGCGGCTATTGATACGTCAGCAGATCGGCCAAAAAGAACGGGGAGAAGACATCGAGAGATTCCGCATACCGATATCTCTGATTGATAAACTGGCACAATTGTTGACAATGCTCCGACGCCTAGGCCCGCAACGATACGGCCGAGCATCATCATGGGTAGACCAGTTGCGAAGGTCTGGAAAGCGCCACCGATAGAGAACACGATAGAGCCGTAAAGAATGGTCTTCCGCCGTCCTATCAAGTCGCCAATCCGGCCGATGAGTAAGGAGGAAATGAATGCGCCAACTTCAAGTATGGCGACCACTGTGCCGATCGCGGCTCGCGATGGTTGATTGAAGTAATCCTTGAAGTACCAACCACTGTATTCATGTTAGTCATTGGTTTCAAAATCGCCATGCCCATTATCACCAAGGCATAGTGGCCTTTGTGCCGCAAAATCGGAGGACGAACGTGATTATACCCGACATAACACCCTGATCATAGCCAAAAAGGAAGACACCTAATGATACGAAAACACTTGTAAAGTACCTGTATAAAGGTCAACGAAAGTAGCGCAGAGCCAGGGATCAGAAACCGGGGGCCCTTACAGTAAGGGCTTCCCAACCAAGCCATGTATCTTGGCGGTTTGTCTATTGCTCGGAGACATGATGATAGCTAAAGACCGCTCTATCCTGGAAATCCGCCTAGGCGCAGGTGAAGGAATGTCAACGGATATTTTCTCAATATCGGTCCGACCAGCGGGCGATTGAGATATGTAGCGCACGCGCTTTTGTCGCTTCAGGCCAGCTCGAGACCCTTCTGGACTGGTCGTTTCACAATCCAGGGACTTCCGCACTCGATTTCGCAGAGGGTCTTCTACATCTGCAAGCTGCTCGGCCAGATCACCTGTGTCGGTCCAAACGGAGAATGTAGACTCGACAGTGTGACCAGACGAGTATGAGGAACGTCGACTGCCTTTCTCACTCGCAGAATCAACACTGACGAAGTGCCCCGAGGATGATGGCAAATGAGTGTTTAGTGACTGCAAAGGTATAGTACTTGAGGGGGTGCGTAGAGAAGACTTTGTTGAAGGAATGTTGGCGGTTATGGTGGGCTGAAAGCGACAGCCCTTCCGCGCTCAAGAGTGGCTTCTCGGAGAGAGTTTGAAGTGATCAAAGATGGACTGGGGATATCAAGCTCTTCAGCTCCTCCATGCAGGGTCTGGAAATTCTTTCCTGAAGGGCAATCAGAGAGATGTTGTAGATTACGACAGGCAGCCTTGCGAAAGGGTATGAAGACTGGTGCTGTGGGGAGCTGGACGTTTTCTGGCTGGATGATGCAAGGCAACTTGGGTATGATGTTGATCCAGCAAATCTACGAGAGCACGAGAGCAGATAGCGGAGATGTTGCCACGAGGAGGTCGAAATCTATGCTCAAGGGTCAAGCTCGCGATGGATCAGCGATGCGGAGTAGCCAAGTGACGCAGTTGGATGCCGTCTAGTCGAGAACAACTGATCAGGCGGAAAAACCAAACAAGGCACCGACAAAGGTTGTCGTGAGATAGCTAGCTGAGCACATGCAACAGCAGGGTTGTCGAACCTAGACAACGGAGTGAAGGATAGAGAGGATAGTATTTAACGCCAAGTTTGGTGTCAAAGGTAAATAGAATGGCACGCAAGAAAGCTTAGATAGCAGTGAGTTGAGTGTACAGACTTGGGCATTTGCATTCCCCAGAAAATTGGGGAGAGGTGCTGAAAGTGGAGGCTAGAGAAGTCTGAGAAGAGACCCAACAGGGCCAACACACTCAGCCTAGGTACCCAGACGGTCAGAGGCATAGAGCAGCCTAATCATTGCCCCAGATGCCTTATTGGATGACTGGGTCATGGGTCATTTGTTGCGACTTGCAAGTTGCAACTTGCGGACGGGAACGGGACGGAGTGTCCCTATGGAGTAAGCGCCTCCCTCTAGGCGATTACGGAATATGCCCGGCCAAGAGACGAGGTTACGTACTAGATAAGGTATCTAGGTAGTTTGTAATTTACCTAATAATTAAAGGGTCGCCATAACGGCACACCCCCCTACATTAATAACACACCCCTCTACCTTAATAATACATCCCCCTAGCTTAACAGCACACTCCCCTGCTGAAAGTAGTAATATAAATATCAGGTAATCTCTATTCCTATCTATTCAATTCCTATATAAAATTTAGAGATTAGATTACTATAAGATAGGCTCTTAAAAGTATTAGTTTTTAATATATTAATATCACTTGAATAGCTACTCCTAGCTCTAGCTTAGTATATTATAAAGCTACTAAGAATTAATATATAAATTATCTAGTCTCTCTGCTAACCAACTAGTTCTTCAAGAGCTCTGATGTGGCTATAGAAAAGTGTTTAGTATCCAGACTCTAGAGATACTATATTCCTAAGTAATAGAATGGCTTAGCAATAAGAGCTCACCAGTAGCTCATCACATGATAATTATAAGGTTAGGTGGTTATATGATGCTAATTCTAACTACTCTTAGTTAGAAGGGGTGTGTCGTTAAGGTAGGGGGGTATGTTGTTAATATAGGGGGGTGTGCTGTTAGTGCAACCCTAATTAAAACATAAGATAGTAAAGTAAGGTACGTACTGCACCTTGAGATTCCAAACCCAGAGTATCAAAATAATATCAATCTTGTGCCGCCACTAGAGTCTCAGCTGTGACCACAAACTCCATGAGTAGGAGATTGAATATATAAGGCCTTGACAATTAAGAGCAGGTCAACCTGTGAGTATTCTAGTGTACTTCCACTGTATCTATAGATGGTGGCTACACTATACTGCCTGGCGAAAGTACTGGCGCAGGTTCTCACAGAAAAAGGTATGCAGTAGGACAGACTCGACTGAGACCATTAAGCAAAAGTCATCACCAGCCTAACCTGCCTCAGCATCTAAGGCGGCAGAGGTCAGATAACCTGGCCAAATATGGAAATATTTGTCAGCCCAGTGAGAGGTCAGATAATCTTACATAAGTGCCATGTGGATAGTCATCCGACATCTACTCCATGAATATAGTATAAGGGACTGAGACAATACCTGACCTCTCCATTCTTGCATCTAAGTTCAGGCAGAGGCTCACGGCGAAATCTATGTTCGGTAGAAACAGTGAAAATCGACATCAACATGCGTCTTCAAATCTTATTGCTGAACATTGGTATCAGAAGAAACAAGGACCCCTTGTGACAGTCTGATACAATCGCTAACCAGAACTTTCCCTCAGGTCAGAAGAATGTCGTAGCCGTCTTTCTGAATGTAGACGGCGTCTGCCAAATTAGCATATTTGCGACGCACAAGTTCAAATATCACCAGCCCAGCACTAGTGCTAGGCACTTGACGAAGAGCATTTCCTACAAACCCCTGGAATAACCATTGACGCCAACCACCAGCACGTGCTGCTCTCCTTTTGCAGCGTTTGAATGTCTCTCGATAAGCGGAATAGTAGACCTGCATCATCTGCCCTTTCGTGGAGATCAGGTTAGCCTGATGATCAAGATATTCTAGTCGAGAATAGTGAATATTTTGGATAGCACTCAGCGGATGCTGTACTGCCTGCTGCCCAATTGACGCCGCCACACCGGCTAACATCAAGAAGCATGGCTCTAAACTGTAATGAGGTTTGATGAGCGGCACCCCACGGTCACTTGATTGAGGTTGTTGCAGACTGTCCAGCTGATGGCCGCGAAGTGACCCGTAATATCTTGTAACGAAAGAATAATACGCCTGCGACTTTATGTATTCGAACGTACTGAAGAAAACGGCGTATCCAAATGAGTCGCGCAAAAATGACAGGCTCCAGCCTGCGAAAATCCCACGAAGACCAATTTCTTTGAGCTTGTTCTGTCCATAGTGCCACATGCTCCGGTACTGACCATGCAGCATGTCACTCGTTCGTAGTCGAACCTGGAGAGCGTCTAGAGGCGCAGCTACAACTGATTGTATCGTACCAGCCGCAAAGCCAGCTGCAAATGTATCAACAGGAGATGCAGGAGGGTATATACGCTTGACACTTCGGGAAACAGGTTCATATAGGGCGCCAAGGGTCTGGAGATACGACGTATACAGGACAGCGCCAATGCTAGTAGCAGATGTTACGGCCCAGATTGACCAAAGGGAGAAATGGGCGGATTTGACTCACCCTGCATTTGCCAATAAAGGGGGTAACAGCTGATTGGGGATGAACCGCCAACCATAAGTACGAACGGCATAGACGAGAAGACCAGGTGTTGTTGTATGTAATGACCAACGCTTTTCAGCGGAATGAGGGTTGACAGCTCTTGCGAGCGCCTAAAGGGAGCGTTAGAGAGTAACAATCATTAGCTCATGTCGAGGGCGACGAGTACAAGAGTCCTAGAAATTCGGACAAAAGAAGCCAGGAAGCGTTTTCAACTGGTATACGGACCATATAACTGGACGAGCGTCAACAAACCTCAGTCTGAGTAGCGAGAGGGGAGTGCATACTCAACCCGAGTGCGAAAAAATGCCTTGACGGGAGCTCTGAAGTAGAAAGCAACCATCTGCGCACTAACTGCACGAACACCAGCTGCCGAAGCGCCAGTGGCTGCATCATTCCGCGGGTTTCTTCGAGTAGATTTGCGGGACTCTGCGCCAGAGACATTGTCATCGAAGCGTACTTGATCGCCAAGGGAAATGGTATCCTCAGATGCCATTATGCGGATGATCGAGCGCGCCCTTCTCCATCGGGGCGTATATGAATTCAGATAACAAAGGTTTGCGAAGACGATAATTATCAGTTGCGTATCCGGATATTTTAACAACCCTCGCCTATAGAGAGGTAGCAGGATGATGCAGAAAAAATCGAGATGGAGGATAAGATAAGTAAAGAAACATTGAGATTATCAAGGCTGGATCACCCTTTCAAGAGAGGAGGTATGGTACCTGGGTGGGCATGATTACTGAAAAGATATACTTGTTACGCTGTGAATCCGAAGGGCAATAATATATTATATATTAATAGAAATAATAGAAATAAATGTCCTTCGATATTATTTGAACTTTATTTACCTCCGCACCACGAGTCTCATTGAGGGTTAGCATACCATCCATGCAAAAGAAGCAAACAGCTCAAACATATGAAAACGCGTAGCACCAGCCTCGCGTGAGTATGACTTCAGATTTCGCTTTCTCAATCCTTACATAGTCCTGCGCACCATCACATCCTCGAACTTGTGTTTACCATATTTGCGTTAACCCACTTCAAAATTAAGGTGATCAGCGAGACTTGACGAGACTTGTGGGATTCTAGTTCTTCAGGCAGGCTCACATACCCTGCACGACAGTCTCATCTTCGACGCCATCAGATCATGGCTGAAGAGATTGTGATAGACAAGACTTTGTTTTTCAATCGATTGTCAAGCTTTTACGCGGCATGGAGAGCGGACAAACGCTCAAGTCACCCCACATTTGGTGGTGTTGGCTCGATAGTTATCTTGATGGGTAAAACTGACGAGGCAAATACCTTTCAAAAGAATAACGCTATGCATGTATGTTCAGTCCCCGTTGCTACATTTGGTGTTTTCTTCGCTATACCGCTAACATAATGGTTGTTGACTACTAGTTCTGGTTGCTGGGTTATGAGTTTCCAGCGACCCTTCTCGTCTTTACGTTGGAAGCTGTTTACGTTGTGACAACTGCCAAGAAAGGTAAACCTTTAGTTCGAAGTACAAGGGATATTTGCTGAATAGATGGTGTCCACTCAGCCAAGCATCTTGAGCCGCTGAGGGGTGGCAAGATCCCAGTTGAAATATTAGTTACAACAAAGGATCCTGAAGGGAAACTGAGGTCTTTCGAGAAATGCATGGAAGTCATCAAAAGTGCTGGTGTGAGTGCTCTATCAAGTGACACTGCCGTTGTGTGGTTACCTGAGACTAATGTCGTGGCACATATGAAGAATAAAGTCGGTGTTTTACCGAAGGACACAGCTGCAGGTCCTTTTGCAGAAGACTGGAAGCGCACTTTTGCGACATTATCTGGCGAAATAGAGGAAGTTGATATTTCGCCGGCACTGTCGGCTGCCTTTGCAGTGAAGGATACTGACGAGTTGGTGCGTTGAAAAGGAGCTTGCTGTTTGGGAATTGGGAAGGGCAATTAGCTAATATTGTACAGGTGTCCATAAGAAATGCTTCACGAGCTTGCAGTGGCTTGATGTCTGAATACTTTGTGGAGGAAATGTCGCGCCTTCTCGACGAAGAAAAGCAAATGACTCATAAGGCTCTTTCTGCGCGTGTTGATGCAAAAATCGACGACGCTAAGTTTTTCAACAAACTGGGCAAACTACCGGCCGAGTTCGATGCTCAACAAATTGACTGGGCCTATGGTCCCGTCATTCAAAGCGGGGGAAAGTATGACCTTAGGCTCACAGCAGTGTCTGATAACAGCAATCTCGAACCGGGCATTATTATCGCTGGCTTCGGGATACGTTATAAGACTTACAGCTCAATGATCGCACGGACCTATTTAGTGGATCCGAGTAAGTCTCAAGAGACAAACTATGCCTTTCTTCTGTCTTTACATGAAGCGGTTATGAGAGATGTCCGCGACGGCACGATTGCCAGGGATCTATACAACAAGGCGATCAGTTTAATCCGAACAAAGAAACCTGAGCTTGAGCCCCATTTTGTCAAGAGCGTTGGTGCTGGTATCGGGATTGAGCTTCGAGACCCTAACATGGTGCTGAATGGAAAAAACAGCAGAACACTGAAAAGCGGCATGACTCTTTCTATCACTGTGGGCCTAACAGACGTCGAAGACCCAGAATTGAAAGGAAGCAAGAGTTCAACTTACTCTATGGTCATCACAGACACCGTTCGTGTAGGAGAAAATGGACCACATGTGTTTACCAAGGACGCAGGTCTTGATATGGACTCTGTTTCATTCTACTTTGGAGACGAAGAAGAACCTCAAAAGCCCATCAAGGAGAAAAAGGAAACCAAAACAGGCGCTATCGCCAGCAGGAACATCACGAGAACGAAGCTTCGAGCGGAACGCCCAAGTCAAATAAATGAAGGTGCTGAGGCGCGTCGCCGCGAGCATCAAAAGGAGCTAGCCGCTAAAAAAACAAAAGAGGGCCTTGATCGATTTGCTGGAACTACCGGAGACGACAATGGCGTTACGCAGAAAAAATTCAAACGATTCGAATCGTACAAGCGGGACAATCAATTGCCAGCAAAGGTGAGAGACCTCACGGTATATGTTGACCAAAAAGCATCTACGATAATAGTTCCCATTATGGGTCGACCAGTCCCGTTCCATATCAACACCATCAAGAATGCGAGTAAAAGCGACGAAGGCGAATATGCGTACCTCCGCATCAATTTTCTTTCCCCAGGCCAGGGAGTTGGTAGGAAGGATGACCAGCCTTTCGAGGATCTGTCGGCTCATTTTCTGCGAAATCTGACTCTCCGTTCTAAGGACAATGAGAGGCTGGCTCAGGTCGCCCAGGATATTACTGAATTGAGGAAAAATGCTTTGAGGCGGGAGCAAGAGAAGAAAGAGATGGAAGACGTTGTAGAGCAAGACAAGCTCATCGAGATCCGAAGTATGTACTTGCACCGCCCAATCAGCTGCCAATGCTAATGATTTATAGACCGCCGTCCTGTAAAGTTACCTGACGTCTACCTTAGGCCTCCTTTGGATGGCAAGCGCGTTCCGGGTGAGGTCGAGATACATCAGAACGGTCTCCGATACATGTCTCCATTTCGGAATGAACACGTGGATGTGCTTTTCAGCAATGTCAAACATTTGTTCTTCCAACCGTGTGCTCACGAGCTGATTGTCCTCATTCACGTCCATCTCAAAACGCCTATCATGATTGGGAAGAGGAAAACGAGAGACGTGCAATTTTACCGAGAGGCTACCGAGATGCAATTTGACGAGACTGGCAATCGCAGACGCAAGCATCGTTATGGAGATGAAGAAGAATTCGAAGCTGAACAAGAGGAAAGGCGACGCAGAGCAGCATTGGACAGAGAATTTAAGGCCTTCGCTGAGAAGATAGCCGATGCCGGGAAAGACGAGGGCGTCGATGTCGACATACCATTTCGCGAGATTGGTTTCACTGGCGTCCCCAACCGCTCCAATGTACTGATCCAACCAACCACTGACGCTCTCGTGCAATTGACGGAACCCCCATTCCTAGTCATCACCCTGAATGAGATTGAAATAGCCCATCTCGAAAGAGTGCAGGTAAGGTGTTACTACTGTTATGATCAATATTATTGTCTTGCTGATGGTTTCTAGTTTGGTCTCAAAAACTTCGACCTAGTCTTCGTATTCAAGGACTTTCACAGGGCCCCTGTTCATATAAACACGATCCCGGTTGAGTCCTTGGAAGGCGTGAAAGACTGGCTAGATTCCGTCGATATTGCTTTCACCGAGGGACCCCTGAACCTCAACTGGACAACCATCATGAAAACGGTTGTGAGCGATCCTTATGGTTTCTTTGCGGATGGAGGTTGGTCCTTCTTAGCCGCGGAGTCTGATTCAGAGGACGGATCTGAAGAGGAGGAGGAGTCTGCATTTGAGCTCTCCGAGTCGGAATTGGCGGCGGCAGACGAGAGTTCTGAGGAAGATAGCGAATTTGACGACGATGCTAGCGCAGAGGCAAGTGATTTCAGCGCCGAAGAAGAGAGTGGTGAAGATTGGGATGAGCTCGAGAGGAAAGCCAAGAAGAAGGATAGGGAAGGTGGCTTGGATGATGAAGAACATGGCAAGAAGCGGAAACGGTAGTGTGCTTTTATGTGGCCCTCTTTTCCAACACTCTAGAATTTCATGGATCGGTCTTTCGTCGACTACTCTTTCATCTTAAATTACCTTCGATGATAATGATCATGGTATTGGCTCAAATATCTCTTGAATATGGCTAGCGGCTTTGCTTTCGCAGTGCTCTTGGTTGAGGAATCATGGCTAATCTCATGCTCAACTAGCTCTAGTTGCTCTACTGGCATCTCTTGTGCTGGACACCCATGGGCTTGGAAAGTATAATGTTAATAATTAAGAGAGATACAATAGTTAAAAGGGCCATGACATGAAGGGTGACACAATAAGACTTCACCTGATGTCTCCAAGGGCTATTTACACACACTATTGAGTACTAGAAAATAAATAATCAGAATCTGTCCCAGGCTCTCAAGATATTATTTTCCTTTTCTCATCGAGAACCACATGCTTCGCATCCTCTTCAGCTGATTAGAAGTAAATGAAGCGTAGCAGTCATCAGATGAATAGTCCATGAAATTATGTATGGCATCAAAGCCAGGGCTATTCGGGCATGAATCTTTCTGAGAAGGGCAACCATCGGTGGGGACCGATTGTTGAGGTGTGTCTGCGATGTAATCACCAGCATTGTCTTCCGAACACGACTCCCCTTCAAAAGTATGTAAGAGTCCATTCCAGTGGCCAATTTCGTGTATTGCTGTACCACCCCGATTGTAATGAGTCATAGGGCCACCAGGCATAGTCTTAGCGAGCACATTGCAGCCGTCTTTGGAGTAGCTGACACGAGGGCTGCTGGCATTAATGCTTGGATCCGGGAGAGTGCAGAAACCAAGGACACTAGGGGAGGCAAGGTCTGAATTATATGCATGACGATTGTCACCTTCAGAGGTGCCGCTCGCAGGCTCTGTGAGGGGTGGCGGCTGTAGATTGGTCTGAAAGTAGACATTTAACGTGCTGTAACCTCCCTTGCGGAGTGCTTTCTTCATGGCCAAGTCATCCCCATTGCGCGCCCAAGTTTTATTAACATGACGCGTGACGCCCTTTAGCCTGTAGGATATTGCAGCGTTTTCATATGCTTTTTGCAAATAATCTAACTTCGAGATTGTCAGCTAGCTGAAGTAGTCGCACGCAGCCGTCTCCCATAAGTGCGATGTCAACTGACCTGAAGGGTGACCATCTCGTCCGTTACTAAATCAGCATCTGCTTCGCCACTCACAATATGAAACCACGTCTCTATCTCAATGGGCTCCAATGCTCTTCGCATGTGGTAAGGTACGCTATCAGTTTGGGATTCAAACGCGCCTAGTCTCTCATGTTCAACCCTCAATGTTGCGTCTGGACCACCAGTGGCACACAGGGAACGGCCCGTTAAACCGGTCGCACGACACTGAGATCGGCGGTTCGGTATGAGACCTATAACAAGCAAGATATAAACGTGGAAAATGGAAGACAACATCATGTTGAAGGCAACTTGTCGCAGGGCATCATGGCTTCGATCTCTCAAGGCCGTCTGGAATTTATAAAGTGCATCTTGTTGCTATTGGAAACTGGAATGTTAGGTGTTGATTACCCCCAAGGAATGTCGTCACCGACAGGAAGTGCCTGGCAGGGGACAAGTGGAGAAATTCCAGCCCGAAGTGTGCACATTCTGAAATTTGTTGTATTCACCAATAGAAGATTGTATGATATGTATATGCCTATTCAGGAAACAATCTCAGAATCAACATCTTGGTAAAAGGAAGATCACCACATACTGTAATGTTTAGAGCGAATAGAAGTGAAATTCGCCCTGATAACTATGTGAACATCCTGCAAAGCAGGCAATGACAGAAGCAAAGAGGAAGTACTCAGTCAATATCGTACCCCACGGAAAGGGTAAAATGCTCGTAGAGCCTGTATCAATGGGCATGCGGTCCAAATCTGTCATTCCTGCCCATAGCAACGACTGTACTTTCCTGTTCATTATTCCAGGTCAAGTAAGTGTGATCGCCAAGTTTCCTTCGCACAGTGAGATTTAGTAGTTGTTGAGCAGAGCATCAGTAACACATACCTCGGTCGTACTAAGTGTGCAAGGGTAAACAGAGCCCCCAGAAGGACGCAAATACCGCCGACGACGACATAAGCTATACCCATGAAAGGATTTTGTCCCCCAATGACAGTTCTGGTGGAAATGAGAATTGACTTTGTGCCACCATACTCAGTGACCGGAAACCCTAGAGTCCAATTAGCCAGTGGCAAGGCGTATTGCACGGCGAGAACGAACGGTCTTCAATATCCAGGCGATAAGAGCCAGCTTTCATAGACACGTTGTCATTTCTGCGAGAGAGTTTGCTGAAGGCCGGTAGCGCAGCGGTCCTCATCCAAACCATGAAGTCTTCGTCCTCATGAAGGTCAGGGATACCGTCAATGTATCCGTTTGGATAACGGTCGTGCCAATTCGGTGGCGGCACAACCTCCCATGGTTTGTATTGTGTTTTTTGAATAAGTTCCTTGTCACTATCCCAGGCGATGCCCTTGTTAGTCATGAAGTACACCGTTGGGTTCAAGTCACTGAGCAGTTCAGGGCTGTGGATGGTGTCGTTGAATTGGGAGTTCGCAATGAGTCCGCACGGGTAATAAGCCTTTCCAGTAGGGTCGAGTTTAAGGGGATCACACGAGCCGCCATCGATGGTCTTATTGTCAACAGCTTTGCCTTTCAACTGATCTATATCCAGTGACTTCACGTATCGCCGATGGTTCTGGTAAAAGTTGGTAAGACGATAGTACAGAAAGACCGGAGGCCCTAAATCGTCCGGTACTTCGAAACTCAGCCGACAAATGGTAGTCCCGTTCTCTATACGACGCTCCCATGTTGGGGTAGACTGTCCAGTCGATGACTTGAACGATGACTTAACTCGGTCTGCAATCGAGGCTGGGTAAGAAGGGGCCTTTTCGGCGCATTCTGAATAATCTATAGATATCTCTTGGACCTTATCATTGCGCTATGTTAGATGGAATGCGCATGCACTTTTGAATCCACAATACATACTTGGGAGCTAGCCCATAAGAGAAGGCCACCGATCGGTGCAAATATGATGCCGAATACAAAGAAGATGGGCAGAACGCTTCGCGGCGTGAGAATTGGCCTAAAGTATCAATGTGTCAGCAAATTTAAGTATAATCGATAATATAGTTGGATTAGACCTTACTGCCAGGCTTTTAAGCGCTGTTGTCTGAAAGCAGTGTCTGTTGTTGTGCTGTGAGTATTGAAGAAAAGACGTATTCGTGAAGATTTAAAAGACCAGGTAGGCTCTTACTAGCAGGTCTCCTTGTCTTTGACTTCTTATCGCTGTCAGTCTGCCCCCCACGGGCTTGATCTTTGAGAGACCCTGTTTGGGGCGTTTCCATATGAGACATATCGATATGATGATTTCTAAATGAATTTCAATGGGAATCAAATGTGAAGAGGTCCTGGTCGGTCTAAACCGTTAAGAGTTGTCCAGTGGTTAGTTAGATAAGAAAGTAGTGCGTACTAGTAAGGAGTAAAGGGATTTTCGGGGGTGGCGTCTCAAATCATATTATTCAATACTTTCCGTGGATTCGAATGCATACCTCAGTCACTCGGTGTCCAAATTCACTTAATATCTGACTTACGTACTGCTGGAGGACTTCCTTAATAATCAACTAGTCTACTTAATTTTGGATCTTTGTTTTTTTGACCTCCGGCACCGTAACTGGGTTCGTTGTCTCCTAAGGCCCTGTTACCATAGTTAGAATCTGTCATACTAGTACAGCCACGATGATGATGGACGGTATAAATATCTATCTATGGTCTGTTTAGAAGCTGCATAAGAAATATGTTGATGGGATTTCTATTAGTTATTTTTGCATTAATCAAGTACACCCCTGTAGGCTGACTCTGGGAACCTGCTCTGCTTATAATCAAATACTAAATCTATTAATGGAATATTATACCCACAGTGTACTTTACGCCTATGAGAGGTACCTTACTCTTGGCGAGACATACTGGCAGCCTCTATGGTAGAACTGTAGAAGACTGACAGTCAAATAACAGACTGTTCAACAATGCCGAGATTGCCGAAAGAGAGCGGATTCAAGCCTCAATCAAGTTGTACGAAAGTTAGGTAAGGCTTAGCTAGGCGGATAAGTACTTTTAAGTAGAAAGGAACCCGCAAATGACATGTGTGGAGTCTTCCTATTTGGACTTAGGAGTTAGGACTGATAAGGGTTAAATGCACAGTCCAGCCCAGCCGTGCAGTTCTCACAAGCTAGAAGATCCAAGGGGCAGAAAAGAGGTAGATATATTCGATCTGAAAGCAAAGGACTCGCTCGCCCCAATCCAAGCAGACTGAAGTGCAGGGGGCTATAATCATCGATGAGCTATTAAGTAACCTGATCCAGGCCCAACTCCCACATAATAAAAAAGCTAAAATAACACTACTAATCGCAACATAGCATGGTATGAGTATTCTCGACCAATAAGAATCCACAAATTGCTAAGGTCACTCTAAATACTGTTGAAAGTGTTCAGAATCGAACCAGCCAACACGATCATAAGCAGTCCACAACTTGCTCGCTTTGTTGACGTCAATCTTGCAAGCTTGTTGGGCATCCGTTTTGCGGAACTCTTTGCCAATTTTTAAAGCTCTCACACGGGCCTCGAAGATGCGGCGTTTGCTGCATAAGTATGTTGCGCATGAGAGCCTCAGAGTGGAGGCAAGACTGAGCTCAGCCGGGCTCAAAAGGTGCCGATCTGGATCCTGGCTAAGATCTAACATCTGTCCTTTCCAGTCTGCCTTTAGTGCCTTCGCATTGCCGCCAAGTGTTTCTGGCGAGGGTGAGAAATCCTTGATAGAAGTATAATCTGTGTCATCCCGATTTGTTCCTATGCCCCTGGCAGGCCTGGTACTTGTCTGAGCAGGTAAGTCAAAAGACTCATGTGCCTTTTGATGCGGTGTAGATTTGGGGGAACGCTTGGCCCGCGGTGTTCGCTGTGCGCGAGGCTGGATGGTAACCGCCCGTTTGCTGGGTGCGGGCGCGATCTTCTTTAATTTTGCATCTAGAATTTTAGGTCGGCGACGATTCATCATGAACAATTGACGCTCAAGTGTTTCGCGTTCCTCCTTAGCCCAGGCAGCAGGATTCCGGTTATACTGGGCGGAGACGACTGGCACACAGGACAGCGCTAAGAGATACTCATCACGCGTTGGCTTGTTCACTTTGTTATCAAATCTTGCCATGTGAGAATCGATATGTTGTTCCATTAGAACCTCTGCTGGGGCCGGGAGAATCTGCCCAAACAAGGGCTCATCAGTGGCAACATCTGTTAAAGAATCGTGATGAGGGAATAGGACAGGATCTCTAGAAGAACCGAGCACGACATCTCGCTCAATTTCCTCTGAGACATCTGATTTCCTTTTCTTATTCCCAGTGTACGGGGTGACGGGGGGCGATGGCAGATCCATTTCTGACTGCGTTCGCTTCCGTTCGCTAGAAATGGGAGGGAGTTTCATGCCATGGACAAATGAGCAATAATCCTGCGACGCCGAGTAAGGTGACAATGAGGTATTAAAATTCTCGAACGGTTTGGATTCAGGGGGTGACATGAGACTGGAAACAGACGGTAGACGACTCATGGCGAGTTTATGATGTTGGTCCAATGGCGTTGGGGGTGTATACGGGTTCATTCTATTGATAAAGCTGAGACTCAGCGAGGAGGGTAGAAACGAACTGGGTTGGAATGGGATTTGAAGGATGTAATGATATTAGGTATGATTTGGAGTTTGCTGGAGATATAATACCTCAAAAGGCAATTGATGATGAAGGCTGATGGGAGAGTGTTAGTAGAAGTCAATGGAAAGGTGACTGTCAACCTAATGTTGGCAAAACACACGTGAAAGGTGATTTGTCAGGACCGGATCCTTTGTCTATGGTGGCAATGGGCAGATATGACTCAGAGAGCAATAAAACTCCCAGTCACCAGGTATTTGAGACTCGGTTCTCCCTCATTCAATATGACTGGGAGTCTGATGGCTCAATGCTGTTATGAGGCGGGGGGGTGTTGTGATGAGCCTGGTTGACAAATGATTTGATGATCTTTGAGCTTTTCCAAACTAGACCTTAAGAGAGATCTGACTATGAGTCAGTGCGGCGATGGCTTTGATTTAGCTTGTTAGTAGATAGTGTCATCAGAGGGCAGTAATATATCAATGCGGGGGCGCGTGCAGTGATCCAGTCATGTGTTACTCTTAGGATTGTGTATGCTGACATCTAATAGGCAGAATTAGGGGGGAGAAGTGTAAGACTAGGGTAGGGACATATAGAAGAGATAAATAATCAATCCAATAGTGATGAGATGTAAGGTATTCTCTTGTTATAATAAGGTACTAGTACTACCTTTAGATATTATTAAACATTTTAGGCATCAGCAGGAACCAGAACAGTTCCTATGACTAGAGTGGTGGGGTGGAATGATCAATGACCTATGCCACATGATGACAGGATGTGGGACTTCAATGGCATCCTTCATCATAATTGGCTGGAATAGAAGACGGGATTGCCCCAATGTATGCTGTCATCAACAAAGTATGGATGGAGTATGGACTATCCAGGGGACACAGCTCAGCTGGTGTTGGAACTTGGAAAAGGGTCGGCGGGTCCAGCTAAGATCACCATACCTTCAACACCAGGTCAACCCTACCTACCACTACTAGTACTATACTAATTTTCTACTATCTCTGACCACATAAGCCCTTTAAATAATATTAAATTTAAATTATATATAACCACCCTTAAATATTTATAAATTTATACTTATTATATACTTAGTAAGTTAGTATTAATAAAGAATTAGTAGATTCTAGGCTATTCTTTTATTTATTATTTTATTTAAGTATATATATATTATATACTTACTAGTAATAATAAAAAGAAATTCTATATAAAAGAGGTATATATATATATATATATATATATTATTGTAGTAATCTGGTTGATCTGATTATGGTAAGTTGGTTGAATTTCTCTAGATACAAAGTGTAGTGGGCAGGGCCTGCTGAGTGCTTGAGCTTACTAAGCACTTATAATCTTCCTTTAGCCCTGGCTGAAATTATGAAGCCAGCTGCCGCCTGCCTTAGGTAGTAATATTATACTTAATATTCTAACTATCTTTATTATATAACCTTAGCTATTATTTATATATTCCTTATAATATTTATCTACTGTGATCTAGTTAGATTCCTTAGTAATTTCTTACTATCTAAATCTAGGTTATAGATTTCAAGGCTTCTAGTCTATGATATTAGAAATCACTTACTATAGCTAGTTAAATAGAATTAGTAAGAAATAGATAAACTAGATAGCTAGATAGAACTAATAAGAGATAGTTAAACTAGCCAAAGCTATTATTATAGTCAGCTAGTATATTATATAGATATATTAGTAGAGATAAGACAGACTAGATAAATTAGATAAAATAGATAGGGTTGTGAAGCAGCCATTTAGAATAGATAGATTTAATAATATATAATAGTAAATTTTAAATAATAATAATAGAAAAATCTAGTATACTATAGATATAGGCTGTATAGCAGAATAATATATAGAATAAAGCCTTTACTTAGTTAATCTAGTAGTTAGAAGGTATAAATATATATATAATATAATAGATAGAAATTATAGCTATTTATATAACTTAGATAGAAGAGAGATAAGTAATAGCTACTATATCTACTCTAACTATACTAATATTATAGCCTATAGTGCCTATCCTAATAATAATATTAGTAGATAATAGAATGAGAAGACTAAAGCTAGTATTATCTAATATAGAGATATATAATAATATTAATAAGGCTATATATTAGATCTTCTACTCTAAACTATAAATAAAGCTAACACTTAACTAAGCTATAATTAGCTCTTACTATAGATATATATAATATATATTTAATAGACTTAAGGATAGTACTACTACTACTCTAACCCTATAAATAGACTAATATAGAAATAATCTAGCTATAATATAGGTAATACTAAATAATATATATAATTAACTTAATCTTATATTCTATAATTAGAATTATAATAAAAAAACTTTATAAGAGCTATAGACACTACACTAGAATAATTATCTATTTAATAAACTATTTATAGACCTTAATTAGTTACTAATAGAAGCTAGAGGCTACTCTTAGTCTAATAAGATAAAAAAGAACTATCTAGATAATATCTTAAGCTATAAAGTTAAAGAAGCACTAACTAATATTAAGAAGGAAGAGATCTTTATAGAATACTATTATTAGATATAGTAGATAGTAAGCTAAGTAGAAGCCTTATATATAAGAGGAGTAAGCTATTTTAATTAGTATAGGAAGGGTATAGTTATTATAAACTATAGCTATATTAACTATATATTTATCTTAATATCCTTAGTACTAATAATATCTAATACTATTAACTCTATAGATTAGGAACTAATAGCTATAACCTTAGCTTACTAATATTACTATACTAAGTAGATAAATAAAGTTAAATATATCTATTACTATAATAAGGATAGATACTTATACTATAGAGCTACTAGATATATAATTAAGATATATCTTTATCTTAGTACTATCCCTCTACTAGACTACTCTACTGTAAGATAGCTATAAACTTTCTAAGTAGTAGGACCTAAGCTAGATAATAGTAATATAGAAGAGATAGTTATAGAGAGAGATAGTAAATTAGAAAACTAATTACTTTTATAAAAAGACTCTTATAGGGGCCTATTAAATAGTTAATATAATTAGAAAGCTAATATTAATTATATCCTAAAGAAGAAGATATATTTACTAATTATAGAAGGTTTTAATAGACTATTAAATTTAATATCTTAGAATTTATTATATCTAGAATTATTAATAAAAAATATAATTATAGAATTCTATCTAATACTAGATATATATCCTATATAGTTATAGCTAAATACTTTATATAGAAGCTATAATTAGAGTAGATTAAGATTAAGCTAATTTAGCTTAAGAACTATATTAGTATAATAGAAAGTATTATCTTAATAATTATCTACTTTTTACTAAATATTAGAGGGAACTATTAGTATATAGTCTATATATATATAATACTAAAGCTAGATAATAAGACTAATTTAATCTTAGGAATTCTATAGATAATAAATTAGAGAGTAATAGTAGATATAATAAGGCTATAATTATAGTTTATAAATAGTCTTACTATAGAGAGTATTAAGAATAAGCTAAAGTTAGTAATAAAGTAGATTAGTATATAAGAGTTTATAGTCTATAACTAATAATAAAAGAAAAATAAGACTATATAAATCTTTATTACTAGTATTAAGGATATTAAGAAGGTCTTATAGATTAAAAAATATATTAATCTAGCTATAAAACTACTAGTATACTACTATAAATTTCTAGAAGTATTTAATTATAAGAAGGTTAATAAGCTACTACTATATTATCTAAATATAGATTACTAGATTAAGCTAGTTAAAGATAAGAAAAAGAAAATAATAAAACCTCTTTAAAGACTATTATATAGTATATTATAAGGAGAGCTTCTAATACTATATAAGATACTAATAGAACTATTAGAGAAAGGCTTTATCTATATTAATAGTTTAGCTATTATAGTACTAGTACTATTTATTTATAAGTTAGAAGATAGATTATAGTTTTATATTAATTATTATATACTAAATATAATTATAAAGAAAGACTATTATTTACTCTTCTTAATTAATAAGATCCTAGAGTATATCTTAAAGATAAAGTAATTTACTAAACTAGATATAATTACTACCTTCTATAAGATTTATATTACTCTAGGAGATAAATAGCTAATAGCTTTCTATATATAATTTAGTCTATTTAAATAGCTAGTTATCTTTTTTAGAATAGCTAATATACTAAGTACCTTCTAGTAGTATATTAACTAGACTCTTTAGAACTTTCTAGATAAATTTACCTTTATATATATTAATAATATACTAATTTTTACTAATAGATTATTAGTATAATACTAATAGTATATTTACTAGATACTAGAATATCTAAAAAGTATAGATTTATAACTAGATATTAATAAGTATAAGTTTAAGATAAAGAGTATAAAATAT
>JAKLNT010000149.1:0-24617 GCA_022814375.1 Aspergillus quadricinctus | reverse complement strand
ACTTATACTATATATAATTAGCACTATATTTATTATAGTTCTATATAAATTATTAGATATCTATAGATAGTTCTAGCCAGTAGAAGTTCTAGATAATTATTATATATAATATATTCTTCCTAGGGTAGCTAGTTAATATAGAGTTATAGATTTTTTATAAGATTCTTATTTATAATAATTTAGAATTAGGGATCTATTTATATCCTTAGTATAATAGATAGCTATCTAGCAATAGTGAATATTCAGTAATTAACATCTATATATATAACTTAGTAGGGAACTTAGTAGCTCTCTCTCTAAGTACTTACTATATTTCTTTTAGGATAATATTATTATACTTAGCTATTCTTTACTAATCTTTTAATAGTAAAAGTATTATTACTATAGATGTTATATACAAAATTATATAGCTAGGTTAATTATAATATTAATTACTATATTTATTTAGCAGGCCCTTATCTAACTTAGATACTAACTTATAAGTATAGGATACCTATATATATATATAGCTAGTAATAATCTTTAAGAATACTAAGCAGTAATTATAGACTTTAAGCTAGTTATCTTCTATATCCTTTAGTATATCTTACTCTCTATAAGATAGTACATCTAGACATATACCTAGCTTTCTAGACTAGTAGTATATCTTATAGTTAAACCTATTTAATATATATAACTAATATATCTACTATTTATTAAGCCTGTGGACTATTTTAAAGTATTTAAGATTATAATAGTCTATAATAAGCTTAAATTATAGTAAGCTAATTAATTCTAATTCCTATTCCTTAAGTATATTAATAATAGCCAGCAGCTTCTTATTATAGATCTTATAATTATATTCTATTAGTATATTCTTTCTTAAGATATAAGTAACTAGCCTTAATATACTATTATTATTATACTAGGATATAGTAGCTCCTATTATCTAGTTTAAAATATCTATCTCTACTACTATCTTCCTATTAGAGTTAAACTATATAAAAATTAGGGCTATAATAAATATCTTCTTTAACTTCTTAAAGGCTACTTCCTGCTTATCTCTCTATATAAAGAGGGCTCCCTTATATATTAGTGCTATTAGTAGTTATACTATATCTAAGAAGTTTTATATAAATTACTAGTAAAAGTTTATAAAACTAAGAAATAACTATATACTATATATAAAGATAGGGGCCTGCTATTCTAATATAGCCTTTATCTTATTAGGATCTATCTATATACCCTTCCTAGCTTCTATAATAAATTCTAGATATTTTATATTCTTTACTTTAAATTTATACTTATTAATATCTAGCTATAACCCTATATTCCTTAGATATTCTAGTACCTAGCGGACATGCTATTAGTATTATATTAATAATCTATTAGTACAAATTAGTATATTATTAATATATATAGAGATAAATTTATCTAGAAAGTCCTGAAGGGTCTAGTTAATATACTACTAAAAGATACTTAGTATATTAGCTATTCTAAAAGAGGTAACTAGCTATTTAAATAAGCTAAATTATATATAGAAAGCTATCAGCTATTTATCTCCTAGAGTAATATAAATCTTATAGAAGGTGGTGATTATATCTAGCTTAATAAATTACTTTATTTTTAAGATATATTCTAAAGTCTTATTAATTAAAGGTAGTAGGTAATAGTCCTTCTTTATAATTATATTTAGTATATAGTAGTTAATATAAAACTATAGTCTATTCTTTAATTTATAGATAAATAGTACTAGTGCTGCAGCAGCTAAGCTACTAATATAAATAAAGCCTTTCTCTAGTAATTCTATTAGTATCTTATATAGTACTAGAAGTTCCCCTTATAATATACTATATAATAGTTCTTAGAGGGGCTCTATTATCTTCTCCTTCTTATCTTTAACTAGCTTAATTTAGTGATCTATATCTAGATAATATGGTGGTAGTTTATTAGCTTTCTTTATTTCTTATAGTTAAATACTTCTAGAAATTTATAGTAGTGCACTAGTAGCTTTATTACTAGATTAGTATACTTCTTAATCTATAAGACCTTCTTAATATCCTTAATACTAATAGTAAAGATTTATATAGTCTTATCTTTTCTTTACTATTAGTTATAAACTATAAACTCTTATATATTAATCTACTTTATTACTAACTTTAGCTTATTCTTAATATTCTCTATAGTAAGACTAAGGCTATCTATAAACTATAATTATAGCCTTATTATATCTACTATTATTTTCTAATCTACTATCTATAGGATTCCTAAGATTAAATTAGTTTTATTACCTAGCTTTAGCACTATATATATATAGACTATATATTAATAGTTCCCTCTAATATCTAGTAAAAAGTAGATAATTATTAAGATAATACTTCCTATTACACTAGTATAGTTCTTAAGCTAAATTAGCTTAATCTTAATCTACTCTAGTTATAGCTTCTATATAAAGTATTTAGCTATAACTATATAAGATATATATCTAGTATTAAATAGAATTCTATAATTATATTCCTTATTAATAATTCTAGATATAATAAATTCTAAAGTATTAAATTTAATAGCTTATTAAAATCTTCTATAATTAATAAGTATATCTTCTTCTTTAGGATATAATTAATACTAGTTTTTTAGTTATATTAATTATTTAATAGGCCCCTGTGAGAGTCTTTTTATAGAAGTAACTAATTTTTTAATTTATTATCTCTCTCTATAGCTATCTCTTCTATATTACTATTATCTAGCTTAGATCCTACTACTCAGAAAGTCTATAGCTATCTTATAATAAGATAGTTTAGTAGAGGGATGGTACTAAGATATAGGCATACCTTAATTATATATCTAATAGCTCTATAGTATAAGCATCTATCCTTATTATAGTAATAGATATATTTAGCTTTATCTATCTACTTAGTATAGTAGTATTAGTAAGCTAAGGTTATAGCTATTAATTCCTAATCTATAGAGTTAGTTATATTAGATGTTATTAGTATTAGGGATATTAAGATAGATATATAATTAATATAGCTGTAGCTTATAGTGACTATATCTCTTCTATATTAATTAGAGTAGCTTACTCCTTTTATATATAAGGCTTCTATTTAGCTTATTATCTACTACACCTAATAATAGTATTCTATAAAGATCTTCTTCTTCTTAATATTAGTTAATACTTCTTTAACTTTATAGCTCAAGGCACTATCTAGATAGTTCTTCTTTATCTTATTAGATTAAGTATAGCCTCTAGCTTCTATTAGTAATTAGTTAAGGTCTATAAGTAGTTTATTAAATAGATGGTTACTCTAGTATAGTATTTATAGTTTTTATAAAACTTTCTTACTATAGCCCTAATTACAGAATATAAGATTAAGCTAATTATATATACTATCTAATATTATCTATATTATAGTTAGATTATTTCTATACTAATCTATCTATAGGGCTAGAGTAGCAGTAGTGCTATCCTTAAGTCTACTAAATATATACTATATATATCTATAATAAGAGCTAATTATAGCTTAGTTAAGTATTAACTTTACCTATAGCTTAGAGTAAAAGGTCTAATATATAATCTTATTAATATTATTATATATCTCTATATTAGATAATACTAGCTTTAGTCTTCTTATTCTATTATCTATTAGTATTATTATTAGGGTAGGCACTGTAGGCTATAGTATTAATATAATTAAAATAAATATAGTAGCTATTACTTACCTCTCTTCTATCTAAGCTATATAAATAGCTATAATTTCTATCTACTATACTATATATATATTTATACCTTCTAACTATTAGACTAATTAAGTAAAGACCTTATTTTATATATTATTCTACTATATAGCCTATATCTACAGTACACTAGGTTCTCCTATTATTATTATTTAAAATTTACTATTATATACTATTAAATCTATTTATTCTAGATAATTACTTTACAACCCTATCTATTCTATTTAGTTTATCTAGTCTATCTTATCTCTACTAATATATCTATATAGTATACTAGCTGACTATAATAATAGCTTTAGCTAGTTTAGCTATCTCTTACTAGTTCTATCTAGCTATCTAATTTATCTCTACTATCTTACTAATTTACTATTAATTTAGTTAGTTTAGCTATTTCTTACTGATTCTATCTAACTAGCTATAGTAAGTAATTTCTAATATTATAGGCTAGAAGCCTTAAAATCTATAATCTAGATTTAGATAGTAAGAAATTACTAAGGAATCTAACTAGATTGCAGTAGTTAAATATAATAAGGAGTATATAAATAGTAACTAAGATTATATAATTACTACTACCCTAGCTAGGGCTTCATGATTTCAGCTAGGGCCAAAGGAAGATTGTAAGTGCTTAGTAAGCTTGAGTACTCAGCAGGCCCTGCCCGCTACAACAGCATCTATAGCTATACTAAAGATCTTAATTATACTAGATAAGCTAGATAATTAGTAGATATAGATTATATTTATAAAGTAATTAGTAAAATAATAGAATATATAGAAATATCTTAACCCTAAAGATAAGATAAATAATAATAATAAACTAGTAGAGCCTAAAAGGCCTAAGCTAAAAATATAATTTAAAGTAATAACTATATAGTAGTAGTTTAGATAGAATTAATAGTTTAAATACTATAATAAAGTAATAAGAAAGTTTAAATAAGAGTAATTAGATCTTATTAATATCTAGGATGCTATCTAATCTTTAGTTAGTATTAAGTATTATTATATTATAAAATAAGATAAGCTATTATATTATTAAAAGTTAGTTAAGCTTAAGTAGAAGCTTAAACCTTCTAAATTAGTTTATATTATAAGTCTTAAACTATAATTTAATAGCCTCTCTACTAAATAGGCTAACTAGAATATAGAATAATAGCTTACTAATTAGAAGAATTTTATTAAAGAATATAAAGAGCTAAAATTAAAGTAATATATTAGCTATATAGCTACTTCTATATTTCTTAATACTATTAAGCTTATCTTATCTAAATATACTAAGATTTATATAAAGAAGCTTAATAAAAATAATAATCTAGATATATATAATAAGATTAATACCTTCTATAAGAGATAGAAGAAGAAATTAGTATAAGATAAGTATATAAAATTAATATATACTATCTTCTAGGGTTAATCTGATTAGTCTAATTAATTAGATAGATTAGGCTAAGCCTTAGCCATATAGATATCTTAATCTAGATTATATCCCTATATATATAGAGAGAATTACTACTTTACTAAGTGCCCCTAACCCTATATAATTCTAAATAAGCACTAATTAGGCTGGAAGCCTAATCCTAAGATTAAGGAGAAATTTAAATATATTAAATAAATAAGAGAAGGGGTTTAAGAAGCTATTAAGTAAGCTATTAAATAAGCTAAGTAAAGTACTTTAATTAATTAGGGAATAATATCTTTAATATTAAGTTAGTCTAACTAATCTAATTAAGATTACTAAGATTATTAAATCTAATATACTATAATAAATATCTATAAGGCTATATTTAATACCTACTTATCTATTACTAAATTAACTAATTAAAATAAGTAAATAATAATTTAAACCTCTCTAATAGCAGTAAGTAACAGGCCTAAGATATATAAACTAAGAGATAATTAGATTACTAATACTAGAAGTAATATATATATATATAATAATTATTAATATCTATAAGATTACTATCCTATATATAGTATATTTCTCTAATTTAATAATACTTAAGCCCTAATTATAGGGTATAGAATAGTAGACATATATAGTAAGAGTCTAGATAATAGTAAATATATACTAGAAGTAACTGAAGTAGTATATATATTAAGTTTCTATACTAATATTATCTCTATATAAGTTATAAAGAATAAGAGATTCTTCTTAAACCAGTAGCTGTAAATTATTAAAGATATTTATAGAAATCTAATAGTATATATATTCCCCTAATTTAATTAAGATATTATTAAATATAATCTAATTTTAGAATAAATAAGAGCTATATTTACTATAAGGCTTCTAAAGTTAATACTCCTACTTACTAATAAGGTAATAATAGAGATATAGTATAAATATATAGTATATATTAATAAAGAGGTAATTTCATATCTTAAAGCTATTATATAAGAGATAGAGATCATTCCCTACCCTAATAAGGTATATAAAGTATACTTATTAATTAAAGCTAGGAAGAAGATATTATATAGATTACCTAAGTAAGTAAATAAGCTATTTAAATATATCTATTTTAATCTAATTTAAATAGAGGAAGCTAATAATAGTGATAAATAGATTATATACTTCCTTAATAATATAACTAGGTGGTATATAGCCTATATAATATATATAAAGGTGTAGCAAACTGTTGTTCTGAGTATGGTAAGTTGATTGTATTTTCTAAGATGCAAAGGTTCTATCTATTTAGTAAGGTTCTATTATATAGTGAGCTGGAGGAATCAGGTATGCAAGAATAATGTAATTACTAATAAGACTATAATATTATAAGGGGTTTAATAAAAGCAATATCCACATTACTATATAGGCCTGCTATACTACTTAGATTATAGTACTATTAGTCAAGCAGTTAAAAGCTTTAATGAGATCTAAAGATCCCTAGAGGTCATTTTCATAGACTTATTAATTATCTTCTAGGCTGTACCCCTTCTAATAGATAAGATATTTAACAAAGATAGTATGATTCTAATCACACTAAATAGTATATTTACCCAGTAAATATTTAATCTTATATATATTATCTTCTTCACTATAGATCTTAGTATCAATAATAGCAGGAGGCTTTGGTAATTTATAGTAGAATAGATTAGGGCCTGGTATAGGCTTGAGGTGGGCGACTAATAAAATAGGGTGGATTTTCTATATTAATAGTAGTTTAATATAGTAGATAAGTCTTCTAATATGTTCTAGCATATAGAATAGACCAGCATTCTGTAGTTAGAACTTCTAATTAGTTTGCTTAGTTAATAAGATATAACTATGGTATAACTGAATATAGACCTGGTCCCTAACATAGAATTTAATTAGCTTATAATTTTAATTATAGATCTTCTTTATCTATATAGATATATACTTCATAGCTTTCTTAGTATTAAGATATACTGAGAAATCTTACTTAGATTTAATAAGTTACTTTAGGAGTTGCTATAATTAATAAAGATTAATATTAAAGAGTAACTAATATAAGGTTACTTTAGTAGATTTATTTAGTAATCTATTGATAGTAGAGATAATACTTAGTATATCTATTATCTAGTAGAAAAGATTAGGATATTTAGTAGTAGTATAGGCATGATATAGCATGATCTTAATAATCTAAATAATATATTTAGTTTGACCATCTATCTATAGATAGAAGATAGTTAAGTATAACTAGTATGCCTTTAGTGCAGTGAAAAGGCCTTTTTAGAATTTACTTATAAAGATGGAATTATAGTTAGAGATAAAGAAATAGGGCATTCCCTAATTATATCCTTAGAAGTACTATAGAAGGCTAGATCCTTATTCTTTAGTAGTTAATATTGTCTTATTAGGGATAAGGCTAATATACTTACTAAATTTATTAATAATAACTAATAGCTAATTGTATCCACTGTTATCTAGTAATATAATAATAAAATCTATAATAATAATCTTAAATAGAGTAGGCGGAACTTATATAGATTAGAGACTTCTATATAGTTTATAATATTAGATCTTATTCTGCAGGTAAATTAGATAGTATTTAATATACTAATAAAGTAACTAATAGCCCTAGTACAGTATAAATCTATTAAGTAAGACTAAATACTTATCAATCCCTTAATAATTCTATTTATTATAGATTAACTAGAATAAATCTTATGTAAGGGGACATGGGATGTAGATTCATAGTTCCTTAATAATTTTATCACTAACTAGATAGTGTTTCATTATATAGAGTAATCCATTATTATCTATTTAGTAAGGCAGAATGGTAGGTAAGTTAGATGTCTGATTATTATAGAGGATATTAATGATATGGGTGGTATATAGATTATTATAGTATCCTTTAGTTATATATCTTTTGAACTTATTAGATAACTAGATAGATAAGGTAGTATACCTGTGGTTGGTAAAATAAGCATTAATAAAATTAAGGTTAGGTTTGTTATAGTCACACTTGATATTCTGTTTTATTAGTAAGTAAGATAGTGCGTCTGTGACTATATTTAATTTGTTAGACTAGTAGAAGATCTATAGCTGGAATTACTAAATATATTAGAAGGTATAGATTAGCTGTAGATTCAACTACTTAAATATAATGATATTTATAGAGGTCTATGTAGAAATGCTGATAGTAGAGGTATGATCTGTATAGATAATTATTAGGTAATAGGATGACTTAACTATATAGTAGAGTTTCTATAGAGCCTATATAAAATAAGCTACTTTTAATTTAGTTAGCTAATATTATGATTTAGCACTGGTAAGCATTTAACTAAGAAATAAGATAGAATGGATAACTATATATATAGATAGAATTAAAAGATTAGTATACTTACTATTATTCTAAATATAGTATGCTATAATACTAAAGCTATTATATAATATGTTTAGGTTAGTATATAGATGCTTTGTAGGGTTAAAGTAGGTATAAAAAAGTAGGCTATTAAATATAGACTATAACTAATAGAATATCTTAGCTTCCTAGTTAGTAGGTGTATTAACTACTCTACTAGTAATAAATATCTTATATTTAGGTCTTTTTAAAGGGCTACCTTTAAGTATCTATATCTTATGCTTTTATAAAGGTTTAGCAATGTGGGTATACCTATTAATATAATAGCAGAACCATCTAGTAAGTACTAGGTAATACTTTAGCTTCTTAAGGTTATATAGGAACTCTAAGGCATGAATAGTAGCAAGTTTTTTATCAGGGGTGGATAGCCCTAATATATCAATATATTATCCCAGTAATTAGATGCTTAGGAATCTAATAAAAGCCTTAGTTAGTTCTAACTAGATGCAGACATCCTATAGATATTATAGGATAATTCCTAAGTGCTCTAGATGCTCTTTAAATATTTTAGAAATAACTATATTATCATTAATATAGGTTTTAATAAAGGGAAGGTTTTTTAGGATTTAATTTATCTACTACTAGATATATGGAATGGAATTGATAAAACCTATAATTATAATATTAAAGATCTCTTAACTATGATGGCTAATAATAGCTAGATAGTTCTAATATAAGCACTTTACCAGTTATTAGTAGAAAAACTAATAGATATTAATAACTATAATATAATAATAGCTATAAACTATATTAATAATATCTTCCTATCTTAGGATAGGATATAGGTCTGGAACAATCTCTTTATTAATATCTTATAGATTAATGACTATACATCCCTTTTCCTTAGTCTGACTATTTTAGTTAGTGATGGTCCTCCATATAATAAATACTAGATATACTAAAGGTGTATAGCTAGTAGCAGGCTTAATCTTACTAGCCTTATAAAGAGGGTTAAGTGTGTGATTAATGCACTTACAATCCTTAGGGCTGATATAGTAGATATGGGGCTTAGATAGATGATTCTTCTAACTATCTTTTATAGAAACCTCTATTCATTCTTCCTTAGGAATATAGATGGTGGAACTATTATTACCCTAGATATTATATTTTATAAGCACTTTGGCAAGCTAATTAGCTTTAGGACCCTTGCTATAGATAGTGATACTATTTAGTAAGATAGTCTAGTTATCTTAGTTAGATAGGATAATGGATTCAGGCTTAGCAGTTAGTTAATAAGTATATTTAAACTGATTTTTAATATACTTTTAGTATAAAGGATAGACTGGTTTGGGTTTAGTAATATCAGATTTTAATAATTATGCTAGTAGAATGGCATCTTTACTAATCTAGTATATAGTGATGAAATTAGCTTCTGAAATAGTTCCTATATAGATATGATAGGTGACAGTAATTAGAGTGGGCATTTTATTATAAATTTTAATGAAAGAAAACTTATAATTAACTATATATATGTATATAGTGGCGCCATGTATAGTTAGACTATCTAATAGATTAAAGATAAAATTATGATTAGTTAATAAGTTAGTTTTTAGATATATAGACAGCTTGCTAACTAAGTAGATAGATATAATAGACTATTACTTTGCATATATTATAGCATAGATAATCTAATATAGCTTAGCCTACACAGTGATTAGGAAGATTAATTAATTATATAAACTAATTATTATAATGCTATATTTGAAATTAAGTATAAAGCCTTTATTATAGATAATATTAGTTCTGATAAGTAACTTAGGTTTTAAACTATTAACTAGATGGTAATAGATAGTAATTTTAGTAAATATATTTATAGAACTACTATTATTTATTAGATTAGGAAACTATAGCGTCAGCATTACTAATTAGTTTAACTAGTAATAAGATCTGATACTAGACACTATAATACTATCTATAAGGTTAGTAACAGTCACTCTAGGTAATTCTTTAATAAATTTAGTATTCCTAATAGTAGATAAGCAACCAGTATTAAGGCATATCTTATAGTATTCTAATATAGTATTAATTCTGATCTTTATAGTAGCACAATACCAGGAATGAATACTAATAAGTTTAGTTAATCTAGTTAGCCCATAGGTAGATTTAATAATCTAAATAGCTATTAGGTTATTTATAGTAGAAGTAATTAAAACTAGTTTATATATATACAGACATTCAGTAAGGTGGGTGTGTAAGTAGTTTTTTAATAGGAAGATAGTTCTGTAACTATTATAGGTTATAATAATAGATAGTTTAATATCAACTATATATATATATAATTTATCTTTAGACTTATATTCTAGAAAGTTGTTGGGCTTAAATACTAGATAACTAAGAAATACTTAGTAACCTAGATTAGTATTATTAAGATCTAGTTTATTTAGTTTAACTAAGATATATACTGGGTGCTCTGGTTTAGTATAGATTAGATATTTAGTATTTAGTTTAATATTTATATTAGTGATATAAGCCTATTACCTTAGGGGGCTAATATAAGAACTCTGGTTCTATAACTGTCTGCTATTCTAATTCTATATAGGATAGTTATAATTTATAGTAGCAGTCTTATTTAAAGGTTAATTAGCTTACTAATTTCTATACAGCTAAGTAGTTATCTGTGGTTGAATAGTTGCTTATAGTAGACATTAGTATAATAGGTTCTGGTTTAATAGTTGCTAAGTATACTGAGGGTACTGGAACTACTGTAGTTACTAAGTAAATAGTAATATCTATAGCTGGTATGAGTATTATAGAGTAGATTATAAGTAGTATAGCTGACTATATCTATACTAAGAAGTATATAGTTAGTTACTTCTATTCTAGTTAGTTAGATATTCCTAAGGTTGGGAATTACCTTAATTTCTACTCTAAGATTAATAGTTAGATTTACTATAGCTCCTATCACAGTCCTTCTTATACCTAGTGGTGATGTCTTTCTATATACCAGTATAGAACTCCAGCTATTTAAGAAATTAGGTTAAAGTAGTTATTAAAGTAGGCTTAGGAATGTCATGCTATAGATATAGTTTAAGATAGATCTATATTATAGTGATCTAATTAAATATATCCATAATTTAGATAGCTTGAGTATAATAGATAACCTCTTAGATAAATATATAAGGTGTTTAATTATTCTAGATATTATTATATCTATAAGAAAGAGACTATAGTTTAATTAGAGTATTAGTAGTATATAGTTTAAAATATTTAACTAGTTTAGATAGCCATCCTTCTGCTAGGGGTAAAGTATAAAGAGAATATTTCTTTAGATTAGTAAGTTTAGTAGTAAACTAGTCTAGGGCAGCACCTCAAAGTATTATTTATAGATTAGCCTTAACTATAGCCTTTGTTGCTGTTCTCCCATTCTTTATAATTGTATTACATCATTCCTATAGTTTATTGCTATTCTCCCATTCTTTATAATTATATTACATCATTCCTATAGTTCTAGTGTCTCCAGCTACCTGTAGGATAGAACCTTAATAAATTAATAGAACCTTTATTATTTTAGTCTTCTACAATAAACTTACTATATTAAATTAAACCAAACTGCTACAACTTAATAGCATATCTAGTTTTATTCTAGAGGGTATCCTCCTAGGTTTATATTTATCTTTCAAGCTATATTAATTCTTAGTATCTACTAACTATCATTAAACCTCAGGATTCTAAGACCTCTGACACTATTCTTCCCCTCCTCTACTACTTCACTACTTTCCAACTAGTAATCTCTATCTAGGGTTAAACCCTATATATATAAGACTGTTTTAGAAACCTCCTATACATCTAACCTCTTCCCTACTAACTATTTTCTTAATTTCTCATCCACCACTTCATACTACAATCCACTTTCATGCCATTAGTGGCTAGTCTAATATCTTTAATAATTTAATTAATAACTAGTCAAACCTTATATATTATAGAACTAGGCCATCAGATCTACTGGTTTTATAGGCAGTCTAAAAGCTTATTTACTTATTAGTTTAATAGTGAGATAATCCACCTAGTATAATATATATAATCTATCAAGCCTCCCCCCACTTCTTTAACTCTCTACTTATATCTACTAGACTAGGACATCAACCACTCTATATTAAATAAAGCTACTTAAGAGTTCTTATATCTAGCTTATTAGTTAGACCTACTTAACTCTAAAGACTACCATCATTAGGCTAGTTCAGCCACTATTAATAATCTAGATAAGCTCTAGCCTAAATATCTATTAGATTAGATACAGTCCTATTCTTATTTAATATTAATATTATCTAATTACTCTAAACCCTCTGATTAGGTAGTCCTAGTTTAGTCATCTATTAAACTATTAACCCCTTAAAGGACTGTTAAATAAGCTAATCTAGTTATAGTTTAATCCATACATCATACTTATTCATAGTCTACTTTACTAGGATATATAGCTAGATAGTTATTTCCCCCTTCACTACTACAGATTAATTAACTATTTAATATAAATAACTAACTAAATAACAGACATCCTCAGGGACCTCCTATAGAGCCTGAACTATCTATATAAAATCTTATAAACATAATATAAGCTAACTAAATTGTCATAGACCAGTAATTTTAATAGTTCTAAGATATAGTGAATAAACAGATTAATACTACTAATTAATAAATACTAGCTAATCTACTACCACCTCCTCTAAATAACATCCTATTACCCATTCCAATGACACACAGTTAGAAAACAGAAGAACTTAGATACTTCTAGCCTAATATACTAGATGATATATCTATTAAATAATATAATAGTAGTTTATTCTATAAGGACATCTATGTATTTACTAATTAGGTTAAGGATATTATTAACTATAAGAATAAGGCTATAGTTAAGGCTAATCTATAAGCAATGCTCTAAGATGCCGCCTTAGACTAGTTTACCACTAAACTTACTAACCTAGAGAAATATTCTCTTTATACCCTACCCCTAGCAGAAGGATAGCTATCTAAACTAGTTAAATATTTTAAACTATATACTATTAATACTCTAGTTAAACTACAGTCTCTTTCCTATGGGTATAATAATATTCAGAATAATTAAACACCTTATATATTTACTTAAGAGGTTATCTATTATACTTAAGCTGCCTAAATCATAGATATATTTAACTAAATTACTATAGTATAGACCTGCCTTAAGCTATATCTATAATATAATATCCCTAAGCCCACTCTAAATACCACCTTAACCCAGTTTCTTAAATAACTCAAGTCCTATACCAGTATATAAAAAGATATCACTAGTAGGTACTAGAAAGATTAAGATAATAAGACCTATAGTAAACCCAATCACTATTAATCTCAGAATAGGAACTAAGGGAATCCTCAGCCTTAGGAACAACATCCCACTAACTAGAATAGAAGTAACTAATTATATACTCTATAGTATAGGTATAATCAGCTATACTACTTATAGCCTGTTCCATAGTACTAATATTAACTATAAATATTCCTATTCACTTAGTAACTGCAGCAGTACCAGTACCCTTAATAATTATCAGACCCACCATATCAACATCCACTGTAAATAACTATCTAACCATAACTAACTACTCAGCTATAAGAAGATTAGTAAGCTAATTAACCTCTAAATAGGCCTACTGCCACTAATTATAACTATCTTACTTAGAATTAGAATAGTAAACAGTTATAGAACTAGGGACTATCTTATATTAGCCCCCTAGGACAATAAGCTTATATTACTAATATAAATATTAAACTAAATACTGAATATCTAACTCATGCTAAACCAGAGCACCCAGTATATATCTTAGTTAAATTAAATAAACTAAGTCCTAATAATACCAATCCAGGTTATTAAGCATTTCTTAGTCATCTAGTATTCAAGCTTAATAACTTTTTAGAATATAAGCCCAAAGATAAATTATATATATATATAGTTAATATTAAACCACCTATTATTATAATCTACAATAGTTATAGAACTACCTTCTTATTAAAAAACTATTTACACACCCACCTTACTAAATATCTGTATATATATAAACCAGTTCTAGTTACTCCTATCATAAATAACCTAATAGCTATTCAGATTATCAAATCTACCTATAGGCTAACTAGATTAACTAAACTTATTAGTATCTATTCCTGGCGTTGTGCTACCATAAAGATTAGAATTAACACTATATTAGAATACTATAAGATATGCCTAGATACTAGCTGTTCATCTACTATCAGGAATACTAAGTTTATTAAGACTCTATCTAGTATTATTATTACTAAACTTACCAACAGTATTACAGTATTGGATATCAGATCCTAATATTATTTAAGCTAGTCTACCATCTTAATATTATGATTTCCCAGGCTTATGAATGACAGTGGCTCTATAAATATATTTATTAAAATTACTATCTATTATTATTTAGTTAACAGACTCAAGCCAAAGCTACTCATTAGAACTAATATTATCTATAGTAAAGGATTCACCTTAGATTTTAGACATGGTATTGCAATGATTAGTTCTTATAAATAGCTAGCCTTCCTAATCTCAGCACAAGTAAAATCATACTAGATCACCCAGGCAGTAGTATATATAAAATAATAATTAGTTATACTGGCATACTCAGCTAGCAAACTAGTAGTATAGTTAAAAATAGATCTACTAAATGATTAGGATTTCATCTTTAACCTATTAAACAGCTTACATGGAGCCATAATACACACCTACTTAGTGGATTAGGAGTTTTCCTTTATTAAAATATATAATAAAACATCTACTCTAATCACCATCACCCAACATGCCTATATTAGCACTATCTTAGAAGCCAACTTTATCACAGCCTACTAGGTCAGTAAGGATGCTATCCTATTAGCTTAACTATTAAAATCTGATACTACTAAACTAGTCAATCCTTCTATTGGATACTGTGAACATATTAAACACCAACTTAAATATACTTACTAACTGACTATTAAATAACCTAAGTCTATTATTCTAACTAACCAAGACAACTAAACTATTCTACTAAATAATATTACTATCTACAGTAAAGGCCCTGAAGCTAATTAGTTTACTAAAGTACTTATAAAATATAATATCTAAGGTGACAATGGTTCCACCATCTATATTCTTAAGGAGGAATAGATGGAAATACTAATAAAGAAAGGTTAGGAGAGCCATCTCTCTAAGCTGTATATTTACCACATTAGTCCCAAGGATTGTGATTGCATTAATTATATACTTAACCCCCTTTAGAAAGTAGGTAAGCTTAAGCTAGCTACTAGTTATACCCCCTCAGTATACCTAGTGTTTATTATATAGAAGACTATTACTAACTAGAATAGTAAGATTAAAGAGAAAGGGTGAGTGGTCATTAATCTACAAGGCATTAATAAGGAGGTTATACTAGATCTATACTTAATTCTTAGATAAGAGGATATTATTAATATGGTCTGCAGCTGCCATTATATCATAGTTATTAATACTTATTAATTCTTCTACTAATAGCCCATAAAATAATTATATTAGAACCATCTTGCTGTCATTAGTCATCATAGTTAGGAGATATTTAATATCACTATTATAGGATTTATTAATTTAGTTCTATACATCCAACAGCAGATAGATTAAATTTTAAAAGGCCTCTTATTTATTAAGACCTATATTAATGACAATATTGTCAGTTCTAAGCTATTTAATAAGTATATAGAATATCTTAAGACTATTCTACAACATCTACAAGATGTCTATATTTAATTAGAACTAACTAAGGCTTTTATTAGATTCCTAAGCATCTAGCTGCTAGGACAGCATATTAATATATTAGATCTGTCCATACTAGATAAAAAGCTTGCTACTATTCATGCCCTAGAGTTCCCACACAACCTTAAGGAGCTGGAGCACTACCTAGCTCTCATCAGATAGTTTCACCACTATATTAATAAATATGCCTATATTACTAAACCATTATAGGAATACAAGATATAGATGCTTAAAGGTAGCCCTTTAAAGGGGCCTAAACACTATGCATTTATCACTAGTAAATTAGTTAATATACCTACTGAATAGGAAGCTGAAGTGTTCTACTAGCTATAGTCTATATTTAATAGTCCACTTTTCTATACCTATTTTAATCCTGCAAAGTGCTTGTATACTAATCTAAACACCTTATATAATGGTTTTAGTATTATAGTATACTATATCTAAGATGATAATCAGCATACCAACCTTTTAATTCCACTAGCCTAAATAGTTATTTAACCTATTCTCTTCCTAAACTATACACTCACTAATGCTAAGTCACAGTATTAGCTAACTAAATTAGAGGTGGCTTATCTTATATAAGCTCTTTAGAAGTTATATTATATAGTTAAATCTTCTTATTAATCAACTATCATCTACACTAACTATATATCTACTATTAGTATCTCCACCTAAACTTCTATGAATACTGTTGTACTTAAATAGCTAAATCTATAACTAGTTTATACCTCCTAGTATATCCAACAGTTCTGATTGCAAGTGTTCCACTATCCTAGTAAATTAAATATAGTTATAGATGCACTATCTCATTTACTAATAAAGCAGAATATCAGATAAGACTATACTAAATCTAATCTTAATTTCATTAATGCCTACTATACTATTAGTACTTACCTTACTAACCTTAAGTACACTACATCGTCTATCTAGTTATTTAATAAATTTAAAAGATATATGACTAAAGGGTACTATAATAATCCATAAGCTTCTTATATCATTAAGGTCCTCTATAATAACCAAACATCTAA
The DNA here is from genome assembly GCA_022814375.1 of Aspergillus quadricinctus. NCBI lineage: Eukaryota > Fungi > Ascomycota > Eurotiomycetes > Eurotiales > Aspergillaceae > Aspergillus > Aspergillus quadricinctus. Next base: position 7,314 of record JAKLNT010000149.1, on the reverse strand, counting down.
TCTACTAACTATTTTATCTTACTAGCTAGATAACAGACTACTTTATATAATAAAACACTGCTTAGTTAGCAATAAAATTATTAAGGAACCCTAGATCTATGTCCCACAGCCCCTTATATATAACCTATTCAAACTAATCTATAATAAATAAAACCATCAAGGCATCAATAAATGCCTAGCTTTACTTAATAGATTTATATTATACTAGGGCTATTAGTTACTATATTAGTATATTAAATATTGCCTAATCTATCTGCAGAATAAGATCAGGTATTATAAACTATATAGAAGCCTCTAGCCATTATAGGTCCCACCTATACTATTTAAGATTATCATAATAGATTTTATTATTAGACTTCTACTATCTAAGGCTAAATAATACAATCAGGCCCTTGTTATAGTTAATAAGTTCTCTAAGTAAGTTAGGATCATTCTAGATTATTCTAATTAGACTGCTAAACACTGGGGTGAGGCCACTATTATATATATATAATCACATAATTAGGGTATTCTATAATACTTTATTTCTAATTAAAATTTATAATTCATATCTATATTCTAGTAAGGAGTTTTTACTATATTATATTTACACTGGCTATACTCTATAGCCTTCTATCCCCAGACAGATAGACAGACTAAACAGACTATTTAAGTAATTAAGATTATGCTATAGCATGTCTATACCACTACTAATCAGTCTAATTAATTCTAGTAGACATTAGAATTACTAAGCATTATATCAATAATTAATAGATCACTAAATAACTTAATAAAAGTAACTCTATATTAGCTACTCTTTAGCATTAACCTCTGCTAGCTATAGTAGCTCCTAAAGTAGTTTATTAAGTAGGACTTCTTAGTATAGCTTAATACTAAAGAATCTATAAAGTATATATCTATCTAGATAAAAGAAATCTACAACTGGAACTATAAGCTGATTAAATTCTAAGTTAGTAACTAAGTCTATATTTATCTATACTATGGTTATGCCTTACTAACTAAGTAAACTAATTAGAAGTTCTAATTACAGAACACTGGTCTATTCCACATCCTAGAATATATTAGAAGACTTACTTACTATATTAAACTACCCTTAATATAGAAGATCTACCCAGTCCTATCAGTCACCCATCTTAAGCCTGCACTAACTATAACTAATCCTTTCTACTATAAATTATTAAAGCCTCCCACTATTATTAACACTGAGGTCTATAGTAACAAAGATAATATATATAAAGTTAAATACTTGCTAAATAAGCATACTGTCTAGTATAGCTATAACTATACTCCCTTTATAGAATACCTAGTATACTGGAAGGGATATAGACTAGAAGACAATTAATAGGTCTATGAAGTTAACCTCTAAGGATCTTCTAATCTTATTAAAGCCTTTAACCATCTAACTAATAGTACTATGGCCTAACCAGTGCGGCAGGCCTATATAGCAGCTAATAGTACTATGGCCTAACTAGTGTGGCAGGCCCATACAGCAATGGGGACATTGCTTTTCCTTCCACCCCCTATAATATTACTATTCTCCTGTTCTTTACAATTATATTACATCATTCCTATGGTTCATTGCCATTCTCCCATTCTTTATAATTATATTATATCATTCCTACAGTTCTGGTGTCTCCAGCTACCTGTAGGGTAGAACCTCAACAAATCAGTAGAACCTTTGTTATTTTAGTCTTCTACAATAAACTTACCATATCAAATCAAACCAAACTGCTACAGCCTTACCCTTATAGTTAATAATATCCTTAACCTGATTAGTGAATACATGGATGTCCTTGTAGAATAAACTACTATTATATTACTTAATAGATATATTATCTGATATATTAGGCTAGAAGTACCTAAATTCTTCTATTTTCTAACTATGCATTATTGGAATGGGTAATAAGATGTTATTTAGAGGAGGTAGTGGTAGATTAACTAATATTTATTAATTAGTAGTATTAATCTATTTATTTACTATATCTTAGAACTATTAAAATTACTAGTCTATAGTAATTTAGTTAGCTTATATTATATTTATAAGATCTTATATAGATAGTTCAGCATCTGTAGGAGGTCCCTAAGGATATCTATTATTTAATAATTAGTTATTTATATTAAATAGCAGGTTAATCTGCAGTGAGTTCTAGATCTATAGTAGTGAAAGAGGAAATAGCTATCTAGTAGTATATTTTAGTAAATCAGACTGTAAGTGAGTGCAATATATAGATTAAACTATAACTAGATTAGCTTATTTAATAATCCTTTAAAGGGTTAATAGTTCAGTAGATAACTAAACTAGGACTACCTAATTAGAGGGCTTAGAGTAATTAAATAATATTAATACTAAATAAAAACAGGACTGTGTCCAGCCCAGTGGCTATTTAGGCTTATTTAGTTTATTAAAGATAGTAGAACTTACCTAATAATAGTAATCCTTAGAATTAGATAGATCTAATTAGCAGGCTGAGCGCAGGAACTCTTAGATAGCCTTATTTAGTATAGATTAGTTAATATCCTAGTTAGGGGGATATAGGTGGAGGCTTAATAAAGTAGATAGGGGTTTAATAGATTAGATATATTATACTAGACAGATTATCTTACTATTAAATTAATAAGTAAATAAGCTTTTAGATTATCTATAAAACTAGTAAATCTAATAGCCTAGTTCTACTAGATATAAGGTCTAACTAGTTATTAATCTATTAGACTAATAGCATGTAGGTAGATTATAGTATAGAAAATAGATAAAAAGAAAGATAGTTAATAAGGAGGTTAGAAGTATAGAGGTTCTGTAATAGTCTTATATACTTAGGGTTAAACCCTAGGCGGTGAATATCAGTTAGTTAGAAAATAATAGAGTAAATAATAGAGGGGAAGAGTAGTATTAGATATCTTAGAATCCTAAGGTTTAATAATAGTTAATAGAGACTAGAATTTTAATATACTTTAAAAGACAAGTATAAACCTAAGAGGAATACCCTTTAGAATGAAACTGGATATGCTACTATATTATAGTAAACTATTATTCTAAGTATAGTAAGTTAATTATATTTTCTAAGATATAAAGGTTCTACCTATTTAGTAAGGTTCTATCATACAGTGAGCTGGAGGAACCAGGTGTGCAGGAATGATGTAACTGCTGATGAGACTGCAACAAAAGGCTGATTTAAGGAAGTATCTTAATATCTATCTTATATAGATTAAATATTAGTTTAGAATATAACTAAAATAAATCTATTTAGATTAGGAATAAACACTGGGAGACTAGTATCTAAATAGAAGTAATAATAAAGACTTTAATATAATTTAATCTATATAAGGCCTAGCTAAGCAGAATGAATAAATAAAATTAGTAGAGAAGAATCTAGTTATTATAGCTAGGGTAATAATTATTAGATCTTATTTATCTAATAAGCTATAGCACTATACTATATAAGTAGTAGTTTATTTTAAGAATTATTAACCCTAGTATAATAGAGATCCAGCAAAAGAACTAAGCTATAGAGTTTAATAAATTTATAATAATAAGCCTATTAATAATAATAATATACTAACCTAGATGACTTTATATAAGAAATTATATAGTAAGAAGCTAGATCTATTAAATCTATAAATATATAGTTATTAAGCATTTATAAAGTATAATAAACTACTAAAAACTAATAAGATAGTGCCTTGCATGTAGATAGGCTATCTTATTAGTTATATAAGATTAAACATCTAGTATATATAGAATCTAATAAGCTATACTATTATGATTAAGAGAGATATAGAATTCCTAGAGAATAAGATATATAATCTAAATTAGCTATATTATAAGCTAGTTTTATAGGTTAATATTGTCATGGGCTAGAAGCCTTGAAATCTATAACCTAGATTTGGATGGTAAGAAATTGCTAGGGAACCTAACTAGATCGCAGTGGTTAAATATAATAAGGAGTGTATGAATATTAGCTAAGGTTATATAACTGCTAGTATCCACCCTAGATAGAAGAATATTACTGCCTAAAGTAGATTATAAGTACTTAGTAAGCTTAAGCACTTAGTAGGCCTTGCCTACTATACTATCCCCCTCCTCACCTTAATACTAGCAGCTCTCCCACTTATTAAGTACTATAATATTAGTAAGATTAGTTATAGGCTCCTAAATAGGCTATTTATAGCCTATTTATTTAACTAAATATTCTATATAGCAGCCTTATCTAATATATCTTTTATACTCTTATAAGATCTCTTTAATAATATATTCAGCTTTGCTATTAACTAGTACTAGGGGTAGCTAGTAATTATTATTTATTTAGCTTAGGAATAGATTATTAGAAGTAGGGTAAAGTAGGCTAATATAGAATATATTATATATGCCTAGTAGTATATCTAATTAGTAGGTATATAATTTAATAGCTTTAAGTACTATAAACTTTATATACTATATATTAAGCTTTTAGCTTAAGTAATTTATTTAAATATTCTATAAATCTAGCCATACTTTTAAGTTAATAGTGTATTATAGGCTTACTAAGTAAATATAATTTAAATACTTCTCTTACTATTATTAAGCTATTACTAGTTCTAACTAGGTTATCTCTATAGCTTCTCTTATCTTTATAATAATAGTATTAGCCTTCTTTCTTATAGAGTGGGCTATAATAGTAGTAGTAGCCTCTTAATCTAGCTTCTTAATTTCTAGTAGTTTAATATTATATCTATAGTCTAAGAAGAATAGGCTAACTCCTATACTTATAATATCTTAGCTATTAATTATAAGCTATACTATTAGTAGTAGTAACTTCTAATTTATCTATATATAATTATAGAAGTTCTATAGATAGGCTTCTAGTATAGTATTTATCTATTTAATCTAACTATCTATCTAGAGATGGAATACTGTTAAGAGCTATTACTAGATTTATAACTACTTATAGAAGTATTCCTAGAACTTACTAATAAACTATAGGCTATAATCTAATATAATTATACTAAGAATACCATAGTATCTAATAAACTAATCTATTAAGAGTTATACCACTATCTCAGAGTCTATTCTCTTATATAGTATTAAGATTATACCCTTCCTAAGCCTATTATTAATTACTATAATATCCTTATAACCATCAGAGGTAGGCAGCTTTATAATAAAATTAATAATAATCTTATACTACTTATACTCTAGAATTAGTAATAGTTTTAGAAGTCTCTAATACTACTTATACTATATATAGTTAGCACTACACTTATTACAGTTCTATATAAATTATTAGATATCTATAGATAGTTCTAGCTAGTAAAAATTCTATATAATTATTATATATAGCATATTCTTCTCAGGGTAGCTAGTTAATATAAAATTATAGATTTCTTATAAGATTCTTATTTATAATAGTTTAGAATTAGGGATCTATTTATATTCTTAATATAATAGATAGCTATTTAGTAATAGTAAATATTTAGTAATTAATACTTATATATATAACTTACTGAAGAAGTAGGCTACTTCCTTCTTTAAGGCCTTTTACATCTTCTCTAAGAAGATATTATTATATTCTACTATCTTCTATTACTCCTCTAATAGCAGCAGCACCCCTTCTATAGGTGTTATATATAATATTATAGAGTTAGATTAATTATAATATTAATTACTATATTCCTTTAGAGAGCCTTTACCTAGTTTAGCTACTAATATATATATATAAAATATTTATATATATATTCAGCTAGTAATAGTCTTTAGAGATACTAAATAGTAATTATAAGCCTTAAGTTAGTTATCTTTTACATTCTTTAATATATCTTACTCTCTATAAGATAAGGTATTAGAGTATACACCTAGCTTTCTAGATTAGTAGTATATCTTATAGTTAAATCTATTTAATATATATAACTAATACATCTACTATTTATTAAGTCTATAGACTATTTTAAAGTATTTAAGATTATAGTAGTCTATAATAAGCTTAAATTATAGTAAGCTAATTAATTCTAATTCCTATTCCTTAAGTATATTAATGATAGCCAGTAGTTCCTTATTATAGATCTTATAATTATATTCTACTAGTATATTCTTTCTTAAGATATAGGTGACTAGCCTTAATATACTATTATTATTATACTAGGATATAGTAGCTTCTATTATCTAGTTTAAAGTATCTATCTCTACTATTATCTTCCTATCTAGATTAAACTATATAAGAATTAGGGCTGTAGTAAATATTTTTTTTAACTTCTTAAAGATTACTTCCTACTTATCTCTCTATATAAAGAAGACCCCCTTATATATTAGTGCTATTAGTGGTTATACTATATCTAAGAAGTTCTATATAAATCACTAGTAGAAGTTTATAAAACTAAGAAATAACTATACATTATATATAGAGGTAGGGGCCTGCTATTCTAGTATAGTCTTTATTTTATTAGGGTTTATCTATATACCCTTTCTAGCTTCTATAATAAATCCTAGATATTTTATACTTTTTATTTTAAACTTATATTTATTAATATCTAGCTGCAACTCTACATTCCTTAGATATTCTAGTATCTAATAGATATATTATTAGTATTATATTAATAATTTATTAATAAAAATTAGCATATTATTAATATATATAGAGGCAAATTTATCTAGAAAGTCTTAAAGGGTCTAGTTAATATACTACTAGAAGGTACTTAGTATATTAGCTATTCTAAAAGGGATAACTAGCTATTTAAATAAGCTAAACTATATATAGAAAGTTGTTAGCTATTTATTTTCTAAAGTAATATAAATCTTATAAAAGGTAGTGATTATATCTAGCTTAGTAAACTACTTTATCTTAGAGATATACTCTAAGGTCTTATTAATTAGAGAAAGTAGATAATAGTCTTTCTTTATAATTATATTTAATATATAGTAGTTAATATAGAACTATAGCCTATCTCCTAGCTTATAAATAAATAGTACTAGTGCTATAGTAGTTAAACTACTAATATAAATAAAGCCTTTCTCCAGCAGTTCTATTAGTATCTTATATAGTACTAGAAGCTCTTCTTATAATATACTATATAGTAGTCCCTAGGGGGGTTTTATTATTTTCCTTTTCTTATCTTTAACTAGCTTAATCTAGTAATCTATATCTAAATAATATAGTAATAGCTTATTAGCCTTCTTATAATTAAATATTTTTAAAAACTTATAGTAGTATGCTAATAGCTTTATAGCTAGATTAGTATACTTCTTAATTTATAAGATCTTCTTAATATTCTTAATACTAGTAGTAAAGATCTATATAGTCTTATCTTTTCTTTATTATTAGTTATAAACTATAAACCCTTATATAC